>JAJHZJ010000336.1:4406703-4916703 GCA_023548195.1 Bettongia penicillata ogilbyi
CTCAATCATCCAGAGGCAAAGATTCTTTCCTTTAAAAAATGTTTGTGTCTGGTGCATATGATCAAGGTCTAAGGAGGCTTAGCAATGTATATTTAAAAATAAATGACCATGTTTGAGATAAGGAATTTTTTGGACAGGAAGGGAAAGGGTTCCCCCAGAACGCTAGCTTTGCCAAAGGCAATGGGAAAGGAATTGTAATCCCAAATAATTCTCTAATGCTAACTATTCTGAAGGAATCCATAACAGTTACCATCATGCACAACTCATATTCTAACATAGCAGATATTTTATATACAGAACAATGGAGAAAAGAGATTAGTCAAAATCAAACCTGAAAGAACTGAAGACCAAGTTTACAAGATGGGTAATTATTATATGCTAAGCAGTTAAAGTCAAATAATGGAATTCCTGGACAGATAATTCCGAAGCTTCATACTGAAAACATAGTACAATATTCAAGAAGGGGAAACAGAATTAAATTGCTTATGTTCTATGGCAAAGATGTAGAAAACATGCTGAGAATAGGTCCTTCTTAGTGTGGGGTCAAATGCTAAGTTTAAGGAAAATATACATGGTCTCCAACACTTTTCTTTTTCTTTCTGGGGGATGGCAAAAGTGAGGGAAATGATTATAAATTAGTCTGAAGGTGGATGAATAATGAAATGGACAATCATCAAATTAGTTGTATTCTTTCAAACATGTCTCAAAACCAAAAACTGATGAGGAAGGAAAACAAAATTTTCTTAGAAGAGTAGAATGTGGAATCATCTTAATGGGATTTGAGTAGTTCCATTTGAAGCACTCTTAAGCCACATTCTAAGGTACTTATGGTGAACTTATGGGTGAAAATTCTTCTAAGGCTAAATTTAACAGATGAAATCTGGAAGGAAGGGCTCTTAAGATGACTATGTAACTATAGCTCAGTTAGGGAATAAAAAGGAGTTATGCAGTTACACAGTCAATTGGATATACTTCTAGGAATGGCTTGACCTAATTATTATAAACTTCAAAAGGTACCCCTCATAAAGATACACCTTTTAACACTGCAACTGAGAATAAGTCTCACTGGGAGAAGAGTCCATAACAATGGGAACAAACATAGGTAGGATAAATGAATCAAGTGGAACTCTAGCATCATTGAAGAAAGAAAAAGATCACTTCAGTCATATGAAAACCTGATGTAGAAGAAAAGTTATTCAAGTCTAAATCTCATGTACCCTATGAGATCAAGTCACTGTTACCAAGAATAAAATTTTACTTGTTCACTAACACTGAAAAATTCAAAAGGAGGGCTCAGGTTTCATCAACTTTTAGGAGATCTATTTATTGCCAGAGAGTTCACATGCATTGAGCTTTTGAAATTGATAGATAATGAGTTGAAGATGTTTATCTTTATGAATATTCATTAAAAGCTGAAAAAGCAGTATATGAATTATAAAGAATTAAATCTGTAATTCAAATTTAGGCATGTAAAAGAAGTAGTAAGCAAAACATTAAGCAGACTTTAACTTTTTTGTGTGCGTGCTATGTACAGTTATGCCTTAAGAACAAAAAGACAGTATTTGATACTAATTTGACAATAATAGTAATATTTTAAAGAGAGTATCACTTCTCATTATGATGTGAATCGTACAACACTGGAACAGACTAAGGAAGTATTTCCAAGAAGAGCTCACTGTGACCCACAGAATTTGGGCTTCAGCTCTGACATCATTCCAGGAACAATAATAACTAGAAATGGGCTGTTTGGCTAGGGGGCAGTGAAGTACTTTTTATTCTATTGAGCCTTCCCATGGAACAGAAATATTGTAGATTTAGTCTCTTTAATTTACTATCTTAAGAGCTACAAGATTGAACATGATTCCACAACTTCCCTTGATAGCAACTACTATTAGGAAAGTCCTATAACTAACTTGAGTAGTTCATATTACCCTCTTAACCCATCATTTCCTGTTTTGTTCTCAGTAGAGACAGGCTTCATCAAGGCATTACTCTTTACATACTAACATTCTTATCACTTACTTGCCTTCATTTGATGATTATAGGTACAGAAGAGAAAGAAACCCCACCATTTGGTCTCCTTTGTATATCTATGTTTTGTTACTTTACATAACACAACTAATACTATTGTGTGCTAAATGTTACTTGAAGCATTTAGTTTAATATGCAGAAGAGCATTAAGATCACAGCTCAACAGCACTTGACAGTAAAGGCCTGCAAATGGTATGCTGTTCACAGTGGCAATCTTGGATTTAGATATTTTGACCACTAATATTGTGTTAAAGGAATTGAGTTCTTAAATTATATTGCTGCTTTAAGTAATAATTTTCAATATTAGAAGGACCATTAAATGAACGATAAGTGGGTTAAGCAGGCACTTATTTTTAAAAACTATAGTGTATTTTAAAAAAAAATCTTCCTATAAATACATATATGATTTTATATTGCAATATTTACTTTATATCAAGTGACAAAAAATATCAAATACCTTGTCATTCAGTACTGGAAAATCAGAAAATTAGTAGATGCAGAAGAGAAACAGCTTTCAAATAAAAATAAAAGGAACTCAACTAAAATATTTTATAGCTTGGTAATTAAATTCTACTTCTATTATAACAACTAGAAGTAGGAGCATCCATGTACAAAGCTGAAGCACTCAGATATCACCTAAATGAGAACAGCACTAGGGGCTGCTGAAAAGGGAAAAAACAAAACAAAACAAAAACCAGCAGCTTTGTCAGAACTTAATTTATTGCCTTTCATCTGATTTTTAAAGGAGTAAAACATTAAATCCAAAGTACAAACCAAAACGGTTTTGGTGGTATTCAAAACATTCCTAAAGGAAACTCCCAAGGAAAGAACTGATTAGCAGTGGCCATCTATGGGATATTAAATTAGAGAGTAAGCAGCATTTCTTGAAAGTCTGTAAACAGATTTAGAATGGAGACACACTGCTTTATACAAGGGGCACAGAAAAGATAATTTAAAACCTATGGATTTTTTTCCCCTTTTTCTTTTCAGAAACTGTGTCTGGTATTGTGCAGCTGTCTTCATCGCTCCCTCTGTCTCCAGTCTTGCTAATTAAAAGGTTGATCACAGAACAATGCTCTTCTCATTAATTTCAGTGTTCCGATTGGGCAAGATCCCCGCTTACCCCACCTGATCTTTTCACACTGCTGAAGTTAATGTGACAGGAGCCCGAAGATGGATTACCTGCTGCCATATTGCCCATCGCCTCCAATCAGGAGCTATCTGTGTAAACTGATTGTTCTAATTTGCTCTCATTATTTTTACAATATCAGGAGAAAATAACGCACACAGCTCACTGTCAAAGCCATGAAAATCAGCCATTAGTTAAACCCAGACACTGAGTGGCTTTATTAGGGGCACTACAGTTTATTGATGTAGCTCGAGTCAAACAAGGCATTTGCTCCAACAGAAAAAAATGGTTATGTTGAAAGTAAATATTTATTGTAATAATACAGCAACAACAGGATGTTTGAAGTATCCTGCTCTTATCTTAGAAGGTTGGCTTTTGACACAAAATTAGCAGCAATGGAGGACAGGGTTAGGCACCAGAAAACATAGAACATGTAATGTGCACTCAATAGCTGAAAATCTAGCCTATTAACCTTAAATCTGTGAGCATTTGTACCTCTTAGATCTCATATAAATGAACCCTATTCTGTGATTAGGAAAATTAATCAATCAATAAAAATGATTTTATTTTGTGCTTTGCACACTATAGGAGCACAGTTTAAATAACTACTGGATTGAATTTTGCTCTAAACACCACACTTTCTCCAAACAGTACAATATAGCTCAGGAACAAAAATTGTTTCTGTCGTGATAACTCAGGTACTACTTCAAACTAACAGTCTTAATTTTTCCATTACATTTTTAACAAGGATGACTACAAGCTTTGTTACTAATCTGTCTAATATTCTAGAGAAACAAAAGACAGGCAATAGTGAAAAGCAGACTAACCAAACTACAGACTGGATTTCAATGCTCTCAGCAATAGATTATTTAAAACAGAAAGCAAAACAGAGTTGACAGGCTTGGAATTTTGGTAAGAATTTTTTACAAAATCTGTCTCCCCCATCCAATCCCCAAACATCAAGGCATACTAAAGAAAATACTTTTTCATGCTGTGATATAAAAGCTAATATTCATAACGAAAAAAAATAGTTAAGTCCAAATTTCTACACATGCCTATGAGGCATTTTGCTACTAGACTTGTCAAGATGTTTACTAAGATGTTGAACGAATGTTGCCAAAATAGTAATTTTTTTTCCATTTTGGGAAAGGAGTAGAGGAGGAGTAAAGGGGATACAATGAATAGAAAAGGTCTCCTTTAAAAAAAATAAAAGGTATTTAAAGGATTTTCCACTTTTCTAACTTGGTATCAGGAGGAAGTGTGGCTTCCTCTCATTTGTTTTCTACATAAAGGGCAAGGGCGCCCTTCTTGGCTGTTCCCCTTTTAATGACCACTTTTCTTTTTCTGAGAAATGTGTGCCATGCTTTTCTCCTTAAAATTCCTGCACTAAAAGACTGCACCATACTGCACTCCGCAAAACGTGCTGATGGCGCCAATTACAAGCCCCCAGCCGAACGCTCCAGCCCCCACCATTCGGGTAGATTTATGCGGGCTCTTGCCGACGTTATTACAAGTCAGAGTTTATTGGGAAATTGTTACATTATGCGGAGTGTCTAACAAATTGCTTATGCTGCTATAATTGGATTACAACAGCCGCTTGCTCCCACCGGTAAGATTAGGCAAGTAGGACTCCTGCCGATCTCTGAGCGTTAGCAGTAATTTTATTTGCCTTGCCTCTCTCTTTCCTAACAACATGCCTCTCTCCCTGCCAGCTGTCTGCTGAAAAGGCACAGGCTTGTTCCTTGGCCCTAACAATGCAATTACAGCCCCGCAGATCGCACTGTTTGTGCATTAAGTACAGAGCCAAAACGAGGCGAATTGATCGTTTGACTTTTGGAAGAGCCATGTGATCTCTCCGTGCGGGTGATCCAACATGCATCAATGAGCAATGCTGCAGTAAATTCTTGATGAAGAACTTTCCTGTTTCAGCCCCTTCTCTTTACCTCTCCTTTTTTCTCTGAGGAAGATACTGAGATCCATCATATGCTAATCTAGATCAATCCACATACAGGCTTGATCTTATTAGCTTCTTGGTTAGATTTAAATCTGGACTGGTTTTAGCATCTTCAGATATTTCAATCAGATATGCCAGTAGTTCCTCACTCATCAAAGTACTGCTACTACTAAAAATGTTCACAAAGAGTTCATTTCAAAGTACTGAAAGTTGTAGATTTTGTCAAATAAAACTGCTTTTGAATTCCTCTGTCCATATTCCCAAGCAATCAGTACTGAAATCGGAGTTCTTTTTTCTGCAGAACTGTTCTGCTGGAGGATCAGCAGTGATGCTGGCCAGTATGGCAACAAGAAGAATCAATACAGCTGGACTTGGGGCACTGAGGCGGCCAGACTGATCGGTGCTCTAGGCAAAGTTTTTAACATCTTTTACTGACAGCTTTCAGCTTCTTGTTTCTTTTTTTGTTTTATGTTTAACAATGAGTGCTGGTAGCGGAGAGAGTTACTCTGATTTGAGGGTACCACTCCTATAGCCTCTAGGGTTTGGTATACTCCTTGGTTTGAGATAGACCTCTAACCAATTCTGCCATTTTCAGCATTTTCCCGAACAAAAAATACAGTCTATGGCTGAATTTTCTCAATGACACATACAAGAATGCATTGATGTTTTTTCATTTTTATATACTGTTATTCCTAGTGATACCTACCATCCATCCATCCATTCAATTTATTCAACACATTAAATATCAACTTGTGCACAGCACTTTGTTAACTGCTGGAGATAATACAAAGTTTAGCTAAGACATGATCCCTGTCATCAAATATGCTATATGGTACCAATAGAGTTGTACTATACATAGGTATAGGTGGGCATATATGTACATCTATTCTTACTTAGAATGAGTTTGCATACAAAAACATGACTACTAGAGAAGAGTCCTTGGTTCAATTATCAATTCAATGCCAAAGTCACAACCTTTGTGCCTGCTTTCTCATTAGCAAAAGAAGTTAATACACATTAACTTTATGCAATTCAAAAGGCATTAAAAATGGCTTTTCTAAAGTTTCATTCATGCTTTTTTATAATACTGAAAAGTGATAGCTAAGAGTCATTAAAATCCAGAGTATTTTAGAAAAGGGACATTCAACATGATATGATTAAATCCTATTACGTTAACAACAAAGCTAACATTTAAACCTGTTAGTGTCTATGTGCAGAAAGGACCACCTGACATACTGCTTGTGGAAAAGCAGATTAAAGAAGCCTGTTAACATGTAGTTTAAAACTCAAAAGAAACTCTGAACAGCTGAAATGCCTTATAAATAGCTCAGACCCAGAGGAAGTGCAAACGTCTGCATTGTGAATTGTAGATCTTAATTACCGACAATGGCTGGTACAGCAAGTAGCACGAAAAAAAGTGAAACAGTTGCACTGTTCATGGTTGGCAATAATTCTTCAGGAAAATATTTACTATCAATCAGTTATGAGAAAAGGGACTCTGTGCTCGTAAAACAGCACGTTGCTTCTCATACCAGGACCATTTTGCTTCAGCATAATCTGAATTTAAACAGCTTGTTTCCTGCGGATATAATTTTGGAAATAAATAAAACAAGTCTTCTATCAAAATCTGGAGTGAGTGGAAAGGAACATCACATTTTTCTGTCTCAGTCAGTTGCAAACAGATTATCAGACTAAGGAAAAAAAACGCTTACAAACCATTGCTGAAGGTTTATCTCAAACTCATAAAGAGGCAAAGAATTCTGTACTGAGGCCAGAAATCCAGGCAAGACATGTGACAGCTAAATTCAATATGCTTTGTATATATATGTTTAGGTAGAGTAAGGCAAAGACAGAAACCAAAATTTTCAGCAATATTTTGCTGAAACTGCTTAAATGACAATTTTAACAAAGAAATTTGTAGTTTTCATTTTTCTTTACTAATAAAAAAATCATGAAGGTTGACACACTAGTCATGCTACAATTATGGATTTTAAAGACTAAAGTGACAGCCAATAATGGCCACTTAATTAAAGCCACAATAATTTCATCACTCATCTCATATACCAAAATAAATACTTTCATGAACTATCATGCTAAAATTAGTAAGAGGGAAAAGTTTTGTAGCCAATAAAAAGAATTTCAATATCCTCAAATCCAACTGATACTAATAAACTAAGTCTGCTCCCTTCCTGACTTTTAAATCTTTTTTTAGGTTACCTTCACCATCTTTAATAACAAAGATATCATTGTTAGTTTGAAGTGACATTTATAATCCACTGCTTCAGTTTTCTTCATATTCTAACTAGATAAGAAGACTCTTCAAAAGTTGATTGGAAGGTTAAGATGTTGTTAATAAAGTAACCTTAGATGCAACATTCTATAACTTCAGAGAGATATAATAGTACTATTACTAAAGGCATTAATGATAGATTCTGCACTGAAACAAATTTGTAGCTTCTATATACATTACACACAAAAAAAGAAGGCCAAAGTATTCAACAAAGGCTTTGAGCCACGTTTAAGGCAACAATGTTGTTCACATCACAGCTGAACCGCCCTGTACTAGTTCTTGTGATAAAAATTGCTTACACCAAGATACTGAAAGTGTTGTATGGGAAACTGATGGAAGAAAGTAAAGATAACGAAGTAAAATAGCTTAAGAAACATATTTAAGGCACATTGGAGCACAATTTGAATCAATATTAGTATCTAAGCAAGTACACAACAGCAGAAACATCAATGGCAGCAGATCTTATGACAAAATAGCAGTAAACTAGAAAATAGTGTCTGTATACATTCTGCAAGGGGGTGGGAAATCATCTTTCATTCAAAGATTATGCTATTAATAATGTAAGTAGAATTAATAACACTGACTTCAGCTACATCTATTCTATATTAGCTCTTCCAAAGGAATGTGAGATAACCTGCAAATAAAATGAGGAAATATTTTCAATATTCCTGTACTCTTTGAACTCTTTGTAAAGAAGAAGTTGGTTTTAACCACATACATTTGCTTGCCAAGGAACATTCAGGCATTGGTTAAAAGGGGAACAACGAACTAGATTAGATGTTCAGGGCCAAGAGGAGGTACTAGTAAGTTAGATAAGCACCAATAGGAAAAGGTTAAGAGATATAGTTGGAAGATGCCTATGGGATCCAGAGCAAATCTATTGGAACTAGTATAACTCTACTGAATTAGCATCTGGTCAACACTAAGAACTACATTTAAACTTGAACGTTTAATGGAAGTACCAAATGAAATCTATGGCAGGATAAGATTAAAATGGGCAAGAAAGAGATGAGGTCACCATCTGGGAGTGAGTCAGAAAGCTGAGCATCAATGAGAAAACTTATTTCTACACTTAAGAGCTTAACAGAAATTATGCCATTGTACCAGATGCCAAAATATTTCTAACCATGCACCACTGAAGGAGAGGGTGGGAAAAAAAATACACTATACAGACACACACCAACATAACTAGCTAGCTTGGAGATCCTGGCTTACAAAGTATGGAGTAAACAAAAGGAACAGATGCTCACTTGGCCGGCTCTCAATAAAACTCATTAAAATTGTCACCCTGTCCTTGGATCTGTGCTCATGCTAAGATTTTACCTTGTTTAGCCAGAAGTCACCCACTTGTGATGAGACCCTAAGTGCAACATAACCTAGAAATTAAAAACAAAATTCTCCTAAAACATAGCAACATACAATCAAATTGAGCAGGAAGTATGGAATAGGGTGTTACAGAATACAATTTTTTAGTTCTAAATAATTGATTTTAAGTAAAGTATTTATAATTTCTAAAAGTCATACATGTCTCACATTTTAAAAGAAATCATTCACACCTTGATATTTGAGAGATCTAATTGGTGAACCTTTAGGAAAGTTCCCTGACATTTTCCTTAAGCAGTCTTTTAATTGGTAATCTGAATATAAATACTGGATCTTCATTTGGTAATTCTGCCCATAGACTTCTGGATAATTTGAAGAAATAATGTCGGTAAAAACAAGCAAAATATCTCTGCCTTTGGACTTTGAAGCATAAGACTACAACTACATGACATCAGTTCTATTTCTAATAATAATAGTAATTCAGTTGAGGGCTGGGATATAAAATACAATAAAGCAGTTAAAGTTACAAGTGTTGTAACAGCAATAGATCCCTAAATGGCTATAAAGGCAATAATTTTACAGAAACTCCATATTAAAAAGTCAGCTAAACAAACAAAAATACTAAAATATTGTTTCAATTTCTAAAAGAGATACTTGAATTTACTTAACTTTGGAATATCTAACATAACCAAATTCAGGTCAAACAGCTAGCTAAAGGAAGCTCCTGAACACATCATGGGTCACAATGTAAACCTGAGTAGTAATAGACAGAAAAACCTCAACTCTTTATAGCTTGTATCTAAGGATCTATTCCATGGACAGCTCAGCTCATACATAAACACTTCAGAGCAAAGGCTTTTAAAGTAAAATTATGGCAGATAGGAAGAAACTGCAATAAGAAAGTTAGAGTAAATGAATTTCAACATAGGAGGAGCATAGCTGGTTTCAATATAGCAAATAGATTTCATGTAGAATTTAGAAAAACTATCACGTATAACATAACTATTCTAAATTACACAATAGAAAGAAGTAGCTTATATGCATGGTTAAACATGCTTGTCTACACAGACCCAAAGCATCAAACACAAGGTTCTTTCAGCAGGTGCTCAACAAATAGTAACAGGTAGTGGGGTAATGATTAATAATTTCTTCTCTCAGGTTTCATTCTCCCTGTAAACATATGCTTAACTTATTCATGTATTAAAACCTTAAATTAATTTGTAAAATGACAGTATATGGTATTTTACCCACTTTGGCTACATCTTAATTTTGTGATTATTGAGAACTACTATCCAGGCAACAAATGAGAGTTCATCTGAAACAAATCTTGACATAAAACCCTTACAACATATTCCATTGCAATTGAAGCAATGGAAAACCCAATTTCTTGTACCTAATTTGCTGTAATTCTTCATATAACAATATGATAAAGAAATAACGTTCAGTTGTATCACTTCTAAAATAGGCAACCCTAAAGTAACTTTTGTTTAAGTCACACTGGATAAAAAAAAAAAATTCTCCTGGATAGCAATTGGCATACTATTGATTCTCAGTATTACTTACTTTGGCCACACAATTTTCAGTCTTCATAGCAGTACTTGCTAGACATACGGTTTCTTGGTTTAAGCAGAGTCTGGCACAGCTATTGTAAGTCTGTAAAAAGATTTTTTAGAAAAAAACTTCAATAAAGAAACACAACTCACCTTATAAATCTTCACATTTTGGTAGAAGGGAAATAATTCTATAATTCTGCCTTTACTTTATGGCCCCACATACAATGAACCAATAGTTGTACCTGTAAACCACCATTATTAGTCAGGCTCAAGAATTAATGGGGGTATATGGTGAAGACCTATTTTTTTGAAAGCTTCAGAGGAAACTGCCAAACATCCCACTTTGATGAAGTTGTGAGCTCAATGACATGGGTTATTTATCCAACTATATCTCAAGTCATCCACGCATTTTCATCCTGGGCAACTCTGGTCCATGATGATATTCTGCAAACCCCTCCAACTCGAGATCTGTGATCCCATGATCCTCCAAAATGGTCCATCGAACATAGGGAAAAATTTCCTCTAAAGATGGCATCATATGGATACAAATGGAGAACATGAGTTGTCCATTGATTATCCCTAAACCAGTCTGTTTCTTTTTTTTGGTAATATATCTCTTTGATGATATATTTTGTATTGCTTCTCCTTCACATCCATCCTTCACTAGTAAAGAGGCAGCTTGGTTCAGTAGAAAAGGTACCAGCTCTGGAATTAGAAGACCTGGGTTTCAATTACACTTCTGAAGCTTATTATCTGTGTGACCTTGGGCAAATCACTTAACCTCTTTGAGCCTTAGTTTCCCCATATGTAAAATAAGGTTTGCTGGATGGACTCTGAGGTCCCTTCTAGCTCTATATCTACGGCTCTAAGATAAAATTTTGCAGATCAGAGACGTGAAATTCAACCTCAAAATTCCATTAGATTAAAAATATAACTTGGCAACCACTTAACAAAATAAAAATACAACATAGATAATGCTAATTTGTGGTTTATCTAAGTCAATATGCAGCCCAAGGGGATCACATTCTGAGTTTGATACCATTTTGATACTATGCATGCCCACCATGGGCTCTTCTGTTGCCCTCTGGAGGACCAAAAACTGTAACTTTTCAGAGACTCTGATGGTCCAGGATATTCAACATTAGAATACAATGACTAAAGAATTTGATTCCTAGAGCAAAACAATTCTATAGAAGCTCTCCTACCACATAGTATCCCTTATGTTTATGTCAAAATCATACAAGATTTCTTGAAAGATTTGACAGACAACTTTGTTTGACAATTATTATCGACTGAAGCATAAAATTAGAGGGACATATTCTTGCCAAAGGTATCTGGTGCCATCTTGGAGACTGTTCAGCACAGAATCTAATGAAGAAGGATTCCTTATAGATAGTGAGGTCCTCCAAATATTCCTCTTTGTAGATGTGATTTTGCTGATAGTATACTGTAGTGTTCCTAAGTAAGGAAAGTCTAAAAACACTCAAGAATTCAGTCTAACTAGACAAAGAGGAGAAGCCAAGAGGATGAAGAATGCATATTGTCTAGACTAAGATATAAATCTGAATGCTCATGAAGTTTATTTATCAGACTATAGCTCTTAGCTAGATATTAAAAATGGACAATGAACAGGAACCTGAATTGAATAGGAAGAGAGTAGGTCGAATTGCCTCTGGGAAATTAAGCAGTGCTTTTAATAACCCCAAGCTTCTCCACAAAACAAAGAACCATCTTTTAAATTCTTCCATTAATCTTGAATCTCTAAGTTTAAAAAAATTCTAATTTACAATCTTTTCTTTGGATTTATATTAAAAAAAGGACAACTTCTAACCTGGACAGATGAACAAACTGTTGATTTCTATCTAAAGGCAATGTGGTACAGTAGAAGAACATCAGACAGGGACTTGGGAGAAAACTGGGGATGGAGCCCCTTCTCACCACTGACTGCATGATCATGGTACAGTTATAACAGCCTTTTCTATATCTTAGTTTCTTCATCTTGGCATTGAGAATGCTAATAGTACCTACTTTTCAGGGTTGATGAAGGGATCAAATGAGATACTGTGTGTAAAGTGCTTTGCAAGCCTTAAAGTGTTACATAAATGCTAGTTATTATTATTCCATCTCCCTTTTAAAATCCAAGGCCTAAAATGAGGAATAAGTAAGCTTATGGTTCAGGAAAACAAGACAGAACATTTCTAACAAACTTTAATATTACTCCTGAGAAAAAGACAAATAAACAGGTCATGAAATCTTCCAAGTGATAATATGGATATATGTTAAGCCTCCAATTCTGTTAGAAAAGGATAGGATCCAAATTAAAATAGGGAAAAGAAAATAATTTGATAGGTTAATTTTAGTCCTTAATGAATATGTCAGTATATTAAAATCAGCAGTTAAACATGACTGATGTTGTTATACAGGATATATATCATAACTGCAGTATGGCAAATGAAGATGAAACGTTAATACCATGAGGCAAGTTTGCACATTAGTTATTACAACTCTGACCAATGCCAGAACAGTTCCACTATATCTGAAGATGATGAGAATGACACAATTATTTTTGTGTTTAAAATAATTGTAGATGGAAATGAAGAAATTTAGATAACTCATCTTATAGATCACATTAAGGTTGAGTGGACTTTTTCTTTTACATTAATTCATTCTTTCAGGAATTAGTTAAGGAAAGCTCTTGGGAAGAGAGAAGATACGTAGCTATTTTTACTATGCCATCATTATCAAGTTTATTTTCAGTTTAGCCAAGTTAATATTTTCTGAATTTACTCACCTAAGATATCAATCCAATTGTTTTATTAAGCATATAATTTTAAATATAGTTATTGCATAATAAATATTTTAAAAGTTCTAACAGTGCATTTGAACACTTATGCTTTGTGCTCAGAGTTCTTCAACTGTTCACACAACAAACGTTTTACTGCACCATAAAAAATACAAGCCGCAAAGATCCCTGGATTATTTTAAGGCATCTGAGAGGTCATTAACACTTTGTAAAGAACTGAAATTGAAACTGAAGTCTTAACCAGTAGAAAGTTGTTAAAGGCTATTTTGTTTTCCTCCAAAACTGTGACTTTTTGGAAAGGTAACACTGCAATTTGAACACTGGACAGAATCAGGATTTCTTTCTTTTGCATGTGGAGGCTTTACCAAAGTGAAGCTAGAGGCAAATTACTTGACTATTTTATCCCTATTTGTTCCTTCTGTAAAATGGGGTGTACTGCTCCTATCTGTTCATAAGAATCAATGAATTAAAAACTTGCTGGAAGTCCTTTGATCTCAGTAAAGAAAAGGAGGTAAATTCAATGTCTTACTACTGCAACAACACTTCTAGGGTAGAACGCAAATCAGTCAATACTCAAAATAGCCATAGGTGAGATAGATTTCTGCACTATTGCAGTGTTTGAAAAGATGGCATCATTTCTAAACCAGAGGCAGAGAATTCTGCGTTGGAGTGCTTTAATAAGGTTTTATATTGCATATAAAGCATGCAAGCATAAACCGGTGAGATGCCTGCTTGCTGAAAACTACCTTCTCTGTGAAAGCAGGCTGTAATTCTGAACAAGTTTTCAATTTTCCCACTGCTGCTAGGGTAAAACATTTTAAAGAGTTTAATTTTTTACAATGGATTCAATGACATAGGATTATCTAACAAAGTAATGGCTAATCAATAGAAGGTTTAGTTGTCAGGTGAAACATATAACACACTAAAAGGGATTGATTGCCAGACTTCTCCTTATTTACTAGAAGGTATATATTTAAAATGACACAAACTTGTTACTAGGCTGCATTCTTTTAACCTTGCAAAGAGCTGCTTCAGAAGTCTATTCAGCAACCCTACAGCAAAACAAGATACAGTATAATGAAAATGGGTGAGAGATAGGGGTGGGGGAACCTTACAGTCAGGAGCAAGAATGTGATGTAGAAAAAGTAAGTGCACAAAGCTACATTTTAGTTAAGCAAGAACTGGTCTTTAAAAATACCACACAGATGCTACCAAATCTGGTTTGGTAAATGCAGAGCTATAGTTGATCTCATTCTGTATTGCTTTTAGAGTAAGTTCTTTTAGGACTTGTGCAGCTAGGCACAACAGTCTTTAAAAAAATGCAGTGTCCAGATTAAGTGTTGAATACAAAACAGAATTAGGTCCATATGGATTTTGACAAGCATAAATGCTATTTCCTATATAATTTATACACAGTAGCTCAAGCTTCTGTATGAAAATATACTTTTTATGGTCATTGCAACCCAGGAGTTCAATAATATTTTTCCCTACTAAGTCTGTGATTACACAATTTATCAAAGAATGGTTACACTGAAATAAAAATAAAACAAAAATACCAACCCCCTATATAGTCTTCCTTCCTCCAAGTAATTTTAAGAAAGCTGGTTATTAAATTGCTTCTTTTGAAGAGTTTTTGTAGCTAGGCACAAATTGCCAGCCATGTTTTTTTTTTTTTTTAAGTTATTAGACTCTAAAGAATAAAGCAGAAGCGGGAAGTTACATAAACAAATCACTTCATCAGACTTGGGAAGATCATCACTTTTGTCTCACTTAGGAGACCTGCATTAATTACCTTTAAGGTCTTTTACATGGACTATTTAAAACAAATGCAATTTATTTATTTATTTCAAATGAGGTGCTTCTGCCAAAGTATTAAATAATGTCTACAAATACAAAAGCATTTTTATAAATAGGTAATTAAAATAGATGACTAAAATTAAGTCAAGCTGCAAAACATTACCCAGAATGCACTATGGGTTTTTTTAATAAACATTTCAGGCATTTTTTTCCCTTCTATCAGAAGTCCAATGCACTCTAAAAAAAAAAAACCCACAAGTTTTTAAAGAAAAAAAATATAATGAAATAATGCCAAAATCCAAACTAAAGTATTTACAGGAGAGTCCCTTAAGCATAGTTTGTCATATTGCAATTACACCTTGCTTAGTGCCAAGCCAAAGTCCTTAATATTACCACTAGAGGGAGAAAGTGTTTTAACACAAAGCCATGGTAGACAGGATAGGGAATGGGTTTTTCTTGAGCAATTATCATAACAAAGCTCCCTTGGCTGTGTGTACCTTCTAATTACTCAACACAATTAAAATGACTAACCTAAAACAAATAGGAAAAGAATCTTCCTGCCTGATATCAAAGACTTCATTAAATTCTTGGAGTTTTTTCATCAATCAAATCAGAAAGAAGGGAATGCTATCATATCCAAGCACTACAGCTATTAAATGAAGTAAATGCTGCTAGAATGTTTTTTTAAGGAAGAACTGGATTTCTCGCAAAAAAAGAAATGTCGTAGTATTTACCCATCTGGATGCTGCTTGAAAACAAATTGTCCTCCAAAGAGCAGAAATACAGTATGTTTTCTTTCAGTTCACTGGCTTAAGAATTTGACTTTTTTTGTTGTTGTTTTGTTAATACACACTATAATGTCATTTTGTGTGCTGGTGATGTGCTACTTTTCCCTTTTACTCATCCAACTGTGTAAAGCAGCTATGCCCGCTGCACTGCCATGCTTACACTAGGCTATTTAAACTCATGTAACTTGCTTGTTGCTGCTTCTATGGAGTCATTGCAAGGCACTGATTACTTGGAACAAGCCAGGATTTAAAATTTTTAATGAGGGTGGGGGGAAAAGAGCAGGGAAAACAACTACTTGCTGTTTCTAAGAGGTTTAAATCCTTCCTTTTATAGGGTCCTGTCATTAACAGAAGATGACAACCAAGTCATTTTTCTTTCTGCTGACAATTGTGACATTTTTCCAGCAGCGTGCAAGGTGTTGAAAACCTGGCAGCTGTTACCTCCTGGGATGAAGCTACTTTTTTATCCTCCCTTGACAGTTTAACTCAGTGGGTCAGCACCTTTAAAGACTGCAAAGTATCCTTGAAGAGGATGGAGGCTTGAATTACTGCTCCCTCCCTAATCAATGTAAACCCTCACTGCAGGTGAACTCTCCATCTATAGAGGTGCACGGGGGAGGAAAATGTAATGCCCTGAGCCAGATGGTTTTTATCTTGTTTTTAAAGAATAAAGGAACTAGCTAACAAGGGGGACAGCTACTTTGTTAGCATCTTGGCCTCTCTCATGGCTTTGCATCCCCAGGGTTCCAGCCATACAAGAGAAAGAATACAGAAAAACGTAAACACTTAAAGAAATATAACTAGAGGGCTGGCATCATGCTGCTTTCAAAGAGTTTAGAGAACTCTGATGAATGCTTTATTTATCACTGCCCACGTTCTCAGGATGGTAAGTGGACACATACACAAAGGGCAGGGGGAGTGGAGGAAGGATTAGACTGCGGTCACAATTTACTCAATTACAGAGAAAGGCTGAGCTGACAGATCTTATTAGCACTAATACAGAAGCAAAGGAAGAACTAGTATATTTTAAGGTTATATTTTCATAATGTAACTTGTACTTTAATATATCTTCCCCAGACTTTTTCCCTGCTTATATACAGGATAGAAAACTAAGAAAGCAGTAAATACATTTTCTTGACTTAACACCTTAAAGGGAAAAAAGTAGAAAGAAAACTTTGGCCACTTCAGATGTCAGTCAAATTGTAATTCATATATTTTTAGAATCAAATGGAAAGCTAAAGCTTATAAAAGTGAAAGGACATTAACTTTCCACTAAAAGGGTATGTTTTTTCTTTTTCCCTCATTCCCTGCTGTTAGAAATGAAACAAGAAATCAAGCAGACAAAATGCCTTGTCTGGATGAAAAAGGCAGTAGTGTCTCTGGGCTACTACTTTCAGTATTCAAATACTTAAGCTAATACTGTCACAGCGGTAATGGCCTTTTCTCAAGGACCTTCAAAGATTTCAAATAATCTTTGAAAACTGTAAGTTTAGTTTAAAATGGTACTAAATTGGTTACAATGCAACTATGCTCAGATATTGCAAAAGGGAATGAGAAAACTTTCTTAAAATATGAAAGAAGAGGTTTTGAAATTCTATCAGAATGCTCTAGATCAACAATACCAAGTTAGGGGCCTGACCTGAAGTACAGCTTACATAATACTAGCCCACAAAGCACCTTTGACACATCTTTCCCCAACAGAGCCTGTCTGTTGAACAAACCAGTAACAGCAAATGGCACTTCATTATTACTCCATTCAAGAGAGGGAAGGGGGAGTTTAAACAACCCACACTATGCCTTATCTTTAAAAACAAAACAAAACCCACAAAATTGGGGTAATCAAGTTCAGGGCAGTCCTGGACAGCTGCCCTGTGACCTGTTTATGTTGACCCCTGCTATTCATCACTCATCCCTAAGATTGGAAGGGCATGCTCCTAGGGAGTGACCACCACAATAGACAGCTACAAGCCAACAGTAATCTGGTTGGAGCAAAAAACCAGATGGCACTGCAATAAATTTACAAATCTACATTCATGGGGCTGTTAAAACACCCAGGAGCTAAAAGGCTCAGAGAGCCCCAGGAGGATCTCTTACTTTCCTGTTTCTAAAGGCCATTTCTCTTTCAGAGAACACTGAGTTCATGCTCTTCATAAAAAGAATAGAGATAAAAACCCTTGACAAAGGAGGGAGGAGGGAAAGGCGTCACGACCTAATTAATCTCTAGTGCTTGGATCTTGACACTGAGTGATAGGTATTAGAAAAGTCATTTGGAAAGAGGGTGGGCAAGGAAGTTGTTGAATTAAATGGGGGGAGGAGGGAAAAACTGCTAAAAAAAAAAGTACAGAAAAAAAAAATTCAGTCCCTTTCAAATACTGCATACAACACAACTTGCAACTGTAAAATAATCCAATAACTCATGCATTTATTTTTTAAATGAATCAGATTAGTCCCATGTGTGACCTGCTGGTCCATCTGTATGTGCTGGACTTAATGGGCACGATTTTCTCTTTTGCTTCAGTTTGAAGTCTGAGAGAGATAAATTTAGTTTAATTTTCAACAGATCAGCCTATCCATTTTCCAAATGGACCATCTGGACCAGCCTATTAAAATTAATTTATAACTTTGCTGAGTGAAAATTCGTTTGTTAGCTTAAATAAAGTTGCCAAAACTTTTTTTCTCATGTCATTGTTAACTGACAGTTGTTTCTGTATAATTACAGTGTTCCCATCTCTAATTTTATCTAACTCAATAAAGTACTTCTATTCAGATCTATAGGTTAAACAGCTTTTCACCTTCAAGTGCTCAAGATACAATCTAACTATCTTAACATGACTGATACTTAGTTAAAACAAACAACACTTCAAAATTACTACTAAAATCAACCAACTCCAAAATGGCAATTTGTTTACAAAATGGATCTCAGTACTTATTGAAAAAGAATTTAAATATACAGTAGATAAAAGATATAGATATGACTTTAAGTATATATTCCTGAAATTAACAGTGTGTATATATGTATGTTTGTATCTATATATAGACATATTGATATGTAAACTAGAGCCCAGAATAGAATACCTGACAGAATACCATGTCACCATATAAATTGAAATTGCTGTTTCTGAGGATTATATAATTTATCAAACCTGACAGACTCAAAATGAAACTAACCTCTTTTTAGTTATGAATGGTGTTTTTTCTCTCCATTTGTGTGAGAGAGACAGACAGACAGAAAGACTTACTTGGAGAGACAGAGACATATAGAGAAGAGACAGATTGAAAGAGAGGGACATTCAAGAAAGTTGGCTATTGATGCCCTTTGGTCATTGTTGGCCCCCTTGAAAACCATCTTCAGTGGAAGTGTTATATAATGAAAATGAGGTTGACCACCCAGGTGGGTAGGAATCTAAGTTAAAATCACAGAAACTTGCTTTTGGAAGCAATATATTTGTGTATTCATTTGGTACCAAGGAAAGATGGTACAAAACAGTAGTAACAGAGAGAAAAGCATTTCTTGCCACCGTAGGGATGTTCTCATGATCATGCTCATTTTTTTCTGCTGTTTTCAGAATTTCTTATTTCTGTAAAAAAAAAAAAGGCACCACAAAACTAAACTTTCATAGGTAAAATGTGCATGCCTTTGAAACAAACTGGAAAAGATATGGAGAATCAATGACGTCCCAACACATATATACAATTTAATTTTGTCTTTTTCCATCTCTGTCTCTTTCTGTCTGTCTGTCTCTGTTCTGTCTCTCTGGGAAAAATAAGATGGAGAGAAGAAAAGCACCCATAAGTAAAAAGAAATTAGTTTCCACTTTAGGTCTGTCAGGCTTGATAAGTTATATAAATGACTTTTCTTTATAATTAAGCCAAATATTGACTATGCCCAAGAAAAAAAATCAAGTTTTTTTCCTGCACAAGGAATCTTACTTTCATTATGATTTATTTTATGTAAGAAATTGACTGACATGTACTTGTTCACCACAGATATTGTTAAGTAATTTTTTTAAAAGGCTAGGGAAAATATTATATATATATATATATATATATATATGTATTTATATAAGCATATAGCCAGTCTAAATTCTAAGTACTCACTCCAGAGCAGATAATGGAAAGTTGAGGATTGTTGCATGTTTTGTTTTGCTACTGGAATGTGTGTGTGTGTGTGTGTGTGTGTGTTTATTTAAAGTTTGACTGAATTTCATACCTGTCTAAGTGAATTCTTCTCTGGTATTATCTTCCTAGGGGGCTCGTCATTACTACAGTCTTCTCTCTCTGAGGAATTCTGTGAAAGAAAGTAAGCTTTAATTCAGTTCTCATCATCTCCAACATCATTCTGTGGGAGGAAACTGAGTAACAACAACTGTCGTTCTTCAAGCTAAAACATTACATATCTGTGTGCTTAATTATTCGTATGTACATATACATACATACACACACATGTAAAATTCCATACGTGCAGGGATACACACACACACATTATTAAAAATACAAGTACATGTTGTGGGGTAGTTTTTTTTGGGGGGGTGCTTCACAAATGTTTTAGGCACTATACAGTGACTAATACATATTATAGGCCAAGCTTATCTCCCTCTAAGGCAGTGGGTGCTAGAAGCAAATTGGTACAAGTCTAAGTCCATTTGAGCACCACAATCAAAATATTCTCTATTATTCCATTTCAAATGAGTGATTTTCAACTATGCTAGATGATAAGTATGGTTTGTTTGTTTTTTTAAAAAGTCACTGGCAATTTTAATAGTTGGCTTTATATATTTTTCTAAATCTGAGTCTCAGCAGAGCAGGGATTAGGAAGAAGCAAAAGAGAAAACCAGCTAACTAGACACTGGTGGTGGGGGTACTTTTAAATATTTTTAATACATATTTTTATTGTAAGAAAATTTAGCTTTCCGTGGCACAGAAGTATTTATTTTGTGAAAAGTCAAGTCTTTAGTGTCAAGACCCCAGTGTTATAAGCGAGGTTCAATGCCTCCAGAAAATAGTAACTTACCAGAGGAGCAATTTTCAATCTTAGCCAAATCATACTGATGCCTTGTTCTGGCTCTTCTGGGCCCTCAAAACTGGGTCTACTTTCTTAGCTCTTTTCCCTATCTTTCCTAGAGGACTTATGCCAGAAAGTCAATATTAATTACATAATTAATTCATTAATTCAAATATGAATAGGATTGATTTATAAAAACCGTTGGCCTCTGTCATTACCAAATAAAAGAGATAACAAAGGGATTTTCATACACTTAGGAAAAAAACATAGCTAAATAAAACTTCCTTTAAAGCAAAGCTCATAAGTAACAACAGTAATACTAAGTTATTCAGGCTAAGTAAGTTTTGTAAACTAGAAAACAGATAAAATTCCAACAACTTTAGCATCTACATTTATAACACTAAAATTTGAACTATTCTTGTTCTGAGACAGTATCATTTGTCCAATTCTAACTGGAAACTATTTTGTTTCCAGAATTGAAAACCAATTGTAATTGTTAAATCACTATGAAAGTTTTCATATAAATTTCAAATCAAGCATCTGTCCTTATTCTACAGCAGAAGTTCTTAACATTTTTTGTCACAGACCCCTTTCTCAGAATACTGTTTTGAAATACATAAAATAAAATACATGGGATCATAAAAGAAGCCATATGCATTGAAAGAGTTATTAAAATATTTTTAATAACAAGGTCATGTATCCTAAGTTAAGAGCCCTTATTTGAAGAGTATTTGAGTCCTTAAGGTTGATATAAATCGGACTACATTAGACATGGTTCTCTACAATAGCTCTAGAGATCCATTGCTCCTTTCGGAAGATACAAAACCTTCTATACTTTACATGGAGGTTAATTTTGTGATATCTAAAATTTATGATGTCCTCAATAAGATGATGGCTCTTAAAAATGTCAAAATTAGAAAAAGAAAAACCACATATTATCATAAGCATTGGAAAGAAAACTAAGAACTTTCGAGATTTTTGTTTTTCTCCATATCAAGTGACGGAATGATTAGGGACTACACTTTTAAAAGGGTAATAAAGATTGCTTATTACTTGTAGAGTGCTAAATGATAAAACTTCCCACAAGTTACAGGTGTACAAAAGGAAAAGTAAAGTTTAGACCTATCATTTATGAATATATCTTTGAAAAGAATATGCAGTTTAATTTTTAAAAAATCTAGTAAACTAACCTATACGATAAACATTTTTGCTAATTTCTGTAACATTTAATTTATTAGCAATTATTTCCAAACCCACAAGCTGTTCCATTATCATTTTTGATCAGGTAATTCAAGCCTGGTTGAATGAATACCAAGTCTTTTGTAATTACAAGTTAATAAAGTTTCAGTGTATTGAATACTGTAAAATCCTGTTATAACAAATGGAAATGGCAAGATATTTTGTTTTTAAGGAAATTCAGTTATAATAAAAACATAGTTAAAAAGCTGTAGGTGCTCAAGATAAAAGAAAATTTATGCCAAGCTTCTCTACACGATGTACACTCTGTTAGGTTTTGGTGGGTAGGAATTAGTTCCTGTCAAGAAAGACTGGAAGATAACCGAGGTATAAAAGGTAACAAGAGAACAGAAACATTGATGGGATAGCTCAATTAATCCCCCCTACCAGCAATGCAAAGAACATACAAGTACTTGTTGTGTAAAGAATAACAATAAAAAGGGGTCAGAGAAAATGATGTTAGAGTTAATTATTTATAATCAAACACTTTTGCTATGGTCAACCAACAATACATAAAAATTACATGAAAAACGATGATTTGTAATGCTATTTGACAAGATAAGATTTTATTCCTACATTTTATAGTAGGCAAAATTTGGCTATTCTTAAGTCAAAATGCCAAAAGGATACAAAAGTTGACAGCTCATTTTATGGCACTTCACCCAAATAATTATGCTATTTTATCTTACTTCAGTGAAACTGGGACAGCCTTCTGGAATGGCTCTGGACTCTTCCCACTCTTACCCCTCCCCTTCCCCATTTCCTGGTGGCAAAGAAATAGCAACAAAGCAATGCAGACATAAAAACTGAAAAGTCAAAAATTGCACCTTATGAGAGAAAACCAATCAATTCCTCCCCAAGAAGGAAAGGAGTCCTTAAATAAGTTTGTTAATGTCTCCATTACCAAAAGAAGGCCAGGCTTCTCACACAAAAGCAGAGGAATGTATGGAAATGAGAGGGCATTGAAGAAAAAAGAAACAAAAAAAGTGGAAAAAATAAGAAAGAAAAGAGAGATGGAAATCTGTAATGCTGGCAAATTATTAGTTGCAATAGGTGAGGGTAAGCAGTAGATACTCTGATAGCAGAGGAGAAATAAGCCAGTGATAAAAAGAGAAAAGACAGACTAGCTTTGCAATTTGTGAGGGCTAACAACAACTTGCAGAGAAGTACTGTAGTCTTTGAAGGGATGGGACATCCCTTAGTGCATGTGGAACACATATATCACCTATATTTCAATACCACCAACCCTGAAATACATAGACCATTTTCACATATTTGCATACACCAAAAAGCCACTTATAATTGATCTTGAAGACGTCAACTACCCATAAAAAGTCACCTGAACCCCATCTAAAAAGCCACACCTTAAATGTTTCCATGTATCCCTCTGGAAATATGCCAACTAAAACATTTCAGTTAATTTATACGAGATGTGAGGGAAAACAAAGGATCTGTCTTTTATTTGCACCTATGGCACATCACAGTAACTGATTTTTGAATGATGACCCTGAGAGGTCAAGAAAAGACTAAATTATACTCTATTTAGGAAGGCAACTATATATATATCGTACATTTTAGAAAGATTTCGATATAAGAATAAAATTTAAAAATTTTAGAATTAAGTTGAAGTAAAAACCTCTATAGTAAACTATACTAGAGGAGTTCTGTGGGACTTCTAAAATGATCGCTTACTTCAGTAATTTAAATATCTGGTTTCCTTAGTGCAAATACTCTCTCCACTGAGGGGCAGCTAGGTGGTGCAGTGGATAGAGCACCAGTGCAGGAGTCAGGACGACCTGAGTTCAAATTTCACCTCAGACACTTGACACTCACTAGTTGTGTGACCCTGGGCAAGTCACTTAACCCCAACTGACTCATCCTGGGTCATCTCTAGTCATCCTGATGAATATCTGGTCCCTGAAGTCAGATGGCTCTGGAGGAGAAGTGAGGCTGGTGACCTGCACAGCTCTCCCTCACTCAAAAAAACAAAAACAAAAAAACAAACCAAAACACGCCCCCCCCCCCCCCCAAAAAAAAACCCCAACAAAGTCAAGTGCAAGTCATGTCATTATTTCTCTGATGGCATGGTCTTTGGCAACGAAGGACGAACACACACTCTCTTCACTGATGCAGATCCCACCACAATTCTTCAACTTAAGAGATGGTGCTACAAGAACTGTTGAAGTAAAGATAAAAGGCATCAGTAAAAAGTAATTAAAAGAAGATTACCTGTGGCTGAAAAATCCTACAGTCAATAGCGACTAGCTACTCTGACCTTAACTAGCCTGTTCTCAGAAGACAGACAGAAAGCCATCATCAGGCCCATTCTCAAAGCTTTTCCAGCTTGGTTCAACTTGCCACAACTCGTACTCTCATATCAGAAACCAGGGTCACCTCCAAATTATATTTGAGATAATCAAGGTAACTAACATGTTAGGATTTAAGCACAGTTAAAAAGTTTCTGGAGAAAAAACTGATATAACTAGCTGTACCTTTCATAAAACAATGTTCCTTTGTTAATCCACTTACTTTCTAGTGTAACAGTATTAACCTGGCAAAGCAACAGAACCAAACATTTCAATTATAACTTTAGAGTCAACTTAAAACTTTTAATTTGTTCAGGCCTATAATAATGTTAACATTCTTGACACTCTCAAGGTCTCTCTTAAGAACTCTGGGATTATGTGACATGGGAGACACTGGCACAGGACTTCTAAGCATGGCATGCCCAGATCAGAGAAGGTGCTGAGCAAAGTAGAACTGAAACAACTCAAAAGAAACATGTGATGTGCAAATTTAGAGTGTCACCCCAAAGGTTCACATAGACTATTTGTACCTGACCTGTAGTAGAGCATTCTGAGCTTGTATTGTCTGATCAGCCACAGTCAGACACACTGAAATTTGATTCTAACATGGTGATGTCATTTTAGTTCTCTTCCAGAACAAAGGGCAACAACCAGTGTTGACACTGTTGCTGAAGTTTGAGAAGTCAAGGGGAAACACATACCATTTGCAGGAATACAATACAACATCAGATCTAAAGACTACATTTTTAAATGTTTCCTGTGTAGCAAGAATTTGGTGCTAATGCTTGTTCAGTGACTATCAGAAGGCAAGGAGGGAGGAATGCTGAATAAAAGAAAGAGCTGGTCTAAAGGTTCAGGAAACAAATCAAAATCATTTCAAGATCAACATGCACAAAACTCCTTTTCCTTTCTCTCCCAATTTCCCTGTCACTCATCAGTGCTGCCAACCATTTCCCCAGTCATTCATCCTTGAAAGCTTGAGATAATTAACTGATTCATTCCTCTTTTTCACCAACGAAATTTGGTCAGTTATCAGGGTATATCAAATTTTCCTTCAAAATCTTGCATATCTATCTATCCTTCCCCATACATGTAATCCACTGTTACTACCACCCTAGTTCAAAACTATCAACACCTTTTGCCTGGATTAGGTGAAAGCCTACTAGCTAGTCTCCCTAACTTGAGGCCTTACCCTTCCTCTCTTTTATGCCAATTACCCACTTAAAAGAGCCAAAATAAATACTTCCTTAAATATTGTTATTCTGATACTCATCTGCTCAAAAACCTTCAATGGTTCCATTTCCTACTATATACAATACAAACTACTCTGCCTGGTTTTAAAGTCCATCCATTATCTGTTGCCAGTTTCTATGAAACTTTATACTCCACCACTACTCAATTGATAGACTCTGTTCTAGTCAGGCACTCAAGAAATGTTTGTTGAATTTCTTCAGTGAGTGTCCCACTAATACCATGTTCCTCCCTAACTGTCTCTTCAGACATTTCTATTAGCTTGGAATGCCCTGTCTTTCTATGGCCTCCATCAAAATCCTACAATCTTTCAAATTACAAGTCAAGTTCCATCTTTTCCATGAAACATTTCCTTGTCTAGAAATCTAGCTCTCACAAATTTTCTCCTCTAAAGTGTGAGGTCCCTTATAGACTATATCATACAACTTACATTTAACAGAATTGTTGCAGTCCACCTCCTACCTTCACAAGAGGAAGGTCCAATATGAGTCTGTGTTAGATAACAATCCAAGAGAAATAAAACGAAAGTTAATTTCATTGGACTTTCCAGAGAAATGGTTCAGGGTCCTTAAAAAGAAAACCTTAATCACTATCAGAGAAAATGATCATTTTCATATATAAAGTAGAATAGAAAAAGGATTTATATGTGAAATTGCAAATCTGGTATTATGCAGAATTTGCTTTTCCTTCAAAATATATAAAAGAAATCAACAAAAGCTGGACTTCACTCTATTCTAGTATTCTGATCGGTATGCCCTTTGCCTCCATCAAAGGATTTTCCTTGGTACCTTGATTCCTGAGGCATATTCATATCAGTAATATGTCAGGCTTAGTAGACTGGCACCGTATTATTCCCAAAATACTATCTTGTATTGTTTTTAACTTGTTTTTATGACTATGTCCCCAAACAGACTACAAGCTCCCTGAAGACATGGGATGTCATTTTTTTTCTATTATTTTAAAGAACTCAATACATAGGATGATAAATCTAGAGCAGAAAGAGACCTGAAGGACAATTTATTCCAACTCCCTTATTTTACAAATAAGGAAACTGAGGCTTGGAGAACTCAAGATCACATAGGTAGTAAGCATCAGATATAGAATTTGAACCCAGATTTTTTGATTCCAGAATTAGAATTATTTCTCCTACACTATATAGCTTCCTGATAAAAAGTAAGAACAGGACACATCAGAAATGGGTTTCAAACCTATGCTTCCCTGCACAGATGAGACTAGCGCCTTAGACCACACAGCTCTCCTGACATCAGTGATTCTGCCATCGAGCTCAATGAATATCCAGTCCATCTTCCACAATGCCACCAAAGTGATTTCCATTAAGCACAGGTCTGACCTGATCCTCTTATCAAATTTTAGTGGCTCCTTATTGTCTCTAGGATAAACTATGAACTATGTAGCTTTGAAGGTCCTTTATACCTTGACCCCACACTTGCAGATTACTCTCCTCCTGTGCTCTACAATTCTGTCAAACTGGTTTTCTCTCTGTTTCTCACATGACACTTCATCTCCAGTCTCAGTACCTTTGCACTGGATCACTACAGACCCAGAATGTGCTCAAAATTTTCTAATTCCCACACATGCCATTGTTCTCCCCCTCCCACACTACCTTATATTTCTTCTATTTCGTTACTTTTTATTCATTTGTATCTATTTTCTTTAAACTTATTCTGAATAATTTATGTATGTTGTTTTCTCTCCCATTATAGGGTAATCTCTGAATCTATTTCTCTAGCACTGAACAGCATCTGGCTCATCAGTAGATCCTTAGTAAATGCTTACTGATTAACTGGATGGTTGATTGATAAAACAATACAATAACTTCACTACTTAGCTAGTACATGAATAAATAAATCCATAACTGAGAGTCCATCAGTTCTTCCATCAAAGAAAGAGTCTCCCCCAAAATCAGGAGGAAAACAAAACCACCTTTGGCCACTAGGAGAGAGACAGTTCTCTTAAGGGTAATTAGACATTAACTAGAACATTTGATGGTTTAAGATTGTAGCCACATTCCATACAGTCTACTGAACAGGCTATCTAATACGTTGAGTTTTCTAAAAGCAGGCTTCCCTGCCGTTATCATTTTTTAAAAAAATATTTCTTTAACAACAGCATGGAAAGGATATTCAGATAAAATGCAGTATTGGTTCAGCTGGACATAACTTCCCTTCCTCTACATTTACCATGGTGGATGCCTGGTCAGAATTGTGGCAAACCAAAGGAGCCTCCAATTGCTCTTATATTGGCTTTTGTACTTAGAAAACAAGGAAGTTGTACTAACAGCTTATACCTTAGTCCTTTGACTAAGTCTTTAATATTATTTCATCATCTTTTAGGGAAAAAAATATCCTAACCTCTGTGGCAAGGACCTTCGTACATGTTGCTTCTACCATAAATAACTCCATTCTTCACCTTTCTGCTATATCTGATCCTATTTACATATATACATATATATACATACACAAATACACATCTACGTACATATGCATATATTTATTTTAATCAGGCAAAATTCACCTCACCGTCCCATCCCAATGGCCACTCCCATCTCTAATTGTGAACACAAGAAAAAAACTAATTCCATTATAAAAACATATAGTCAACCAAAACAATTTTCTGGATTGGCCATATACAAAAATATATTTGCCTCAAGACATTCCTCCCATCTCTTCCTTGTTTGGATAGATTTCTACTTGTGCACCCTGATAATGTGAAATAATTTTCTCCAATCTTCCTTTCTCTTCTTTCTCAGTGCATTCTTTCCCTCTCTTTCCATTCTTAAGATCATCAAGACAGAACCACTTCCAATCTAATTGTATTCCCTCTCTGACCCCTGCTGATGATGGTGAGGATATATTATTATCTCCTCATACCTAAATATAAGCAGTTTATCCTTGTCTAGTCCTTTATCATCTTTCATTCATGTTTACCTTTTTTAATGTTTCCTTGAACTTCAAAGTTTCTATGCTGTTATGATGTTTTCATCAGGAATGTTTGGAAATTCTCTATTTCATTAAAAATTTATTTCCCCCTTTTGAAATACACTCACTTTTGCTGGGTAAGTTAGTCTTGGTTTACTCAACATACTTCCTTCACTTTCTGAAAAAGTGTATTCCAAGTTCTCCAGTCCTTTAAATTGATAGCTGTTATATCACATGTGATGCTAACTGTAGTTTCTGAGTCCTTGAATTCTTTCTTTCTGCCTGCTTTTCTTTGACCTGGAGTCTCAGGATTTTGGTTATGATTTTCCTGGGAGTTTTCATTTTGAGGTTTCTTTCAGGAGTGGACGGGCAGGTTCTTTCTATTTTTACTTTGCCCTTTGGTTCTAAAAGATCTGGGAAATTTTCTTTTAAGATTTCTCAAAATATGATGTTTAGGCTCTTTTTTGGGGGAGGAGGGTCATGGCACTGAGACAGTCCCATGATTCTCAATTTTTTTCTTCTCAATCTGTTTTCCAGGTCAGTTTTTATTAAGAGGCACCTCACACTTTATTCTTCTAGCCTTTTGATTTGGTTTGATTACATAATGTTCTTTATGGGAGTCATTGGCTCTATTTGGTCCATCCTAATTTTCAGTGAGTTTGTTGTTTGGGCAAGGTTTTATATACCTCTTGTGACAAGCTGTCAAGTCCCTTTCCAATTCTTTCTTCCATGGCTCTCATTTCTTTTCCAATTTCCCCCCAATTATACTCATTCCAATTATAAAAATAATTTTAAATTATTTTTTAAACTCTTACTTTCTATCTTCTAGGAATTCTACTTCAGTTTGTGCCCAATCTACATTTTGCTCTAAAGCTTTGCTCATAGATGTTCTAGTCATTCTCTTCTTCTGTGTTTGTCTTAAGTTTCTTTGTTGCCATAACTGCTCTTTATGGTGAATTTTTTTTATTTGTTCATTCTTGCAGCCTACTTCTTGAAGTTAGACTTAATGTTAGGGCTAGGCTCTGTGGTACTTCTAAAGGAAGGTCTGGGCTAGTTTTATTGCTACTTTCTTGGGGTAGTGAATAATATATTATTCTAGGATCGCAGAAAGGCTGGAGACTTGCAAGCTTTCAGTGCTCTTACAGTGCCCTGATCCAGAGCAAAGTCTATTTGTTCCCCATTTAGCCCCCCAGTGAGACCTGTGCAAGTTCCTGACATGGGTTTGGGTCTGACTGCTATTAGACTCAATCCCTATCAGCCAGCTAGAAAACTGTTGGTTCAAAGTGGCAGAACTGCAAACTCCCCTGTGGTCTAGGGTAAGGGTTAGGGTTCATGTGCTGGCTACTCCTCTGAAGGCTGAGATAGAAGCTAAAAATGAGACTGCTTTGTGCCTAGTGAACCGCACACTTCTGGCTTCTAAATTTTCATTCTTAGTATACTGCCTGGAATCTCCCTATCTGGAAAGCTAATACTGTGTGCAGATCCCCTTTTCAATCTGCCCTGGATCTATAACCTAGGAATGAGTAGTGGATAACAAAGTTGCCAACTGGCACTTGTCTCCTTAATAGTTCTTAATACTTTCCTTGTATGGAACTCTGGAACCTCCCCTTGATATACAGCTTCTCCTTGGGTGCTGGACTGCTCCATATGTAGTGTGCTTCTGGCCTAACCCAGTCCTCTGCAGACCTCCCTTTCTGTCTTACTATGCTGAGCTGGGCTGGACAAATGACACACTGTGCAATTTTTTGAATTTTCCCATCAGAATTTGGTCTGGTACATTTTCTAGAGTTTGGAGTAATACTTGGAAGAGAATTCACTGCACTGCTCCCTACCACTCAGCCATCTTGGCTCCATCCATGTTTTTCTATGGACCATTCTAAATGAACTATATGATAGAAAGGTAAATTGAACTGACCCACTTCTATGGAGTTTTATTCTACTTTGATTCTTCCTTGCACACATAGCAGCTGCTCTAAACCTTATTTTTTTCAAGCCTTTACACCATCAAGTACATGAGTGGGAAAATATCATCCATGCTCTACCTCAAAGTCCTTCTACATCACACCCATTCCCTTCTCCTTTGCTCTAGGGTTCTGAATAAGAAATGGTCCTTCTTTTCTCCCAGCCAGCCCTTGGACTCCTGCATCTTCCTTTCCAGCTTCTGTGAGGGCTTGTCCCTCCAATCACTGTCATTCTCTTTTATCTTTAATCTCTCCTTATTAACTGGCTCTTTCCCTGCCACCTACAAACAAGCCTAAGACTCCCACATCTTAAAACAAAAATAAAGCCTTACTTTACTCTGCTTTTCCCCTTAGTTACCATCTATACCTTTCCCCTGCTCTCACAGCCAAAGACTTAGAAGAGGCTGTCTATTTCACCCACTTGAGATCTTACTTCCAACCCTACCGGGATCACACTCTACTGAAATTGCTCCTTTCAATGTTAATAAAGATATCTTAATAAATTTCACAACCTTTACTCAGGCCTTATCCTTCAATTACTAGTGCGACTGACTACCTCTCCCTCTTCGGTTCTGATGACATTGCTCTCTTCCCCAGTTCTTCTGGTCTGACCATTACATTCCTTGGTAGATCTTCACTTCTGTTCCACTCCTTAATAGTGGATTTTTCATTCTTGGTACGCTCATTAACCTCATGAGTTCAATTATGATCTCTCTGCAATTTATTCTCAAACTGACATGCATAATCCTAATCTCTTTTGAGTTCTAACTCCAAATCGTCACTGGATATCTCTACCTCTATGTCCCACAAACATTTCAAATTGAACATGTTCCAAAACAGAGCTTTTGTTAAAGGTACCATCATCCTCCTAGTCACCAATGTTTGCAACTTCTGTGTCATCTTATTGCTCACACCTCTTCCACATATCCAATCCATTTTTACATCCTGTTGTTTTTTTCCTTCACAACCTCTCTCATATATATCTCCATTTTTCTACTCACACAGCCATCCTCTTAGTTCAGACCTTCAAAACCTACCTCTGTCCTGGACTATTGCAATAACTTTCCTGTTGGTCTCCCTCCATCAAGTCTCTCCTTTCCAAACCTTCCTCCTCAGTTGCCAAAGTGATTTTCCTAAAGCACAGGACTGATGTCACCCATCAATCAACTCCAGGGGCTCTCTATTATCTCCAGGACTAAAAATAAAATAATTAAGCCTTCAAAGACCCTGTACAACCTGATCCCTTGCTACTGAGTTTCTAGTTTTCTTATACTTTTCTCTCTTTCATATATTCTACCATACAACTACACCAACCTTCTTGTTGTTCCATCTCCTGACTACTTGCTTTGTCAAAGACTGTTCCCTATACCTGGTATGCCCTCCCTTCTCACCTCTACCATCTGGTTTCCTTAGCTTTCTTAAAGACTCAGTTCATATCCCATCTTCTATAGGAGGCATTTCCCAGTGCTCCTACATTACTATTAGTACCTTTCCTCTGAGATTACTTCCTGTTTACACTGTATATATCCTATATGTACAAAGTTATTTACATGTTATCTCCCCAACTAGAATGTGCACTCCCTCAGGGCAGGGACTGTGTTTGCTTCTGCCTTTCTTTGTATCCTACAGATTTAACAGGGTCTGGAACAGAATGAGTGAATAATAAATTCTTATTTATTATCATCCTTCCCAAACTGTCCCTCCTTCAAACTTCATTATTTCTGTTGAAAGTACCACTTTCAGTCACCAGAATAGCAACATATAGTGATCCTCAACTCACTCATTCAATAAACATTTATTAAGCACCTACTATGTTTCAGGCTAAGCACTGGGAAAACAAAAAGAGGGAAAAGATAGTCCCTGCCCTCAAGGAGCTTACAATCTAATGGGGGAGACAACAATGCAAGCTACATACGGGACGGGGAGGGGGGGGGGCGGGAATAATTAACAGAAAGAAAGCACTAGAATTAAGAAGGACTGGGGAAGACTTTTAGTAAAAGAAGGTATTTTAATTGGGACTTAAAGGAAGCTGGAGAGGTCAGTAGGCAGAGTGGAGTAGGGACAGCATTCCAGGCACTATCATAAGAGAAAATGCCTGGAGACTTCCTAAGTGGATAGCTAGGAGACCACCGTCTTTGGATCTTTCCATACCCTCCCCCAGTATCCAATCAGTTGCTAATTCAACTCTATCTTTACAATATTTCTAACATCTATTTCCTTTGTCTCCACTCCTATAGCCATCTACCCCAATTCAGGTCCCTTTTACCTAGATTATTGCTATAGTCTTCTAACAGGATTCCTAACTTTCAATTTCTCCCTTTTCCAAACTCTCCTCTGTACAGCTGTCAAAAAAAAAACAGAGCCTATGTTACTCAATAATTTGGGGGGGCTCCCATTTGACACTAGGATAAAATACAAACTCCTTAGCATTTAAAGTTCTTTACAATCTCTACCTGCTTTAAGATCCAGTGACAATGGCCTCCTTGCTGTTCCTTCCACTAACCACTCTATCTCCTGACTCAGGGTACTTTCACTAGTTGTCTTCTATTCAAGTCTCAGTTAAAATCTCACTTTTCTATCATATACATGTATATATGTGTGTATGCACATATAAATATACACACATGTACATCTATATCTTGTTTGTACATAGTTTCTTGAGGGTGGGAACTATTTTTGTCTTTGTATCCCTGATGCTTAACACAGTGCCTGGCACATAGTAGGCATTTCATATATGCTTACTGATTTGCTTGACTTGACTATCTGATTTTGTTTATTTTTCTGGATTAGTTTCCCATTGTTCCCTTTCATGCATTCTCCCTTCTAAAGAAATGGGCCTACTCATTCTATGATTTTAGCATATCATCTTTTGCCTTTATGCTTTGAAGAGCTTTCCTCATGCTTGAACTACTCTATTTTACCTCAGCTTCATAAAATCCATCACTTCTTTAAAGGCAGGGCTTATATGCCACCTCCTACAGGAAGACTGTCCTGATCCCCTAGTTTTTAGCCCTCACTCTCTTCTCAAATTATCTTTTACTCATTTGTCTGTTAGTTTCCTGGAGGGAAGGGACTATTTTTAATTTGTCTTTATATTTTCAGGACTTAGCACAGTACAATGCCTTGCACAAAATAGGTACTTAATAATGCTTGTTGAATTGAATTAATATGAAAAGACAAATCTTCATCTTTAACTTACAGTACTCCATAAAGTAAACATCTTGATCAAGGTAGAAGAATTTAACTCGGAGTATGTATTTGGATGCCTAGGCAATTGTTACAAATAAAATTAAATAGCATCATTATCATAAGGCAGTAATATTTGTCATTTATGTTATATTTACTGAAGGAGTTCTAAGTTCTTGATAAACCTTAATTTTTTACCACAATGGCAAAGTTGGTAAACTTCGGTGTACAGTGATTATGAACAAATAAATCATCACTTAAGAAGGTATTAAATTGAGGAAAAATATAGGATTTAATTATCTAGATAGATAGTCTACTGGTTTGGGAAATTGACAGATGATACTTTGCTCCCTATCACTTTGAGTCAATTATAATAATTTCTAAATCATTCTCTAATCTACAAAATGAAAAGAATTCACTTCAAGGTTAAAAGGGTTAACATACTCCTCAAAGAAAAGCTACCTATTCAATCAATACTTACATGCAGGCACTGTGGTACATGTTTTAAAAAGTATTTAAAATAATGCATTTACATTTTAACAGTTATACAATTAGTTTTTTTTTTAAAAAAAAAGACCAAAAGCTGACTAAATAACCCTAATTGGAATTTAGTTTTAATAAGATATTGAAGTATCTCATAAGGTACCATTCTTTCATATGTTTTCACATACAATATTTGACTGATATGTTTATCATCCTACCTACTCTATTAAGCCACAATCACATCAAAGTCTATCTATATTTCTAATCTTTAATGAGTGTTAAATTAAAGTTTTTATGGAATGACAATATTTTTGATTATATGTCCAATCCAAATACAATGCAAGGAACCAGATATAAAAAAGCACTCCCTTCGGTGACCAAATGGACAGGGCTTCCAAGGTACTACCGTATTCCCCAAAGAGAAAACAAAAAATTCTGCCTAGTAGGTTTTCCCCCTGCTATGTTGTCCAATACTAATTATAAAACGGTACAGATGTAGCCCTTCTCAAAATGCAAAGGGACTGTGCATATATGCAAAAAACAACTATTTTTTATGCTTCCAAATTCTTAATCCTGTTTGGAGCTGTCAGTGGGGGTTAATGGAAGCCTTGGATAGGAGAATTCCAATCTGGTTGGCAGATGGATAGGTTGGTTATAGCTGCATAACTATGTCTTGCCTGCAGGCACAATTCAGAACACTGTTAAAGCAATATAAAGTCTCTGTCAAGCTGAACCATTTGGATCAGTAGCAAGGAGAAATAATAATAAAAAAAAGAAGTTCATTTCTGGGCCTTGTGCATTTATGCTAGTATGCAGAAACTGATTAATTGTCATAGTGTGTTGGTCTTCTATACCTCAGATTTCTACTTCTGGAGTAGATTTTGCATGCTAATATAATCATTCTCCCTCTTGAGACATTAGCAAATAATCAAATGAAAAACAGGATCATAATTTACCGAGATTCGAGCAATTCTCTATGCAAATTTGACTTGTTATTGCTGCTGCCTCGTTAATCTGAATGCCTTTGACAAACTCCTTTGATTTATGAACTCGTGACAACTCCAATGTGTATATATTTTGCTAGATTGACATTATCATTAAGAGTGGGTGGACTAAGCTCACATGAATGGCTGATTTTATTCGCTGGTGTCTGCTGCTCAACAGCTGAGCATCTCCTTCTCACAAAGCCCCTGAGCGGCAGGCTCTTCCCATCTACCCATCCATTCATCATCTCGATGTTAATTGGCCCAGGCTTTAAGCAAATTTTCAACACGATTTAAAGGCACGATGACACTGATTACTGACCCTCTGCCATACGGTGCCTATTGATTAACCTGACAGAGATGATGAGCTTGAGGGAAACTAGGTGTGTGGGGACCTCAGGGGAAAAAATATATTGTCTATGCAGGCAAACACTTGTCATTACCTCACAAGCCAGAATTTGCACAGCATACATCCTTAAAACGCACTATTGCCTTAACACCTATAGCTAATGCAGAAAGTGCTTTCTGTTCTGTAATATCAGTTCACTGATATTACAAATATGTCATGTCATAGCACATGACACATTCAGTATTTAGAATAATTCCCCAGATAGATAGATGGCTGCCTATCAACCAATTATGCCTGTGCTGGCTGATATATGCATGTATTTTAGTATAAATGTGAAGCAAATGGTAGGCGGCCTGTTTGTTAGTGCTGCAAATGTACCACAGTAAAGAAGAATGAAGTGAAGACTCACCTATGTCCTTCAAATTTTTAAAAAAATATGCAACTTACAGGGTTATCCTACCACTATATCATTAAAGATAAGAGAAATACAAAGATATGATTTTACAAATATTATATTCAATTGTTAATTTTTTTCTACAAGATTCCTCAATTGCTGGACAAGTTCCTCGCACAGAAAAAGTTAACAATGGAATTGTTTTCCATAAAAGCAAATTAATATTTAAGACTAAAAAATACAGCTCAGTCTCTTCAGGTAATTCCCATAACTATTGTATTTAGGAAAGTAATACAAGCTTGGGCTTTTTAAATAGTTAAAATATAAATAATTCAATTTTAAAAGAAAACTAAATGCTTAGTTTTTACCTAAACTAATACTAAGGAATTTTTTTTTTTGAAAGAGTTCATGGTTTGTTATCAGAGTTGGGCACACATCGTAATAACAAAACTGAAACCTTTACTATTTCTAGAGCACAGAAACAAATGAGATGAAACCTAAGTGATTGTTAGATAGAGAAGGATTCTTAGTTTATTTAAAAACAGAACTAACAAAATATGCTCTTGAGATTATAACTGCTGGCCACACGATCTTCTTGTGTACTTACGGATCCTGGGGGATGACCAATATACAATTTTATGGCTAGTGATTTTGGTACAGTACTAACAGTTATTTCAAAGCTAAAATAATAAACTGTGAGCAGCCACAACTGTAGCCCCTATTACAGTGACATGGACTGTTAATGTAAGAGATCAAATGTTTCTCAAGTCAAACAACGTTGGTGCCTATTACACTGGAACATGTAGCTCAGGCCCTAAAAGCCTGCCCCCTGTTCTTTCAAGATAAACAAGTTCTCCTAAAGCTCTGAGGTGCTTTGCTAGGAAGGACAGAAGTGGGGAGGCCATGAGACAATGATAAGTAATGGGTAAAGATGAGATTCTTTTCTAAGTTTCAAGTAAAAGAATTTATCAATACAATACTTTAATATTTCACCAAGAAGGCACAGGAATAAGTAGACATTCTAACTATCTATAGGGATGTGAGGGAAAAATAAAGCCTTTCCTGGTTGTTATGTTTGGAACAAATATTACACAACTGTCTGAGTAAATTCAACTTTGTGACTTTTTAGTTAAAGACCTGAACATCAATTTAGCAATGACTATGAAGCTAAACATAAAATCCAACCTGCAATGAGCTCAATAGGCTTCACTTCATATGTAATAAGTCCACTGAAACTTTTTCTTTTCCTTAAAAAACCAAAACTACACCACAACACACAGAACTTTCCCTACCAAGTGCTTTACATTTTATTCTGCCTAACATTTCAAAGCAGTCACTGAATTAAGGCATAGTAATGTGGCTTAATGTCATAAAATCCTGAAGAGGTTTGCAGGGGAGGCATTTTTCAAAACACTTTTTTTAAAAAAAACATAAGACTAGGGATACTAGTATAACTTTTAAAAGGTTAGAATTTATTTTGTACTATTTAAAATCTGTAGTTAATGTATAGTAGCCTAAATTACTCAATAATGTTAAAGCAAATACAATCTCACTAAAGATCTGGAGTGGAAGTGAGTGTGAAGACTACTAGAAAATAGAATGACAGCGATCAAGAAAACAGTTAATCTGATTAACCTTTCACTTTTAAATCCATGCAATTATTTTAGTGATTTTAAAAATATATATTGAAGAGTATAACATCATGATTTGTTTTTCTTGAGCAGATTCCCTTTGTTTCCTAATTTTTGTTGTTGCCATATTTACACAAAAATTTCATCCAGAAATCCTTTAAGTATAGGTTTATGTGGATGAAGAGGCAAACATTTGCTTCTGCTAATAAGGACATCTGGTTATTTTGTAACTCAAAGACATCTGCATTATGCAGAACTGCTTGATTCCTCATAACAGGGTAGAAAACTATAGAACCCTTAGGATGTATGTTGAAATCCTTTTTAATCTCTGCAGCATCATTATTTATGTTGTCAGCCTTGTTTCTGAATATCTTTTCTGTTTAATGATCAACCAATTCACCACCTTGGCTATTTTCCCTGATTTGCTGTTTACAGTTACCTTTGAGCAGTGGCTGAAACAATCCTAAGATTTCTCCCCCAGTTAGAAAATTGTATTCCTCCAGGTGCACTCAAATTTTGGAATGATGAGTAAATCATACCAACTACTTAAGTGAACTTCTAAAAATCTAACTAGCCTAAGACTTGAATTTAGATGTGTGGTTCTGTTGTGCTATTGTACCTTGTTCAATCACTCTCTTTCAATTTGTCTTTTATTCTGTGTACTTGCTCTTGTCCTGACTTTTGCTTTTCCCACTCATCACACTATTAGTGATTTTTCTAGTCTCTCAAATTTCAACCACCCTTTCTTCTCAATGATTTCCATCCAAACTTTTTTTTTGGTCCAACATAGTCCAACACAATTCTCAAAGGTATATCTTATAGGAACAGTGGTGTATCCATTAGAAATCAAACACTCGACTTTGTTCTCTTCTTGGCTGCTCTCTTTTTACTTGTAATAGTCTGATGAGTTAAAAAAAAGGAGTGGCTAGAAGCTTTACATCAATTTAAAATGGACTCCCCCAATGCCAAATAGATCCATTCCATTCTTTTGGGGGAGCTGTACTCTAGTCTTTTAATTGGTGCTATGTTTATTTTTACTATAATATAAACTTTGCAATTTTTAAAATTTTCATTTCAGAAATACAAAAACAACCTCCCTAGGAAACAGGATAACTTTAATACACTGTATATTGTGTGGAATTCACTGAGGGAAACCACACTTAATTCTTTGGTTCCTTGTCAGCTATCTAACACAGGATGAAGTCCCTGACTAAGGTTTTTAAATTTAAGTGAGGATTCTCCATTGAAAACTTGCAATAGCCAACAGGGCAGAGATCAAACACTAACTCACTTCTACTATATTTCCCTCATTAATATTTTCTATCACTAGATTAATTTGGATTTCCATCATACTTCATCATCAGTACTTTTAAAAGATTATTTCAGAGGCTGGCTAATTTCATTATGAATTTCCAAACCCTTAATAAAAAAAACCATATTTATAATGTATTATTTGCATCATGAAAAAGGTTTTTTAAATCGTTTTTTTAATCATCCTCTGCTTAGGTACCGGGATTTTTCCTTTTTATGCTGATACAAATGAAAGTAAAAATATGGAGGGATGGAGAGATATAATTGCAATAATAAACTAAAGATCTTAAATGTTTTTCAATTCACATTTATACAGTAAAAATATCTTATATACACAACCTCTTTTGAGTTTCATTAAAAACCTTCTAAGGCAAGTTCTATTATCACCATTTTACTGATGAGGAAACTGAAGCTCCAAGGTATTAAGAGATTTGCCCAGAGTCACACAGCTGGTTAAGTCTGTGAGGCCGGATTTGAACCCAAGTCCTCATAACTCAAAGTCTACCACTTTATTCATTATTTATTCACTGTCTCTTCAGAGTATGCTATAACATGGTTGCATACTTTAAGTTTCTTACTATTGAACAGTATTTTTCTGCTATTGGAACACAGTATTGTCTTCTACTGACCAAATGAAAGGAAATTCATTTAGTTACACATTATCATCTTACACAGGATAACAATTTCTCTGTCAAGTTAAACATCATCATAAAACAACTAATCTGTTTTTTAAAGTCTCTTAAAACAAAACAACCTTAAGTGACTATGGCAATTATAAATAACAAAACATCCTTGTCATTTTCAGCAGGTATCCGAATCCTACAGATGCTAGTTAAATATGAAACGGAACACTAGAATTGTAGCCTGATTTCTTAGAAAATACCATACCTGATTAATGAATAAAAGGAGTTCAAACATTCAAGAATTCCTCTGTCTTTGGTTTGAATTTCAACTTTTTAAAGGTAGCTTTTATTTACTGGTTTTTCTTAAATAATAATTTTAATTGTATTTAACGGTGCTTAAGTATATACTTAATACTTTTGACGGGACTGATTTTAACAGGAGCTGCATGTAAAGTGAACTTTTATCTATAATGCCATTTGTCCTGTTATTTATATCAACCATTGTCAAGTGTTATTTTTATGTTACATCATGAAAAAGGGCTGCCTCACTAACTGCCGAGTTTGGTAATGGCTGATTGATTTGACAGACATCAAACAACATTAATTTCAATGCTATCATACTTGTGCTTTCAGCAGAGGACCTATGAAGACTGGACTAGCCAGTTTTGGTTTAGTTATTGCCCCTGTTCTCTCCTAAGTCAATGTACCTCTTGATCTTGCAAACAACAAGGGAATAGTTGACTTCAAAAACAGTTGCCTATCACTGCCTGCTGCACAAAGGACTTTCTATTCTGAGCAGTGGTTGGTAAGGAAAGTATAACCATTTCTAAATGCCAGTGGTTCCCAACATCCATGTTCCTCCTGAGTAGAATGAAGTCTGAGAGCGCTGACTGGAGGGTCATTTGACCCACAAGGGCCTGGAAAGGTTTCTAGAATAACAGAGGTCATGTAATTGCCAAAAGAGCATTAGACACTCAATCACAATGGATAATTAAATGACCTACATGATTCCTGAAACAGCTCCTCTATATATAGTCTATTACTTGCATCCCTCAAGATAGGCTACTCCTTTGATATGACCTGACCTATAAGCCCAACCTGAGCCTCCATACTAGCTGCTTGCTTCTATTGCTTTGTAAATGACCCCCAACAGCAGACATATCCCAGACCACACTTTCAAGTACACACACATAGAAATCAATCATGTATCCTCTTCCTACCACGTTCTCTGGAATACAAAAGACTATAAGAAAAGCAGTGGGGGGAGCGGGGAGTAAATTCCTACACTAGATTTTTTTCTAGATTGGAAGAAAAAGAGATATAAGAATTACAAGAGCAAAAAGTTACAAGAAGCCTTTATTCTCGAGTTTCTACCTCAACATACCACTAAAGAATGGGAGAATTGTGAAACACTAGTAGAAGTGGCCAGCGGAGACTAAGTTAAGAAACTGAAACTTGCTTGAACAGTTTTTGATACTGAGGGCTACTAAAAGGATTTATCTTAGCCTAGTTCTTTAATCCACACAAAAAAAAAGCTAACTCTAAACAAATAAAAATGTACAAGGAATCAACTGTTTGCTTGATACAGGAGCAAAAGAAGCAAAACCCTCATGCTTTAAGTCTTTTCATCTGTATTTTATGTGTCACTGTAACACTTGGTCAGAAATGCTATCTAACAGAAGCCAGCCACATAAAATGGCAATAACATGATTGAGGAGAATTTGCCTTTTAAGAGAAGAAAGGTCTGGCTGGCGGTGGCCCTAGAGGCAGCTGCACATCTAGCAAGCATTACAAAAAAAGGCAAGAGATCAAGTAACCAAAGACAATCCCACAATGATGCCAAGAGAGAATGGGTAAAGGGGACAAAGAGCTCACAATCAGAGTACCTTAGGGCTAGTAGGATTTTCCGATTTCCACAGGAAATTATACAGCTTCAGGCTGCTGGCTATTGAAATACACCATTCCTGATCTCTTACTAGGTTATCAATGGCTTATTAAACCTAGAACATATCTATTTTAGTTAACTTCTGGATGGGGAGGGGACAGGAGGGGAGGGAAAGAACAAAATGTACTTAAATGCTGAATTTTTTCTCCAGGCTGAATGCCTTTCATCCAATAAGACATTCAAAGCAGTGACCCAGCAAATGGATTGAAAAAGCAATCTTCCGTCTCAGTGCCACATTATCATTCCTATTCAGTATTCTCCATGAGATATCTCAATCAGCTGTGTGTAAGTGACAACGCAGCCCATTGCTGGGTTAATTAAACATTTGACTTTAACACCCTCCCCTTCATTAAGCAAATAAAAACAGATAATTCAAACTACACTTCATCCTCAGGGTACACAACACACATGTCAAAATTAAGAGAGTCCAAGGCCTCTGGGGATTTCTGTTGGGACCAAAATCAGTTTAAATCTTATCTGGTTTATCAATTATTCTATTGATTAAAGCAAAGTGATTATACACAACTCCTTTTGCACATGGGATTTATATCAGCAAAGCAAGAAAACAACTCCAGGAGGCTCCAAACTGATTTAAAAGCAGACAGACTGACCAATAATAGTCAATTATTACATACCAGTGATCCATATACAGATTCTTAGTTTCAGATGGGTTAAGTGAACCCATTCCAATCACTACGTCCCTATGATATACCTTATGTTGGCTATGAGAAAATTTATGTATTGGAAGACAAACACATTTTCTAGTATTTTAAACAGTGGCCAGTATACTCAATTTGAAATACATTGTATAAGTTCTAGACTTAAAATGTGGCTGAGCTGCTCTCAAGCAGAGAAAACAAATTGCACGCTAATAATATTCTTGCCCAGCTATATAAAAACAACAGAAGATGATCCTTAGGATCATTCTTAGGATCCTACTTTTCCAAAAGTTATTTGGTACCAGTTTACCAACACTATGCTCAAGAAAAAATATAAACTGAAAAAATCAGAAAGCTTGACAGAATTAGCATTATGGCTCATTTTTCTTTAATTCTAGGGGCAAGTCTTCAAAGATTTATCTCACTGAAAATCTGAACCTAATTTCTTAAAAAAGATTAATGTAGGAACCTTATAATGCCACGGAATACCTCCTCGAAATTTTACTAACATTTGAACTATAAACACAACTTAAGACACCTGCCCCCAAAATGTTCTGCATGATTTTCTACAAAAATCCAAAACCTTCATATCTTAAGGCTATGTCCTACCACATATAAGAAAAGAGCTAATAAAATCCAAGGGGAAAAAAATCAGAGTTAAATTTGTGTACTTATAGCTATGTCTTCATAAACCAAATTTCTTCACCACTTTGTTGGACCACATGAGCATTCAACCATAGTTTAACTTATCTCCTTCAGATTTTCCTTTTTCAGGCAGACTAAGAAACCTGCATTAGCATGCTGTATTTTACTCTCACCACTAGAAATACTGAGGGTGCTATTTGTAATTGTATTCTTTTTAAGAGGTTTGTTCTCTGCAGCTGTTTTCTGCTTGCAGTGTATTTTGTGTAATCAGCACATCATCATAAATACATTGGCTGTTCCCCTGAGGGTAGCTGTCAGTGTTTAATTTACAGAACAACCTGGCCAATGTGAATTTTAACACTACAGCACTATGGCAAGGAGTTACCACACTCTGTGAAAAACAGGTTTCTATGAATTTTTATATCAGGAGCTGGTCCCAGGACAATTTAGGTCCTAGAAATAGATTGTTTAAAGAAGCACTTCATACCTTGTATGCAATGGATTCTTTCCCATTTATAGTCTTGTAAAGAAGCCCTGAGCTAACTACTAAACCACAAGTGGGCACAATCAATTGCTGAGACAACAAAAATTAAAAATCCATGAATTACCAGAAGGAGGCAGTATAAGAGATGCTAGCTTTGTCTTCTAGTTTGTTATTGATTTTTAGGGCTGCAAGGGACCTTAGAGATCATCAAAGTTAATACTCTAATCTTTATAAATTAGGAAGAAGTGGTATACAGGATTAGATGTCTCCTGACTCCTAGTCCAGAGTTTCTTTCACTATACCACAGTATTTAATTAACACCAAAATTGTAAGCATGAAACAAAATGCCATTTCTCATTTACATGCATGGAGTGGAAGGGGAAATGGCTTGGACTGGGATATATGATGAGACATAAATTATGTCACCATAAGTTTGTCACTGGTCTATGTTAATTAATTACCTTAACAGATAATGAAATGCCTTTATCTTACTAAATGAAAATAATATTTTCAACTAAAGGCCATTGATGATTCCCTTTCAAAATATACAAAACAATGTTATACTTAGGTGGGTTACTCAGTGAAACTTAAGCCCTTGATATGATATCAAAATACACAAAATAAAATTAAGGGAATACTCTTATAAGCTCTCAGAAGCAGGAAATCTTCCATAAATTTTAATGTCTTCCTAGACAACATATTTGGACAAAAACCTTTTAAAGTCCAACGTCACATTAAAAAGCAGGGAATGCTTCAAAACAATTGTGTTCAGGACAATATGCATGATTAATAGTGAAGACTGTATGAAAACAATATTGAACTTTCTATAATTAATATTTATAGTTTTGACTTAGGACATTTTAAGCAATAAATTTAAATAATTTGAAAGGTAGACAAAGAAAGGGGTTTTGCTAATGCCAGTGTTGCTGCGATTAATTAGTTTTTCAGTTACAAAGGTCTTTTTTCCAAATTAAGATGCTTAAGAGTTAAAACCGATTTTTAAAATGAATATTGCTAATTTGTTTTAAAAATATTTCAGAATTACAAATTCATGATGTGTTACATGCGAATTGTGGTTAATATTCCACTTAAAGTACAGAATGAGAAAGATTTACTAGACTGGAATGCTTCAGATTTCCCCAGGTTTCTGATAAAACTAAATTCTGTACTCTTAGGAGGATTAATAAGATTTTTGGCACTTTACCTGATCCCATAAAAAATAAAGTTTTAAGTATTTTCTAGCTGGTTCTTGAATAACATGTATAGAATGTCTCTAAATTAACTGCTATTTCTTGTATTCAGAAACAAACCAAAAAAATCTTTTCTACTTAATATTTAAAAATCAAGTCTAAAAATAAAGCCTTATTTTCCATCACTTTCTTTCCTTCACTTCTGCATAGTTAGTGATGGCTGCATAAAAATACAAAACCAGAAAAATGTTCGCCAGAAGCATTAAAATAATTAGAAGTAGCTCTATAGAAAGTTTACTTGCTTTTTTTTAAACAACGAAAATGAAACTAAGGGTAAGAAAGAAGTACAGCAAGAAAGTTAGTCTAAAACATAAATTCTCTTCTACAATCAATTTTAAACACCATAATTTTTAAAAGGAAAAATTATTCATGATTTCTCATCTGAACATTAGAATTACAAAAAGTCATTTTGGGGCCCTTTGAACCAAAGTGGATGAAGTTAGCCTTAGGGTCAGTCATATAGAAGAGTGAATTACTGAATTGCATCTTCCCTGGAGACCCTGTAGTTCCATATACTGCCATTAGATAGCAGCACAGTACACACCATCAGTCATGTCTGCCATAATCTTCTCTTTCCTTAAGGCAGAGTTGTGCTTATTCCATACCCTCCTCGTGAGGGGGGGGGAGGGAGGGGGGAAAGAGAGAGAGAGAGAGAGAGAGAGAGAGAGAGAGAGAGAGAGAGAGAGAGAGAGAGAGAGAGAGAGAGAGAGAGAGAGAGAGAGAGAGAGAGAGAGAGAAGAAGAGAGGGAGAGGGAGGGAGGGAGAAAGGGAGGGAAAAGAAGTGGGGGAGGAGGGGGAGGGGAGGAGGGTAGAAGGGGAGGACGTGGGGGAGGGGGAGAGAAAGGGAGAGGGAGAGAGACTCACACTTTTCCTTTTCTTCACTCCCCTCCATGCACAGCTGATTCTAATTCAATTAGTGCAGTCTACAGCACCACAAAAGAGTAATTCAATTAGTGCATTGTGGAGCTCTTCTATATCTCTAAGCAGATGTTTGAAATCTTCAGAAACTGAAGTAAAACTACCTGTACTACTTGGATGCCATGTCAAAATACTTACACCTTTCTGGTTTCTGCAAAGAATAAGATGGGTGAAATTAAGTCAGGCTGACTAGGTAGATATATACAATATATAGATCCTTTAGGAAACAACAGAACAGGATTTTTTTTTAGTCTGCATTTCACAAAGTGTTGTGAGATAAGCACTTTTAAAACATTAAAATGCTATATAAATAGTCCTAAAAGCTTAATGAGTCGATAGTATGATGTAGCAGCTAAAAAAAAATTAATTCAATCTAAGATTGCTTTAACAGAAGTATAGTGATTACATTATAGAAACAATAGTCTCACTGTTACCCTCTGACTAGTTAGAACACAACTAAAATAATTGTTCCTAGTTCTAGGTATCACAGTTTAAAGGGGCACTGACAAACTGGAATACATACAGATAAGGGTGATTAAAATGGTATAGGTCTTGAAACCATATCATATGAGCTTGGTGGAAACTGAGTATGTTTAGCATGCCAAAGAGAAAATTTGAGGATTACATAACAGCTGTCTTCAAATACTGTATCTGGAGTGCTATTATGTGGAAGAGGGAGGAATAAACTTATTTTTAGAAGACATTGTAAACTCCTTTAGTGTGGGGATTGTTTCTTTTCTTTTTCTATTTTTTGGGGGAGGGGTGGTCTTTACATTTCCAATACTTAGCAGAGTGCCTGGCACATATTAGCAACTTAAAAAGTATTTGTCTTTTTTTTTTCCTGTACAGGGCATAATTTAGGCCAATAAACAAAAATTATAGGAGTTAGTTTTCAGTTTAATATAAGAAAAAAATCTAACTATGAGAAATAACTAATAAATAGGCTGCCTGACTAAGCAGGAACATCCCATCACCTGATGTGTTTAAACAAAGGCTATGTGACCATTAGTTAGGGACATGGTAGAAGGGATTCCTATACAGGAAATGAGGATTACTTCTATAATCAATCAATCAGTCAACGTTTTTAACTGTTTACTATGTGCTAGTCACTGTGCTAATCATGAGGGATTCAAAAAGAGGCAAAAGAAAGGCCCTGACCTCAAGGATCGTACAATCTAATGTTGTGTTTGTCCTTCATTTTCGAAGAGGACCATGACATCAGAGAGATGATGACATGACTTGCAGCTGATTTTGACTTGAGTGTGGGACAGCTATGCAAGGTCACCAGTCTCACTTTCTCCTCCAGAACCATCTGGATCCAGTGACCAGATATTCATCAGAGTAACTGGAGATGGCCCAAGATGCAATGGGAGACCCTGGCCCTTTTAGTGTAATGTCTTTTCAGGTACTCACTTTAAGAGTGAGATGATGCCTATTCAGTGAATAGGTCTCTTTAAGAAGTAGTCAAGAGATAGCCCTTTTAATCAGAAAAAAAAATCAAGCTGGGAGGGAAAGACCCTCAAAGTTGTTGTTCCAAAGAGAAACAGTTACCACTGACATGCAATGTAAACCACAAGGGTCCAAAAAACAATCATTAAGTGGAGCTTGGGCAGGGACCTATTGTGGTCCAATCTATGGAGTTCACAGTGAAAAGGACGGAAGGAAGGAAGGAAGGAAGGAAGGAAGGAAGGAAGGAAGGAAGGAAGGAAGGAAGGAAGGAAGGAAGGAGAAGGAAAAGGAAGAAAGAAAGAAAGAATTTTAGAAAAATTACAAACAAGAGACCTTTGGAGATAATTGAATGGAAATGGAAAGGAGTATATACATTTTTCTCAGCTATACATGGCACTTTTACCAAAAGTGACCATGTATTATGATATATAAACCTCACAGCCAAATACAGAAAAGCAGAAATATAATATGGATCCTTTTCAGACCATAATGCAATAAAAATTATATTCAATAAAAGACCATGAAAATATAGATTAAAAATTAATAGTAAATTAAGTAATATAATCCTAAGTAATGAGTGAGTCAAAGAACAAATCAAAGAAATAATAAATAATTTCATCAAATATCAAATAAATAATTTCATGATAACAATGAAATAACATAACAAAATTTATAAGATGTACCTAAAGCAGTAATCAGAGTAAAATTTATATCTCTAAATACTTACATTAATAAAACAAGGAAAGAGCAGGTTAATGAATTGGGTATGTAACTAAAAAAACTTAAAAAAGAACAAATTAAAAATTCCCAATTAAACACCAAATTGGAAATCCTAAAAATTAAAAGAGATTAATAAAATTAAAAGTAAAAAACAAAACAAAACAACACAATTGAACTAATCTATTTGTACAATCTAATGAGTCGACATGCAAACAAATACATACAACACAAGCTATATACAGGATAAGTAGGAAATAATTAAAAGAGAAAAGACACTAGAATTAAAGAGGGTTGGGGAAGGCTTCCAGTAAAAGATGGAATTTCAGTTGAGGCTTGAAAGAAGCGGCAGGTAGAGTTGAGGAGGGAGAGCCTTCCAGGTCAAGGAACAGATAGAGAAAATGCGTACAGACGAGAGATGGAATGTCTTTGCTTACAGAACAGCCAGGACACCAGTAACTCAAAGTGTCCAGCATTAGGCAATAAAGGGCTTTGAAGGTCCAACACAGCATTTTGTATTTGAGCAGGGAGAGGGAGAGGGAGAAGGAGAGGGAGAGGGAGAGGGAGAGGGAAAGAGAGAGGGAGAGGGAGAGAGTGTATGTGTGTGTATGTGTTTTGGCTGGATCTCACTACTACTGATCACCATGGAAACTCTGCCTTGCTCCATTTTTCCTACCTGGGCTGCTTTTGCCTCTCCTTAGGCAGTCTGGTGTCTCTGCTCTCTAGGGGACTCACCATACTGGTGGCTAGTCTTACTGTGAACAACTAATTGCCTTTATTTAACCTTAACAAAGCTTGGAACTCTCAAGATCACGTGATCCAACAGTATCAGTTTGCCCCAGGGCAGGGATTACAGGCATGTAGCAACACACCTGGCTTTGGACTATTTCTGAGTGACTGAAGAGTTTCCACAAAAATACAAACCTCACTATTTTTTTTTTAAATTTCTTATGTGTTTGTACTCAAACTATTCTACCAAATTGAGGGATGGGGTAGGAGTGAGAGATGGTCCTCTTTACAAAGAATAATCAGCCAACTGGAATTCAATTTCTGGAAGAAGAATTTCTGAAAATTTGTTATTCAACAAATATTTATTAAATGCCTGCCTACTGTGGCCAGGGGCTGTACTAGGTGCTGAGGAAACAAAAAATTGAGCAATCCCTACCTGCAATGAGTGTATAGCCCAATGGGGGAAACAAGTATACACCCACACCCCCTCCACACACCTGTATATGTACAAAGTAGTTAAATATGAGGTAGTTTGGGATGGAGGGAACTATAGTTTGGGGAGGAGAATAAGAAAAGCTCAAGCAGAAGACAGTGCCAGAGCTGCATCTTTAAGCAAGAGAGGGCCTCTAGGAGGCAGAGGTAAAGAAGTACATTCCAGGCATGGGGCGAGGGGTTGGGGTTGGAGGGGGCGGTGAGGGCGGGGATGGTCAGTGAAAAAGGCAATGGAGTGTTATGAGAGAGGAACAGAGAAAAATGCCAATTTGGCTGGATTACAGAATTACAGATAATGTTGTACTTGGAGTTAGGAAGACTTGGGTTTAAATACCTCTGCTCACACATGCCTATTAGATCTATGACCTTGGTCAAGTTACTCAAGCTTTATGTTTCTCAGACAACTCCACAGGTTTCATTATTAAGATAGCAAAAGATATTTTAGATAAGCTTATCATCTACAAATAGTATTATTCTATCTTTAAAAGATTAATAGAAAATATTTTCCTTTAACACTTTTCAGTAAAAACATTTTTTTTGAACATTTCTACCTCAGATTACCTTAGGCATATCAATACAATGAATCAGTACTCTCACCATATTGACTCTCCCTGGTGCCTGGTTCTTAATCCACTTAATAAAAATTAAAATGCACTTAAAAATAAACTATTTTTAATGCCAGAGCTTGACAGACAGAAAACTCCAAATAAGTAGCCAAATGCCAAGGCCACAGTTAGACTTGAGGAATGAATACTGTCTCCAAATATATTTTTTTTGTTTGATTTTCAACACTGTCTTATAATATTACACCTGTTTACCAAAATCTATCATGCTGACATGCAAAATTAAGGCATTAGATCTCTCTTCTCTGAACTTGGATACTGACTACCCTACCTCATTTCTTTTCACCTTGCTCACAATGACTACACGTATGTTCCCCTCACTGCCAAGCTGATTTGGTTTCATCTCAAATACTTCTCTTTAACACTGACCCTTTTCATGCATTTAAGGCAACTACCTCCAACCCCATCAATGAAAGCAGACAAATGGAGGAGGAAGGAATGAGCTGCAAACACCTCAAACAAGAAGGTTGCTTAAAAAACCAAGTGTCACATTCTGGCACTTCAATATTTCATAGCCAATACAAGGAATGTGCAACGACGCTGCAACTTTAAATCTCTTCCTCCTATGTCAGTCTCTCTTCCTCTCATTGTAATGCCAAAGGGAACAGCAATCAGAGTGGAGATGTTCAACGTGATAGAGGTCAGGACACCAGCAGATCAACGTACCAGAAACACGACCTTGTTTATTTTTTTTCCTCAGTATTATTGTTTACAGGGTGCTTTGCTCATGTACCTTGTGGTTCTTAGCTAAAAGATGAAATTACAGCCCAGGATGAAGCGCTCAGGCACACATCCAATTTGTGTTTCCATCTCAGAAAACAAAAAGCTTCTAAGGCCCTCGGGCTGCCATTCAAACTTGGAGGCTGACATTTTTAACAGCGTGAACCAGAGACTGGCAGAGAGAATGATCTAATGCATTTCTGACTTGTCAATCAAAGAGCTCACCTCTGCTGTCTTGTAAACAGTTGGGGGCCATCTAACTACATTCATAAACCTAGGGAGAGCTTACTACCAGCTGGGGTGCGGGAGCCACATGCTCTGGCTTCGTATCGACTGAAATTATGATTCAGTTTATAATCTTACTGTAAATAGTCCACAGGCACATTTCCTGAACTACTGGAATAGAATCAGAGTAGGGAATACAAAACAGATTTTGGTCAAATGTTGTGTTATTTGCAAGCTGTTGGATTCCTGTACCCATTTTTTTTTTTCCAATTCTTCTCATAGGAACCCACCATGCCAGCAATGAAATGTTTGATAATTTTTTAAGTCAAAACCAAATGATCCACCTACAAACACCTACAAAAGAGATACTTCTCCCACAATTCAGCCTGTAGAAATCCTTTTCTTCCTTCATAAACAATGCTAGAGCCATTTCCACTGTCCACCATGAAGCCTTCCCTGATTTTACCAAGTCCAAGTGATCTCTCCCTCTCTAACTATTCCATACCAACTCTGACCTTTTATATGCCTTAGTTATTTGTATACTTGTCCTTTACCTCTACTTTGAAGTAGAGCTTGTGTTTTCGAATCTATAGCCTCAAAATCAAGCACAGTATTACACACAAACAGGTACTCAATATATCTATGTTGAATTGAAAATCTATATTATTTAACACCTAGATTGTGGATCATGTACAGTGTAAGGACCACAATAAGCGATGTACTCTCCTGTCTTTACTGAAATAATTGTCAATAACATTAAAAAAACCCATAAGATGGAAGAGTCTGTCCCTGAAACTTTTATATCCTGTAGCCACTAGTTAAACTGAAAGAGGCAAAAGTCTGAAATTCTTGCCTAAAACTTATCCAAGGAGATAAGTTTTCTTATCTCTGTCTGTTAATTTCAAGAAACATGGAATCTGAACTTAATTCATACTGGTCCATCCCAATTTTCAGTCTAAACCTGTATTTAACTGTCTCCGAGGGATCTCTAACACGATGTCTTTATTAATCAATCAACCGACATTTATTAAATGAATTACTAAATATCAAGCATGGTACTAGATACTAGGAATACAAAAAATGAAAAAGTCTCTGCTCTTATGGAAGCTATATTTTCTTAGGAGAGACAACAAGTACATAAAGCTAGGATCTGGAACTAGGATTCCATTGATATAGGGAATACCCATAAATATATGTAAGATTTGTACAAAAATACAAAATTAGGTTTCTGTTCAGTGAAAAGAAATAATTTTAAAAGCAAAATAAATACAAGGTAATAGTAGTGGAGGGTGGGAAGACACTACAGAAGGTGATGCTTGAGTTGAGATGTGAAGGAAATTAGGAATTCTAAGAGGAGGAGGATAAGCACCGAGAACAATATAAACATGGGGATTTTGCATTCTATACAAAGAGTTGAAAATAGGAAATTAAACTGAAAATAGGAAAACGTGGAAGGAACACAAATAAGGCCAGTTTGACTGGGCTGTAAAGTACATGAAGGAGAGTAATATTATATAGATAAGATTGGGAAGCTAAATTGTAAACAGTTTTAAATGACAAAAAAATGTTAGTATTTGACTCTAGAGGCAATAAGGGAGCCACTGGAGCTTACAGAGTAGGGGAGGAAGATGGTCAAACCTATGCTTTAGGAATGCCACTTTGGCAATTCAAATTTAACATGCCCCAAATAAGCTCACTGTTTTATCCCTAAAACCTATTCTGCTGCCTAACTTCACTATTTCTATCATTTTCATCACAATGCATTTCTTCTTACACCTAGTAACAAAATTTCAAAGTCATAGGATTCCTCTTTATCTCTCATCCTCAACATTCAATCACGAACTCAATCAATAAGCATTTAGAGTGCTAAGCCTGGAATCAGGAAAACTCATCTTCTTGAGTTCAAATCTGGCTTCAGATACTTACTAGCTGTATGATCCTAGGCAAGACACTTAACTTTATTTGCCTCAGTTTCTTCATGTGTAAAATGAGCTGGAGAAGGAAATGGTAAATCACTCCCATATCTTTGCCAAAAAAATCCCAGATGGGGTAAGGAAGAGTCAGATGTGACTGAAAAGCAACTGAAGAACAAAAAGTACCTACTATGTGACAGACACAGTGCTAGGTGCTTGGGGATATAAATTTTAAAAAATGAAACAATCCCTACCTACTCTCAAAGCAACTTGTGGGCTATCGCTGAATATTACTGTTTCTACTTTATAGATATGTGTTCCTCTGTCTCCCTTCTCTCCATTCCCACTGCTACTACCTAAAAAGGAACCCTCAGTATCTCCTTGAACTATTGAAATAGGCTTCTGGTGGGTGGGCCACACACCTCTTTCTCCTCTTCAATTCATCCTGCCTTAAATGCAGATCTAATTATGTCACCCTTATCCCCCTACTAAATAAATTCCAGTGGCCTCCTATTGCTTCCAAAACAAAATATAAACTCTTCTGTTTGACAATTAAGGCCTTCAAAATCTGGTCCCAAACTACCTTTCCAGCCTAATTATGTTACTCTTTTTCACATGTTCCAAAGTAAAGCCAAATAGGCTTTACTGATGCTTCTTACACACAACACTTCACCTCTTGCTGTTTTATACAGTCACTGATTTCTGTTTGGTCTATTCTAGTTTTCAGGGAGTCCAGTACTTGGTTCTCTTCTAGGCTATTTATTCTTCAGAATTTTGGATTTCATTTTTTATCTCTTCCTTAATTTCATCTGAGTATTCATAGTTCTTGTGGAAAATCCATTTTTTCCTTTAGTCTTTGCTTGGAGTTGTTATGGAATTATCTCTCCTTTTGGGGCATCTCTGCTTCTACAATTTTTTTATGTTGGCTAGAGGTTTTTTTTTTTCTTCTGGTTTTTACTTCTCTCTCTAGCTTTGGTTCCTTAATTGGGACTTTTCACTTTGCTTTGCTTTTAGGTGGGAACAGAAGGGGTAAACTCTGCTTATGCTCAACCTGGGTAATTTGGATTCCTGGGTTAGGTCCCCCCCAGGATCTTTGAGATTCAGAGCACTGGATCCTGAAGGTGTTTTGTGGCATCTCTCAGTACAGAGTAAGTGCTGAGAGCCCTTGGGCCAAAGTATCGTGGGGTGGTCATTCCCTTCTCCCTCCCCCATGCCCAATGTCCCCATCTGGGTCTTTTTGACTACTCTAGCGAACTCCAGAGAAGGTCTCCACTCCCAATGCTGTTGGACACAAGGCTTTGACAGGCTACACATCTCCGGACCACTTCTGGTTAGACTGAGAGGTTGTGGGCTTGTTTGCCTGCGCTGGCACCATTTTGGCTCACAATCCCACTTCCTATTACCTATGGGCCTCAGCCTAACTTTTTATGCAGCTCAGCAGTGGAAGAAGAAATTTTCTGCATTTTCTCACTGAATTTCTTAATCATTATTTAGTCTAGTGCAAACGTCAGGGTTTTATATGTATAGGCTGGGTATATGGGAGTTGAGTGTTTTTCCTCCCATTCAGGTGGCAATCTCATCTGGAAGCTTCCCTTCTCTCTTCCTTTAGCTTAAGTTCTACTTTCTACGAACCGTTCCTGATTCCCCACCTTCTAGTGCTCACCCCTCTTAAAGTTAGTTTGTATTTATTTTGTATATATTCTGTATATGTTTATATTTATATACATAACTGTCCTAGGAGAATGTGAGCTCCTTGAGGGCAGGAGCTGTTTCATTTTTACTTGATTAATCCCCAATTCCTTGCACAGTACTTAGTACACAGGAGGTGTTTAATAAATGCTTGTTGATTAACTACTTCAATAACTTGACTGTTCCTGTCTCATACTCAAATCCAGGTGATATGTTAGATTAATTAATCTCTATAATGTTTAGTTCCAGTCATGTTACTACTACATTCAAAAAATCTTCAACAATTCCCCATTATCAACCAAATCAAATTCATACTCTGTGGCATGACAAATAATATTCAACGTTCTCCACATTTCAGCCCCATTCTACCATTTCAACCTTCTCCCCTACTACTCCTCTTACATTACATTCTAGTCAACAATGACTCCTTGTGGCTCCCTAAATCTACCTCATGGCTTCCTGTCTCTGTGCCTCTTCTAATCATCCAATTCTTACACAAACTTCAAGACCAATCAAGTGTCATCCCCTCTATGAAGATTTCTCTGAAATTCCCAGATGAATTTCATCATTCTCCTTTAAATTAACATAGCATTTTGTATCTTCTCACTGTACTTTCAAGTTATTCCTTAGAGTTATTTATGTCTATATCTCATTTTTCCTACTAGAATGTAAGCCTCAATGAAAACAGGAATTACATCACATCAATCTTTTTATCCTTCTATAGTACCTAATCACAGTGGATGTTACATAAGTATTTGTTGAATGATCGCTAAATGAAGAAATGATCTATAGTTACCTGGCTGGGATCAAAGAGATGAATGACTTTTATGGCAAGTGCTGAGGCATTTGAAGCAGAACAAAGATGTGGTAAAAAGAAGGTGCTCAGATAAATTGCATTACATCTCAGTCCTAGAGAGTCATCTTACAATGCATGCAAGTGGTCACAGAGGAAAAGGGCAAGACAACGTGGACATTTCAAAAATAACTAGTACCACCTTTAGAAAAAAAAAAGAACTTGTGTATTTTCTAATAGTTAAAATTACATAATAACTTGGGATTTATGGAGTGTATTCTTCACAGCCATCCTTTAATGCAGTGGTGTAAGTACTACTATTTATCATTATAAAAGTAAACTGAGACTCTGAGAAAGTGACTTGCCCAGGGTTACACATCTAGTAAACTGTCAAAGTCAGGATATAGTCTAGCTCTCCTGACACCAAGGCCAGCACACTTTCTACTGTACCATACTGACTGTCCACTAACAGATATCTCACAAAATAAGAATATGCCAAAGCAGGTGTCCCAAGATATAGATCACTGAGAAAACAGCACCAGTGGTTGGAAATATACTTACTGTCTCAGCAGCACTGGTTAGAAATACATTTCTCTTACAGGATGGCAAAAGGGCAAGAAAGAACACTCTAACGACTGTCTTTTTACCAGAACACTAGAGACATCTTATAATGTCATATTTTCATCTATAAAACTATAGTTGATATTCATAGGTTTTAAAATGTATATAAATGTATATACCGATGACCAGAGTCATCAAAGTCCAGTGGCAGGGCAAAAGTCAAGATGAGTGACAATGGCCCAGGATGCAGTGGATGACCATGATATCTTCAATGTCTGACCAAGTTCTAAGCTTGTTCTTATTTGCCCATTCTGCCAGGAAAAGTCTTCACATGCTTGGGTAGACACCCCCCTAACTCAATGACAGACTTGGGGCCTGTAAGTTACTCTCAACCTGGGTTAGCCTATCTGCTGAGCCTATTTACTGGGAGGTGTGGTCACTGCCCATGCTACAACTTCTTGGAGACATACAACCTGACATCTTCTTCCCTTTCTAGTTTTTCTATATTTTACTTTCTTCCACATAATCTGCTGTCTTACTGGCATGGATGATGTGTTCAGAAGGACTAGAACCTCAGTGGGAGGGCTTGCTGAGCCCTTTTCAGGACTGCTCATCCACCTTTGGTGTCTCCAGTGTGTCCCAGCTCTCACAAGTGGCTCCAAGTATAGGCAGCAGTCACACCCTCAATAAATAGTCACAAAGCCCCAAGGCTGGAGGCAGAACTGTATCCCTGGATCTTCAAATACCAAAGGCTGAGGGCTCTTTCCACTGTTTTCAGTTACCCAGCCTCTACCCTTCCTAAATTCCACAACACTTCAGAGGATTGAATCTCAAATAAATCAAGAAATCCAAGATCACAAATCAAGAATAAGATTTTCTTTCCAGTACATGCTTTCTTTTAGACTCAATATCAGATAACAATCAGGGTAATTTTCAGTTATAGGATGCAATGTTATGTAGCAAATACATATATATATTTAATGAATGAAGGAAATCAACTGTTATTAGTAAAGTTGAATTAACTTGGCCACTTCACTAAAAACAAATGAAAATTTAAATTAACCTAAATAATTTGGTGATATCCTTCCATATACATATATAATTTCCAAATTTTGGTCAATATCTGGATGCAGTGAATAAACCATGGAATAAATCAATCTCATAAGTTTCTCTCCAATTCATGTCAATTTATAACCATGGGAACAGTATTTCATAATCATGATCTCTATGGGAGACTAGACATCTGCACATATATGCAAAGTGTCATTAGCATTTTTCCCCCCACTGGCTTGTTTTGGGTGTGTGTCAACAAATTTGAGGCTTTGAGGTGAGGCTGGTATAAGCTCTGTCCAAAAACCTTCAGTGTTTCTCTGCTCCTTCGAAGATAAAATATAAACAAAATTGTCAGTCTTGTGTTTTAAAACCTTCTATAATCTGATTCCCATCTACTTTTCCATATTTATTTTATATTATTCCTTTTTCCATACCCTGTTATCAAAAGTGTATACTCAGACATATACTTCTGAGTGCAGCAGCCCAAAAGGAAATTAAAACATAATTGAGAAATATTCAACAAAATAAATAAAAATACAAGAGAATACAGATAATGTGTGGTTTTTTAAGACAATATATGGCCACAGGTGACTTTGCCTAAAGAGACTACAAATAAGGGACAAATTCCAACAAACTCCATGGAACTGAACAATATTACTTTGTTGTGTTGAAAATCTATTATATTGATTATGATCAAGCTATACTTAGTAAATCTTTTTGTCAAAATAATTTTCACTGTAACAGTACAATAGTATTTGAGTCTTACCTTAATAACCACTCTGTCACTAACCTATTCCCAAACAATAAAAATTCTAAAATTACTTCTCAGTATTTTTATGTTCATGTTCCTTGATCTCAAGCATAACAATGCTAAATTTGTACAGCATTGCTGTTTTAATGTTTCATTTCATGTTGAGCAAGATCATATATGTTTAACCAGCATTTTTAAATAGGCTGTCTCTCCTGAATTCATCTCTCCCCTCACAATTCTGACCTTTGTTCTATGACTGAAGCTAATTCAAAGGCAGCAAATGTTTCCCATAGTTCAAGATTCTATTCAATGCCATTTCATGCTACCTAAAATATCCTATCTATTTATATCCTTAGTATTACAATCAAATTCCTCTGGAATTCCATCTTCCAAGGAAAAAACATTTCTTTTTAATTCCTCAGCTGTTCCACCACTTCCAGCTGCTTACTTTCTAATGCTTAACTACTGTCTAATACTCTATATGATGAAATCACCATCATTTGCTGGGGAGATGAAAACAATCCTCCAAAATACAATGTGAAACAAGAAATAAACCATAGATTTTGCATGTAATATTTTTTCATAAAAGAGAAAATGAAAGCATGCCTAAATTGGACCCAACTATACAACTTCAGGTTATTTTTTAGATTTTTCAATAAATTTTATTAGTTCAGCAATTAAACCAACTTAGCATCCTGATTTTGTCATTCCTGTCTGAGTTTCTGGATATAATCAGACAAACTAACAATGATTAAACAGTTTCCCAAATTTCTACTGTCTGAAGTTAAAGAATTTTAAAAATCTCAGAAGTTCCCTGCTTCCAAAAAGAAGGAAAACAAATGCAAAAAATTGTTCAATTATGAAACTTTTGGACACTAGCCTTGGATGTCTATATTGTATATTTTTAAGAGTTCAAATTAGCACCTCAAACGTATTTTTCCATTTCTCCCACCTATAATTCATTAACACCAAAATAAAAAAAAACATTCATGGTACAAAGAATTTTATGACAATACCATCCAACATGAAAGTAAGCAGCATTTATTGAAAGGAAATGAATCAAATTAACACTTTTTATTAAACACCCACCATGCATAAGGCACTATACACAGACTGCAATTTTATTAGACCAGAAACACCAAGAAAAGTTGTCCTAAGTTCCATTTTACCTATAAGATTCTATCTCTTGCTATATACCTCAAGCTGTAAGTACCCTGCTCCATTCAAACTGGACTTCTTATGAACTCTTCCTTGACTTGGGTGGGGTGGGAGAATTCATTCTTCAACTTGCCTACACAGTCTCTAAACCAACTTTTCCTCACAAAGTATTTAGTAATTGTAGTAATTTCACATTTTTGTGCTAGTAAAATGCTATATTTACACATCCACACACCCACAGACACATCCACACACACAATGGGGACCCAAGTAGTTTGTTAAGACCCACTGAAAATGGAACCCTAGCAATGTTACTGAGTGTGTCTAGAGTTCTTTCCTATTCTACTACGCATTACTATTTAAGATCTAAATTTTTCTTCTAAGAATACCTTATCTTATCTAAGTTAGACTCTAGATTAGTTTTTGCCTCTGGCAGTTGTCATAATTTTAATTAGATGTGATTATCTTTAATGTTTCTCTAACATGGTTATGTGACTCAATCAATAGCATTAAACCAGGTACTGGGGGAGATAAAAGGACCCAACAGGTCCTTTTAGGCCACATTCCTAAAATCAGAGCTTTCTGAAGGGGAAAAATATACATTAAAAAAATCCAACAAATTGAGTCAAACACATGATATATACAGGCCAAATTTGTCAGGAAAAGTACTTTTTATGTTCAAACCAATACAGTATTAGACAGCTCACTGAAAGGTTGCTATGTCAATTAAATATCCATGGTGTTCCCTACCAAAGGTAATTTGTTTAGAGCAGAGTTCTGGGTCTACTTCTATCATCAACTAGCTACATGGCCTTGTGCAAGTCATTTAACCTCTGTCATATAAAATGGGAATAACAGTACCTACTCAATTATGATGAAAATAAAATTATGCATTTAAAATACTTTGACATCTGTAATGTGCCATACAAGTAAAGGCATATCATTCTGTGCTCAAAAAGTAAGGACTCATGATTGCATGAGTCTACATTAAGTTTAAATTCTAGCTATCATTAACAAAACTAGCTAAGTTTAATATTGAAAGATTACTTAGCACAGTAAAAAGAAGACTGGAGGTGGCCTCAGGAAAACCCGGATTCAAATTCTATCTCTGACAGTATTTGGCACTCAACTTTCAGTCCTCTGGGCAATTTTTCTGCAGACATCTTGCTATACTGATATGCTACACCACTAGGGGTTCCCTATCCCAATGAAATCACAAGTTCAAAACTACAACAACAACAAAAAATGTTAGTATTAGCAAAAAAGATTTATTTTAATGTTAAATTATAAAAAACAAACAGAATCTTGCAAAATTTTCATTACCAAAATAGCACCATTAAGGAGCAACAATTATTAGCATTTACATAGGCAACATAACTAGGAAAAATCTATCACTCAGAATGCTGATTCCTCCCTCGCTTTATCTGGAATTTAGAAGTAATGTATTTTATATTACTATCTTATATTGAAAGTTCTTTAAGATCAATTATGCCATAGATAGGCAAGATGTTAGCAGTTACTGTATTATATATTGCAATCAAATGCTGATTAAAAATCCTTCAAAACTGAAGTATACAGACTACAGTTTTATTTGCTAAGAATACCACTCAAATGCCTCTGCCCATTTTAACAGTTTATACATTTAAATGTTAGCTATAAATTAAACTAAACTATCTGCCTCTTTCTCTATGCTTCCTCTTCAACTTCCTCTCACAGCAACCTGGCATTGGCCTAATTCTGAAAGTTATTTCCCCTTTAGGATCCACTGAGACTACTATTAGTCCACCTAGATTGTTTTAAAGTTTAATACCATATTCATGAATGTCTAGGCCTTGCAACCATTAACTAAAGCATAAATAATGTGATCTTAAGAGGGAATGCGTAGTACTGGTAACAGAAGGCTCAATACACTATATAACCTCAATGGTCATAAGAAAAACATGGATGGCTATTTAGTCAATTGCATGTAATTAACTGATGACTTATATAAATTGCCTTGATGTAGGTCCAGAAAAAAACATTATGCATTGAAGTTATTTGCTGAGGCTACTTCTTAAAGTTCAATACTTTTGCACTGAATAGATCTGAGAACCAATAGCCAAGTCAATGTCAATTTTGGCAGATCAATCATATTCAATCAATGGAATGAAAATGTTTTAGACTGCATAAATCTGGACCTACATGGAAAGATCATTAAAGAAGCATATCAAATGACATGAAAAATACCTAAGATATGAAGAATAAAATGAATGTCAGTAAAGAGTGTGAAAGAAGAGAGAGGCACACTCACACCCATGTACACATGTATTTGCACTCTCCCTTCCTCCCTCCCCCCTCCCCCCAGAGACAGAGAAAGTACCTGGAAAGCTGTGAGTGCGCCAGTCCCTGGGTTATACAGGCATCGCAGCGAAGGCATGCTGTCCGCCAGGCTGGAGCAGCCCAGCCACAGAGACCTGGGCATAGAGCACTGCAGAGAGAGGACAACTATGAGATGGGACAGTATGAGACAGGATGGCACAGATTACAGGAACTTTAAAGGCGTTGCTGAATTGTGTCAATACAGTTACAGCTGGCCTTCAGGACAGAAACATCTTCAAGAAATATATACTACTAACTGCTCTATCTTCCGCAAGAGGAAGTCGGAAAGGTCATTAATAGCAAAAGAAGGAAAAGGAGGGGAGGGATCAAGGGAAGATGAAACTGAAGGAGAGAGGAAGGGAAGGATGATGAAGAGGGAGAGAAGAGGAGAACAAAAGATGGCCTAGCCCAAAAAATTAAATGTTTAATCATTTTTTTTTTTGTATCTCTGTGCACTTGCTCAAAGGAAAATTATGTCTTTGCCCAATTAATCAACGCTCTTTCCCTATGCATAGGCAAGTCACCTCTAATATACCAAAGTAAGCAGAAATGGGGATTGGTCCATGGCAGCATTTTAACATTAGGAAAGCTAGAAAACAAAACACTTCAGTAAACATAGGCTTTTTAGGGGTTAGAGAAATGAAAACGGAAAGAAAGTATAGCAATAACCTTGAGGGCAGTGACAATAAGTAACTCTGTGACAGTTTGCATGTGTTTTATGTGTTTAGCCACTCCACTATTCATTAAGCAAAATGCATTGTTACCATAGCAGCTGCCTCTTCATCTTTCCAGATGGATCAAAAACACAAAGGGGCCAAGAAACAAGTAAAACAGAAGGAAAAACAACAGCAAAAAGCCCCCACAGAGCTGCTGCTAGTATTTAAAAACTAACTTAAAGAAGGTAAAATACTAGTAGACATATCAGCGTTCTCGGCATCAAATAGCTCAGAAAAAGTTTTCCCTATGCTAAAGTTGCCTATTGCCTTAGAGATTTATAAAATATTCAATCCTTTATTGTGATATTTAACATGTTTCATTTGTTTCTACAGTCTACCACAAAAAATGTTTTACAAGAGAATACCCTTGTTCAGAAGATATTCTTGCTATTATTTAACCATTTGATTAGAGTAAAAGCTAAATACGTGGCCATCATGTGTAAGAAACATGAAAGAATTCTTCTATAAAAATATGAGTTATAAATGATGCTGAATGATAATTGGAATTTTCAAAGATTCAAAAGGGTGATGAGCTTAGCACTTTTTATTTTAAATAAAAGCTTTGTAACCTAGAGGTTTACATAAGAGTCCATTATTACTATATTTACTATTATGTTAAACAAATATTACTATTAACATTAGAAAATGAAATTTAACATATATAACCCACATCATCTAAAATTGGCTTATATATTCTTTTAGGAGGAAAAGGAACTGATGAGAACTCTGTAGGTTTCTCTACAGAATTACAAATTTCAAAACCAGTATCTTCATCCTATAGATTAAACAACTGAGGCAAGGAGAAGTTAAACGACTTTTCCATGGTCATAAAGTTAGTAAGTAATGCAATGTGGATTACAATTCAGGTACACAGCTCTGTAATATTTCCATTACAGTATGCTACATCAATCCCTGGGAAGCAAGGTTTAGACCCTATCCTTTAAAGAATAACAGAATGCTTACCAGACAATTGCAATCTTAATCCCTGAATCACTGGTTTCCTTGCCTCTAGGGCTTCCTCACTCCCTACATCCTATATGTGAAGCCAGATACCATCAAAGCATCTATAGTTTCCTAGATGTGGACACCCCTTCCAGCAGTAAGTAATGCAACCCATTCATCCCTCCTCATCCTTTTTAACTCTAACCCATGTCTTCCCACAAATGCTCCACAGAGGGCATACACTTAACAGGCCGGAAACCTTCTTCTAGGTCAGGTGTTCTTAAACTAAGTCAACCTAGAAATTTGATGAATATTTCAATGTAAGTTTCATACACACACACACACACACACACACACACACACACACACACACACACACAACATAACACATTACCAGAGTGCCAAAGGGATCCAGGACACGTTAAGAAACCTTCTTCTAGATTTTTATTTAACATTATAAAGGATATCAGTGCAGCATATGGACTATCCATGTTAGCCCCTACTCCAGCTGCACCTCCTTTTATAGTAATGAACTGAGGATGGCATGAGGAAGGAGAAGTGGACCTATGATTTCATCATTGTACTGGGCTGGCTGATGAGGATTTCCTTTATCTTCCCTGCAGCTTGCCTGTTTTAGAGAGTTTCCTAGGGGCACTAAGAAGTTAAGAAAAAAGTCAAGCATCCAGTATGTGTTTGAGGCTGACTTAAGCTCAGTTCTTCCTGATTCTGAGGTCAGATGTCTATTCAAAAGGCCACACTGCCATCTCTTTTTCCAATCATACATCTCTCTAATGACCTTTATTATGTCACCTTTTGCATGCAACTCCTGAGTTAAAGGGAGCTTGGTATATCAGAAAGACTGCTGAATTTGGTAGAGGATATAAGTCTGAACACACACACACACACACACACACACACACACACACACACACAATTCGTTTTGTCCCTTGGCTGCTCATTTCCTCATCTGCAGAATGAGGAGGTTGAAACATATTGCCTCCAAAATTTCTTTCACTTCTATATTAAAATCCTATGCTGCAGCCTACTGATATCCACCACAGGTTCTTCATTGCCCCTTGGGAGAGTCACAACTTTAATTCTTTGGAGATCACATCACTTGGAACAGGGGTGTTCTGTTAAATTTTTGTTTCAGAGAGAAGTTTGGAATAAATGAAGATACTTTGAAATTTCCTAACTATTATCCAGCCCACTTTCTTCCTCTTCATTATTTTTCTTTTTTTAAAAAAAATCCTATTATAAAGGATAGCATCTTGGGAAGGTGGGAGGGGAAAGGAACACAGAGGCAATGTAGGTGACATAAAAAAACAATAAAAATTTTAAAAAGAAAAATAAAATAAATTTAAAAAATAAAAATACATCCTCCCAATAACTTACGGTGACTATTCTATGAAATCCCAAATTCTTGGCCACCACCACTAACTTCTAAACTTAATCTCATTTTTTAAATTTACTTCATACTAGGATCCTCCACTCCATTAAACAATGGGCTTATCATTCCCTGGTGCACATTGCTTGTTTTTTGAAGTTCATGTACTCTTGTGCACACAATTCCCCGTCTGAAGCTTAAAATAATTTCCATCTTCTTTCTCTGCCAATCCATTTTTATTAAATCTCTTTATAAATCTTTTCTTAATTCTACCAAACTTAGTCACTTTCTAAATCCTGAATTACCTCAAATTTATAGTCACTTTAGAGGTATTAAAATGTATTAAAACTGAATTGTTATGAATTAATTTTTGTGGATAGTCCTCCATCCTTCGCAGAGGAAGGGGGAGCACTATAGATATAGAATAACTTACATACTTTTAAACACAGTTGATGGGTTGGGTGGTTGGTTGTTTTATGAAAAGTTTTTTCTATTTATTCTTTGTTACAAAGGATAACTGGTTAGGTTGGGAGGAGGGATATTTTTATAAATTAAGTTGGTATAAAAAAAGATAGTGGATGAAGAGTCAACCCTGAAGCCAGGATGACTAGGGATAAAGTTTGCCTAGGACACAGATTGTCTACAAGTACCTTAGTTTCTTAGTGTGCCTGTGCAACTCTCTAAAACTCTATCAACCGCAAAAGAGTAGCAGAAATTTTCTTAAACTTGTTAAGACTTACATGAATTGATGCAAAGTAAAATGAGCAGACCCAGAATAACACTGTATACAGTAACAGCAATACTGTATGATGACAAGCTGTGAGCTATTCTCATCAATACAACAATCCAAGACAATTCTTAAAGACTGTGATGAAAAATGCTATCCACCTACAGAAAAAACTGACAGCATCTGAATGCGGACCAAAGTATATTTTTCTTTACTTTATTTTTCTTGTTTTTTTGTCTGTATTTCCTTTCACAATATGACTAACACAGAAATGTTTTGCATGACTGCACATGTATAACTATCTATGTCAAATTATTTGCCTTCTCAGTGGAGGGGAGGAGAGAATTTGGAACTCAAAAATTTAAAAAAAGGTTAAGATTATTTTTAAAATACTCATTTTTTTAAAAAAGAAGTTTTCTTATCTAGGAATTCCCTGTACCAATAAAATAACATTTCTAGTTCCTATCCCTATAAAAAGATGTGAATAAAAATAAGACCAAAATGGAATACTAAATGCATTAGGGAAGGTGTATTTTTCTTTTTCTTTCTTTCTTTCTTTTTTTTTTTTGCAAAGGCAAAACCAAAATATTTATTTGGGACATCATTAGAAAACCAGAAGGTAAGATTTTTTTTTCCCAAATTTTTTTTAAATTTATTTATTTATTTAACTTTTTACATTCGTTTTCACAAAGTTTGGGGTTCCAAATTTTCTCCCCTTTTATCCCCTCCCCCCACCCCAATACCCCAAGCAATCTAATTTTCCCTATCTCCAATCTGCCCTCTCTTCTGTCATCCCTCCCTTCTCTTGTCTCCATCTTCTCTTTTCTCCTGTAGGGCCTTTCTATTCCTCATTAACTGTATGTCTTCTTTCCTAGTAGCAACAACAATACTAAACAGTTGTTCCTAAAACTTTGAGTTCCAAATTCTCCCCATCCCTCCCTCCCCACCCATTCCCTTTGGGAAGGCAGGCAACTCAATATAGGCCATATCTGTGTAATTTTGCAAATGTCTTCCCTGATAGTCGTGTTGTGTAAGACTAACTGAATTACCCTCCATCCTACCCTGCCCCTCATTGTTTCTCTTCTGTCTTTTGATTCTGTCCCTCCCCAAGTGTTGACTTCAAATTGCTCCCTCCTCCCTTTGCCCTCCCTTCCATCATCCCCCCCCCTTGCTTATCTCCTTCTCCCCCAACTTTCCTATACTGTAAGATAGGTTTTCATACCAAAATGAATGTGCATTTTATTCCTTCCTTTAGTCAAATGTGATGAGGGTAAACTAATTGTTTTTTTTTTTTTTTCTCAGCTCTCTTCTTTTCCCCTCCACTAAGAAGTCTCCTGCTTGACTCTTAAATGACATATAATTACCCCATTCAATTTCACCCTCTTTCCTCCCCCTACCTTTCTCTCTCACCATTTACCTTAATTTCTTTTAAGATATGGTCCCATCCTATTCAATTCACTGTGTGCTCTCTGTCTCTGTATGTGTGTGCATGCGTGTATGTATGTGTGCGTGCATGCATGTACGTGTGTGTGTGGTCCCACCAACTACCCAGATACTGAAAAGTTTTAAGAGTTACAAATATTGTCTTTCCATGTAGGAATGTAAACAGTTCACTTCTGGTAAGTCCCTTAAGACTTCTCTTTGCTGTTTACTTTTTCATGCTTCTTCTCATTCTTGTGTTTGAAAGTCAAATTTTCTTTTCAGTTCTGGTCTTTTCATCAAGAATGATTGAAAGTCCTCTGTTTCATTGAAAGACCATATTTTCCCTTGAAGTATTATACTCAGTTTAGCTGGGTAGGTGATTCTTGGTTTCAGTCCTAGTTCCTTTGACTTCTGGAATATCCTATTCCATGCCCTTCGATCCCTTAATGTAGAAGCTGCTAGATCTTGAGTTATCCTGATTGTATTTCCACAGTATTGGAATTGTTTCTTTCTAGCTGCTTGCAAGATTTTCTCCTTGACCTGGGAATTCTGGAATTTGGCCACAATGTTCCTAGGAGTTTCTCTTTTTGAATCTCTTTCAGGTGGTGATCGATGGATTCTTTCAATACTTATTTTGCCCTCTGGTTCTAGAATGTCAGGGCAGTTTTCCTTGACAATTTCATGGAAGATGATATCTAGGCTCTTTTTTTGATCATGGCTTTCAGGTAGTCCCATGATTTTTAAATTATCTCTTCTGGATCTATTTTCCAGGTCAGTTGTTTTTCCCATGATATATTTCACATTCTCTTCCATTTTTTCATTCTTTTGGTTATGTTTGGTGATTTCTTGGTTTCTCGTAAAGTCATTAGACTCCATCTGTTCCATTCTAATTTTGAGAGAACTATTAAATTCAGTGAGCTTTTGAACCTCTTTTTCCATTTGGCTAATTCTGCTTTTGAAAGCATTCTCCTCCTCATTGGCTTTCTGAACCTCTTTTGCCACTTGAGTGAGCCTATTCTTCAAGGTGTTATTTTCTTCAGCATTTTTTTGGGTCTCCTTAACCAAGATATTGACCCATTTTTCATACTTTTCTTGCATCTCTCTCATTTCTCTTCCCAGTTTTTCCTCCACCTGTCTAACTTGCTTTTCAAAATCCTTTTTGAGCTCTTCCAAGGCCTGAGCCCACCCAACATCCCCCTGGGGTGTCTGGGGTGCTGAGGCCCCGCCCTCCATGTCTTTCCCTGATGGCAAGAATACGTCCTCGTCATCAGATCCGAAGGTTGGGATCATTTGCATTTGTTGGAAAAAACTCTCTATAGTCTTATTTTTCTTCCCTTTTCTAGGCATTTTCCCAGCCAGTTACTTGACTTCTGAGATTCCTGTCCACCCCCGCCTAGATCCGCCCAGCTAGTGCTTGGGCTCTGAGATTCAAATGGGCTTTCCGTGCGCCCGCTAATCAATGTGAGCTTTAGTTCTGGCACTGGGGTGGGGGCAGGGCCGCCTCCCAGGCTCGGCTTCCTCAGGGGCTTTATGCAGAGGCCTTCAGTAGTAGAGCAGGGTGGGGCAGGGCTGTCTCCCAGGCTCAGCTCCCTCAGTTTGTTTATGCAGAGGCTTTCAGTAATGAAGATCCTGCCTGCTGCTGGGGGAGTCTGGGCAGCTGCTGCCTCTGCTGCCACCCACGCCTCTGCCTCCGCCGCTTCCTGCCCCGTCTCTGCCCCCGCCACTTCCTCCCGAGGGGGCCCGAGTCATGGAGACACTCCGCTCCCCTCCTCCAGCCCAGCCTCTCTCACTGACCTGTAGCTTCTGTGGGCGGAGGGACTTTCCCGGCTGCCGGAGCTTCCCTCCCTGAAGCCTGCTCAGGTCAGCTTCTCTGGGGCTGCGGCCAGGGCAGCGCTGGGGGTGGGGTCCGCTTTCCGGGGTGCGATGGACCCTGGGAACGGGTCTCCAGGGCTCTCTGGCACGGAAATCTCTTCCACTCCATTTCTGTACCCCTTTCAGTGGTTCAGAAGTTATGCGGATCTCTTTTTACATTAATTCTATGGGCTGTGGGTTGGAGCTCGTCAACTTGCGTCCTTCTACTCCGCCATCTTGGCTCTGCCCCCGGGAAGGTGTATTTTTCAAAAGAAGTTTTTAAAGTGAGATTCTTCTGTGATACAAATAAACACTAATTTACCTATTCTATAAATATGGATTTTCATGTCAATCAACCAAGCATTTATTAAGTGCCTAGCTCTATGTTAGCCTCTGGAAATACAAAGACAAAAGTAAAACAATGGCTCTCCTCAAAAACCTTATAATTTTGCAATAACATGTACATTTATAGATCTATACAAAGTTGATACAAGAAAATTTGAAGGCGGACTGGTAACAGGAGTAATGTAGAAGGGACTATATGAGTTGAGCCTTGAAGAAAACCAGGGATTCTAAAAAAGTCAAAATAAGGAGGGAGTACAACAGGCCATGAGGGATATGGCATACAAAAGCAGAGATGGGAGAGAGAGTACCACATAGAAGGCGTATGGAGAGAAGGCCAGTTTGACTGGACTATTGAAGTGTGGGAAGAAGAATGATACATAATGAAGCTGAGAAGACAGGCTGAGGTTAAGCTATGAAGGGCTTTTAAGAGTCAAACAGAGGACTTTCTATTTTATTCTAGAGGCAACAATTGAGTTTATTGAATGGGGTGGTGGTGACATGGTCAGATCTGAAATTAAGCAAATTTACTTTGGTAGCAAAATGGATTGGAGAAGAAAGAAAGCACTCCAGGCATGGAGAAGAGCCTGTACAAAGGAATGAAGTAGTAATTGGGACAGTGAGCTCAAGGATCAAAATGTTGGGTAGTATGTCAGAAACATGAAAATACATAAAAAGGAGGAATGCAGAAAACAACTGGAAGGGTAGACTAGAGCCTAATGTTAATAGCTTTAAATAACGAGGAAAGGAATTTGTGTTCTATCACAGAGGCAAGATGAAGCCATTGAAGATTCCTGTTCTTTGGAAAGACTTGGAAGTTAAGTGATGGTGGTGTCAAACACAGGTAGAAATGGATTCTTGCAGGCAGAATACTGACTTAGAAAGTCACAAAGGAATATCATCTGTGCTGTATTCTATTTTTATTCATTTTGTTAAATATTTTAATCAGGTTGGGCTACACTACAGAATGCTGAGCAAATTTTAGAGTTTGACACACTTAGGTGGAACATTACATAGAGGGTCAAACATGGAGTTAGAAAATGACTTGCTCTATTCAAGTCACTAACCTCTGACAGCCTGTTTTCTCATCCATAAAATAAAAGACAGTAATAGCACCTACTTGACAGCATTGTTTTAAGCTTTCCAATGAGATAACATATGTAAAGCACATCATAAACCTTAAGGTGCCACATAAATGTAGCTCTTTGCGTTACTATTACTGAATTGTAAAGAGGAGAATTTGGAAACAGGTAGATCTATTAAACTATCACAACAGTCCCCTTAAGAGGGGATGATTACCTGAAGGAAGGAGGGTGGTGCTTTCATGAGTTGAAAGACACTGAGGGATGGCTTCTCAAGGTATCAGAAAAAGGGGTGAATACCAAATGCTTGGGAAAACAAAATATTTGCTACCAAACAAGGAGACAGAGAAGACATCGATAATTTCTAAACTATGTACCTACTTTCCCAATTTACAAAATCTTTACAAGAACAATCTACATTTCTATTGAAGGCATCCATGATGAAGTTGACAGAGGAATAGAGGGAGCCTTTTGCAAATTATATTCTACAGTAGACATATATAGCAGACTATTGCTTATAGTCACACAACTGACTGAAAAGATGAGAGAATAAAACATCTCACTATATTTAGAGTACATTAATGATTTTTAAAAAAGCACTTGATTCAATAGAACATAATATCCACTTAAAGGTATTTCCAAGAAGGTATCTTCCATACTTATTTTAAATACATTCAAGACTGTCAAATCATACAAGATTCTTTAAAAGATAAAACAAAAATAACAATCTTATAATTAATATCAAATGAGACAAAAAAGGGAGATTTATGCTAATCAAGTATGTCTGCCACTGTCATGAAGAATATACAAGAAGAACATAACAAATGAAAAGGAGATTTCCCTAGGATCACAGGTTTAGAGCTAAAAAAGACCATTGAGTTCAAACTCTACAGATGAAGAAACTGAAGCACAGAGGTTAAGTGACTTGAGAAGAGCTACACCCTATATGAAATCATACAAATGTTCCTATTTATGGATAATATTGTACTGACTTCATTAACTACTGAAACACTGTAAAGTCTTCTAAATGAAATCCATAGTCACTCAAATACTTTAGCTTAACTACTCAGACAAGGTGGCGGGGAGTGGGGGACACAAATGGATAAAAAAATGCATATATGTGCTATTGATGGACAGTTCACAGAACTGATTTGCCAATATTTGTTTCTTGGGCAGACACTAAAGATAGGCAGCGAACTGGAATCCAAAACTGAAAAGGAGAGTTAGGTAGCTTGTATTTGACAATATGTATATGCTCTTAAGGACCTACACTTCTTCCTGAAATAAAGGCCTGTCTTTTTAATAACAATATTCTCCTAGTAGTGCTAAATTTCTGTGACACATGGATACTAGAGTCTGCAAAGAATTAAAGCTGCACATCACTCAAAGGTGAAATGCAATGAAGAGTTTGCACTGACAGGATGTCAGTAGGCTGCAGCACATTACCAATGAAAAATTTTGCAAGACAGGCATTTTTTATCAAAGAAATGGATGACTGGAAAAGAAGCTAGGTTAATAATGTAATGAAAGCAAGGGTGCTACGCTGATAATCAAACAACAAGAGATCAAAGGATGGTTCTCATTATGTTGTACAATTGTGGAAAATTATGGGAGGACAATCGTTAAGAGCTGCAGATAGCGAGAAGCCATGGATGGGTTGTAATTTGTACCACTGGAAGGAATACCTATATTTATACCTACAATCTAAGTAACTTACACACGTAGTACAAAAATTACCAAAGTTAAAACCAACTTAGTACACATGTTCACTAAGTTTTTCTCTGAAGTAGAATGATAAAATGAAAAATGCTGTAGCAAAAAAATCTAGTATTGTGAAATTCAAATATGCATTACTAAATGGATTCCTACTTTAAGTCAAGACATTTTGCCACCATCTTAACTTCTTTCAACTTTGCTTTTCAAAATGAAATCAAGACTTCTATTATGAAATTTTTCAACCAAAGTTGTCTCCTAAGAGATCACCTGTTTTTGAAATTGGGTATTTTGTTTTAAAAATTCATGAACATATATTCTCTCACCTTTGTTGATAAGAGAAAAGACAGCCTTAGATGCTTCAAAGGGAATACTAGCCAGTGCCCATCAAGTTCAACTGTAAGAATGAATTTACAAAGAGATCATGTCTCAACTATTCCCTCCTATCCTGACTGACTGAAGTGGATATCACAAATCCTTAGAGTATTCTGAAGGCCAAGGGTTGGTTTTATTTAGTATTTACTATAGGAAAGCTGAATAACAAAACCTCAGCAGATCCCTGCTGATCAACATCTAGAAGTAACAGAAGCTATATAATCAATTTTTTAAAAAAGCAATGCAGTGAAAGTTTATGTATCCTGAAGCCATGGACCAGAATAATTATCTTTCAACTAATATCACCTGTAAAATTTAGGTCAATGGAACTACTTAACAAACCAGAGAATGTATCTAGAGCCCACCTATAAAATTCAATGATTCTTAGAGATTCTCATTTATTACATGGATGACACTCCCTACTTCACAGCATTATTGTGAGAATAAAATAAGTCACATTTCCGAATGTCTTGAAAGATGTAAGGCATCATATAAATGTAAGGTACTGTCACTATTATCTCAGAGACCAATCTCCCTGGATTCCCAGGATTATTAACATATGATAGTTATACATACAATAATTATAACTTAAGAGGCTTTGGAAAGATTGCTAACAAACAGCAAGTTATTTCTACCTAGAAACAATTCCATCAACAAATATTTGTTTATTACCTACTATGTGTCCCACTATGAACTACAATGACAGGATTTGGTTACTGCATTCAAAGACATTACAATCTATTTGTGGGAAAAAAGATAGGCATAAAACAAAAATGAACAGAGCAACGTAATATGTAGTTAGTGGTTCAATTACAGCAACATATCAGTAATGGCTAGAGTAATAGACACAGCAGCAATAACTAATCATTAGACAGTAAAGAAATTGGCTATAATAATAGATACATGTTATGCATAACCTTGAAAGTCAGAGAAGTTTCCTACTCAACACAATAGGAAACAGTCACTGAAATTTTTTGAGCTGAGAAGTAACATAATGAAATAGTATTTAAGGAAGATTAAACTAGTAGTGGATTAGAGGGTGAAGAGTCTGAAATCTTTTGCTTCATTTCTTCTATAAAGTGAAGGAGATGAGATCAGAGAATATTCCAAGCATGGGAGAAAGTCTGTACAAAGATATGGTGATAGGTGATGGAATACAATTGTGAATGGCAGCAAAAAAGGCCAGTTAGCTAGACCACAGAGTGAAGGAGCATATATTAAGGCAAGAAAATTAGTTTGGAACTAGATGATAAAGGGCTTTAAATACCAGGATTTCATGGTTTTTTTTTTCCTAGAGGTAATAAGAGGTCAGTAAAGATTATCAAATTGGGAGGTAACATGGTCAGACCAATGCATCAGGAAGATCACTTGGGCATCTGGGTAGACTGAGGAAAGACCTGAGGCAAGAAGACCAATTAAGAGGTTATTGCAATAGTCCAAGTGAGAGAGGATAAGAAATTGAACTATGGCAAAGAAGTAAAGAAAGGGGATAGATGGGGCAAGATCTGGCAAATGATTGGATATGTGGGATGAAAGAATGCAAAGAATCTCACCTCAGAGAGGATGACACTGAGACTAGGAAACTGAGTGCCTGCCAGGAAGGATCTTGGTGGTATTCTTTATAGAAATAGGGAAGTTCAGAAGGGGATGGATATGGAGTAAGGAGGAATAATAAGTTCTGTTTTGGACAAGTTGGTTTTGAGATACCTATGGAAACCCTGTTTGAAATGTCCAATAAAACAGAAAAAGGAAAATGATAAACGTTGGAGAGGATGTGAGAAAACTGGGACACTAATGCACTGTTGGTAGAGTTGTGAAGTGATCCGATTATTCTGGTGAGCAATTTGGAACTATGCCCATTTACCTTAATTTCTTTTAAGATATGGTCCCATCCTATTCAATTCACTCTGTGCTCTCTATCTCTGTAAGTGCATGCATGTGTGTATGTGTGTGTGCGTGCACATGTGTATGTGTGTGTGTGTGCACATGTGTATGTGTGTGTGTGGACCCACCAACTACCCAGATACTGAAAAGTTTTAAGAGTTACAAATATTGTCTTTCCATGTAGGAATGTAAACAGTTCACTTTTGGTAAGTCCTTTATGACTTCTCTTTGCTGTTTATTCTTTCATGCTTCTTCTCATTCTTGTGTTTGAAAGTCAAATTTTCTTTTCAGCTCTGGTCTTTTCATCAAGAATGCTTGAAAGTCCTCTGTTTCATTGAAAGACCATATTTTCAGGGGCGGAGCCAAGATGGAGGAGTGAGAGCAGCGACTCACCTAAGCTCTCGGACAAACTCCTCCAGGTACCTCTGAAAGGAGAATCTGACCAAATTTTGGAGGTGCGGAATCAAGTGGGAGACAGATGGTGACGGATTCAGAGCTCAGGTGGGACTGGAAGGTCCACGGGAAGGATCTGTTCTGTGGGGGTAAACCCACAGCGCACAGTGCAGCATAGCCAGCGCAGCACAGCCAGCGCAGCGGAGCAGAAGAGATCCGAGAAACCTGAGTGGCGGGCAGAACCAGAGGAGCGGCACCCGGGGTGGGAGACAAGCCGAACCGAGTCAGTGAGAGCCGCGGAGCGCCAGATATCAGCGCAGCAGCTCCTGAGACCTTCAGCCTAAAGATCAAACTTCGGTAAGTCACTTACTTGAACTTCCGGGAGCCAGGATGGCGGAGTGATCAGCTAATGCTCTCTCCTTCCCCCTTGATGACCATGAAGGAACCATAAAATATCTCCCCAGAAAAATCCCAGATCAGTAGAATTAGGAGAAGGAGACCAATAGTCTCATAACACCTGAGATGAGGAAAATAGCTAAGGGGGATTCCTCCTACGGTGGCAGAGGCAAACCTGAAGAACAGAGGACCCAGGGCAGAGAAAATTTGCACTAGGACCCAGGCAAGCCTCACCGCCAGGAGAGGATCCCCAGGAGGGGTGGGAACACGCATTAGCATCTAGGCGTGCCTCAGCTCTCCAGGAGAATCAGAAAGACAATAGGGCAGCTGGGATTACCAGCTCCTGAGCTTGCCTTTGCCTCAGTTCAGTTGAGGAAATCTCCTGGGACCAGACCACTCCTCCCCCACACTTAACAAGCTAAACCCAGGGCTGATCAGGGAAACACCAAACAAAAACCTGCTTTTAGCTTTTTCACACATCAGCTCAGCAAAAAGTTCTCTAGCTTCTGACTGAAAGAACCAGAAGCCACAACACTCAATCAAAATCATGAACAGGAAAAAGAAGCGGGCCGAAAGAACCATAGAATCTTTCTATGGGGATAAGGACCAAAACACAAACCCCAAAGAGGTCACAGCTGAGACTGTACTTCCATCTGAGACTTCAGAAGGGACTATGAACTACTCGCAAGTACAAGCAGCTCTCCTGGAACAGCTGAAGAAGGAAATAGAAGATAAACTGGCCAATGATTTTAAAATTATTAAGAAAGAATTCACTGATGAGAACATCTCCTTGAAAAGGAAAATTGAACAAATGGAAAAAGAAGTTCAAAAATTAACTGGAGAAAATAAATTCCTGAAAGGCCAAATGGAAAAGGAAGTACAAAAATTAACTGGAGAAAATAGCTTCTTAAAAGGAAAAATTGGGCAGATGGAAAAAGAAATACAAAAGTTAACAGAAGAAAACAATTTGATGAAGATTAGAATTGGGCAAGTAGAAACTAACGACTCAATGAGACAGCAAGAATCAGTCAAACAAAATCTAAAGAATGAAAAGATAGAAGAAAATGTAAAATATCTAATTGGAAAAACAACTGACCTGGAAAATAGATCCAGAAGAGAAAACTTAAGAATTATTGGCCTGCCAGAAAGAGCCTGGACAATATCTTCCAGGAAATCATCAAGAAAAACTGCCCAGAAGTGCTAGATTCAGAGGGCAAAATAGTCATCGAAAGAATCCATTGTTCCCCTCCTGAAAGGGAACCCAAACTCAAAACCCCAAGAAATATAGTTGCCAAATTCCAGAGCTATCAAGTGAAGGAGAAAATATTACAAGCAGCCAGAAAGAAACAATTTAAATATCAAGGAGATACAATCAGGATTACACAGGACCTTGCAGCTTCTACATTAAAAGATCGAAAGAATTGGAACCCAATATTCCATAAGGCAAAGGAGCTGGGACTGCAACCAAGGATCAACTACCCAGCAAAGTTCAGCATAACATTTCAGGCAAGGAGAAAGTCATTCAACGAAGTAAGGGATTTCCAAAGTTTCCTGACCAAAACGCCAGAACTTAATAGACAATTCGATCTTCAAATGCAGGTCCCAAGAGAATCATAAAAAGGTAAACAGTGGGGGTGGGGGTGGGGGGGAACAACTTGCTACTCAATGAGGGCAAGTTGTTCACCTCCCTATAAGGGAAGATGATATCTGTTTATCTTGAGAACTGTGCGTCTATTAAGAAATATAAAAGGGATAAGCATAGGGGGAATGGGTATAAAGTAAATGATATCATGATAAAAAATGTGATTTAAGTATGAGAAGGGAGTGTAATAGGAGGTGTGAAAAGGAGGAAGCAGAATATGGCAAATTACATCACAAGAAGTACAAAATCATAGTAGAGGGAAAGAGGGGAGGGAGATGAGCATTGTGTGAGAGGTACTCTCATCGGATTTGTTTAAAGGACGGAACAATAAACTTAAGTAGAAAATCCTAACTAGCTCTATAAGCAGTGGGAGGGGAAGGGGGAAGAAAGGGGAGGGAGGCAAAAGGGAGGGAAGAAGCAATAAGAGTAAAGGGGAGTTAAAGGGAGGGGGGCTAAAAGAAAGAGGGGAAGGCAGCAAGAGGAGGTGGTGAAAAGTGAATACTAGTGAGGAGGGGAAGGGAGACAGCAGAGCTAAAAGCACAAATGGTGGGAAAGAAGATGGAGGGAAATACACAGATTGTAATCATAACTGTGAATGTGAATGGAATGAATTCTCCCATAAAACGGAGACGGATAGCAGAATGGATTAAAAGTCATAATCCAACAATATACTGCTTACAAGAAACACATTTGAAACGGGGGGATACACATAGGATAAATGTTAAAGGATGGAGCAGAATATATTGTGCTTCAGCTGATGTAAGAAAGGCAGGAGTAGCAATCCTAATCTCAGACAAAGCAAAAGCAGAAATAGATCTAATCAAAAGGGATAAGGATGGAAACTATATCCTGCTAAAAGGCACCATAGACAATGAAGCAATATCATTACTAAACATGTATGCTCCAAGTGGTATAGCATCCAGATTCTTAGAGGAGAGATTGAGGGAGTTGAAGGAAGAAATTGACAGCAAAACTATACTAGTGGGGGACCTCAACCTCCCTCTTTCTGAACTTGATAAATCTAACCTCAAAATAAACAAGAAAGAGGTTAAGGAGGTAAATAAAACTCTAGATAAGGTAGATATGATAGATCTTTGGAGAAAATTGAATGGGAATAGAAAGGAATATACCTTTTTCTCAGCAGTACATGGAACATTTACAAAAATTGACCATGAACTAGGACATAAAAATCTCAAAATCCAGTGCAGAAAGGCAGAGATAATCAGTGCATCCTTCTCAGATCATAATGCAATAAAAATTATATGTAATAAAAGGCCATGGAAAGATAAAGCAAAAATCAGTTGGAAACTAAATAATTTAATCCTAAAGAAGGAATGGGTTAAAGAAGAAATCATAGAAACAATCAACAACTTCATTCAAGAGAATGACAATAATGAGACAACCTACCAAATCTTATGGGATACTGCAAAAGCAGTTCTTAGGGGAAGTTTTATATCTTTGAATGCCTACATAAATAAAATAGAGAAAGAGGAGATCAATGACTTGGGTGTGCAGCTGAAAAAGCTAGAAAAAGAACAAATTGAAAATCCCCAAGAAAATACCAAATTAGATATACTGAAAACCAAAGGAGAGATTAATAAAATTGAAATTAAGAAAACTATTGAATTAATAAATAAAACCAATAGTTGGCTTTATGAAAAAACTAATAAAATTGATAAACCTTTGGTCAATTTGATTAAAAAAAAGAAAGAAGAAAATCATATTACTAATATTAAAAATGAAAGGGGTGAACTCACCTCCAATGAGGAGGAAATTAAAACAATAATTAGAAATTATTTTGCCCAACTTTATGCCCACAAATTCGATAATCTAAATGAGATGGATGAATATTTTAAAAAATACAAATTGCCCAGATTAACAGAAGAGGAAATTGAATACTTAAACAACCCCATCTCAGAAAAAGAAATTGAACAAGCCATCAATGAACTCCCTAGGAAAAAATCTCCAGGACCAGATGGATTCACCAGTGAATTCTATCAAACCTTTAAAGAACAGTTAATTCCAATACTATATAGACTATTTGGGAAAATTGGGGAAGAAGGAGTACTCCCAAATTCTTTCTATGATACAAATATGGTTTTGATACCCAAGCCAGGAAGAGACAAAACAGAAAAAGAAAATTATAGACCAATTTCTCTAATGAATATAGATGCAAAAATTTTCAACAAGATTTTAGCAAAACAAATACAGCATCTTATCAAGAGAATAATACATTATGATCAGGTAGGTTTCATACCAGGAATGCAGGGCTGGTTCAATATTAGGAAAACTATTAGCATTATTAATCATATGAACAACAAAACCAACAAAAACCACATGATTATCTCAATTGATGCAGAAAAAGCTTTCGACAAAATACAACACCCATTCCTATTAAAAACACTGGAGAACATAGGAATAAAGGGAACTTTCCATAAAATAATAAGCAGTATCTACCTAAAACCTTCAGCAAGCATTATATGCAATGGAGATAAGCTAGAGGCATTTCCAATAAGGTCAGGGGTGAAACAAGAATGCCCATTATCACCATTATTATTCAATATGGTACGAGAAATGTTAGCGGTAGCAATTAGACAAGATAAAGAAATTGAAGGAATAAAAATAGCCAAAGAAGAAACTAAGTTATCACTCTTTGCAGATGATATGATGATATATTTAGAGAATCCCAGAGATTCAAGTAAAAAACTACTTGTAATAATAAACAACTTCGGCAAAGTTGCAGGTTACAAAATAAACCCACACAAATCTTCTGCACTCCTATATATTAGCAACAAAGTCCAACGGCAAGAGATAGAAAGAGAAATCCCATTTAAAGCTAGGGTAGACACTGTAAAATACTTAGGAGTTTACCTGCCAAAACAAACCCAGGGATTATATGAACACAATTACAAGACACTTTTTGCACAAATAAAGTCAGATTTAAGTAAGTGGAAAAACATCAGTTGTTCATGGGTAGGCCGAGCTAATATAATAAAAATGACAATTCTACCTAAATTAATCTACTTATTTAGTGGCATACCAATTAAACTATCAGATAATTATTTTCTAGAGCTGGATAAAATAATATCAAAATTCATTTGGAAAAACAAAAGGTCCAGAATATCAAAGGGACTAATGAAAAGAAATACTTGGGAAGATGGCCTAGCGCTACCAGACCTCAAATTGTATTATAAAGCAGCAATTATCAAAACCACTTGGTATTGGCTAAGAAACAGAGGGGTAGACAAATGGAATAGGCTTGGCACTCAAGACAGAGTAGGCAAGGAATATAGCAACCTCCTGTTTGATAAACCCAAAGATCCCAGCTTCTGGGATAAGAACTCATTGTTCGACAAAAATTGCTGGGAAAACTGGTTAATACTGTGTGGCGGAAATTAGGCATAGACCCATACCTGACACCGTACACAAGAGTAAAGTCCAAATGGGTACATGATTTAGGTATAAAGATTGATACCATGAATAAACCGGAGAAGCAAGGTATAGTGTATTTATCAGATTTATGGAGAGGGGAAGAATTTTTTTCTAAAGAAACGATAGAAAGCATTATGAAATGCAAGATGGATAATTTTGATTACTTTAAACTGAAAAGTTTTTGCACAACCAAATCCAATGCAACCAAAATTCGGAGGGAGGTAGTAAACTGGGAAAAAATTTTTACAGCTAAGCTCGGGGATAAAGGCCTCATTTCTAGAATATATAGAGAACTGACTCAAATACATAACCATCCAAGTCATTCCCCAATTGATAAATGGTCAAAGGATATGAACAAGCAATTTTCAGGGGAAGAAATCAAAGATATCTATAATCATATGAAAAAGTGCTCTAAATCACTATTGATTAGAGAGATGCAAATCAAAACAACTCTGAGGTACCACATCACACCTGTAAGATTGGCAAACATGACAGAACAAGAAAATGATAAATGCTGGAGAGGATGTGGGAGAGTTGGAACACTAATTCATTGTTGGTGGAGCTGTGAGATCATCCAACCCTTCTGGAGAATGGTTTGGAACTATGCCCAAAGGGCTACAAAAATGTGCATACCCTTTGACCCAGAAATATCGCTACTAGGACTGTATCCCCAAGAGATTATAAAAATGGGAAAGGGTCCCACGTGTACAAAAATATTTATAGCAGCACTCTTTGTGGTAGCCAAAAACTGGAAGTCAAGGGGATGCCCATCAATTGGGGAATGGCTGAATAAATTATGGTATATGAATGTAATGGAATACTATAGTGCCATAAGAAGTGATGAACAAGAAGACTTCAGGGAGGCCTGGAAGGACTTATATGATCTGATGCTGAGCAAAAGGAGCAGAACCAGGAGAACTTTGTGCACAGCAATGACCACAGTGTGCAAGAGTTTTTTCTGGTAGACTTGGAACTTTGTAATAACACAAGAACTTACTGAGAAAAAAAAAATCCTAATGTCGGTCTTCTAAGGCAAAATGCCTTCCACACTCAGAGAAAGAAATGTGGAAGTCATTTGCAGAATGTAGCAGATCATGTTTGTGTGTGGGTGGGTTTCAGTGTATTATGTGTTGATTTGTTATATGATTTCTTCCATTTATTTTAGTTCGACTACGTAGCATGAATATAGTGAAAATGTGCTCAATAGGAAAGTATATGTAGAACCTAAACAGAATTGTATGCTGTCATGGGGAGGGAGGGGGGTATTGGGGGAAGGGTGGGTGGGATAAAATCTTAACTTTAAGGAAATGATTGTAAAATATTAAAAAAGACCATATTTTTCCCTGAAGTATTATACTCAGTTTTGCTGGGTAGGTGATTCTTGGTTTGAGTCCTAGTTCCTTTGACTTCTGGAATATCCTATTCCACACCCTTCGAGCCCTTAATGTAGAAGCTGCTAGATCTTGAGTTATCCTGATTGTATTTCCACAATACTGGAATGGTTTCTTTCTAGCTGCTTGCAAGATTTTTTCCTTGAGCTGGGAGTTCTGGAATTTGGCCACAACATTCCTAGGAGTTTCTCTTTTTGGATCTCTTTCAGGCAGTGATTGATGGATTCTTTCAATACTTATTTTGCCCTCTGGTTCTAGAATCTCAGGGCAGTTTTCCTTGATAATTTCTTGAAAGATGATGTCTAGGCTCTTTTTTTGATCATGGCTTTCAGGTAGTCCCATAATTTTTAAATTGTCTCTCCTGGATCTATTTTCCAGGTCAGTTGTTTTTCCAATCAGATATTTCACATTCTCTTCCATTTTTTCATTCTTTTGGTTTTGTTTTGTGATTTCTTGGTTTCTCAGGAAGTCATTAGCCTCCATCTGTTCCATTCTAATTTTGAGAGAACTATTTTCTTCAGTGAGCTTTTGAACCTCTTTTTCCATTTGGCTAATTCTGCTTTTGAAAGTATTCTCCTCCTCACTGGCTTTTTGAACCTCTTTTGCCAATTGAATTAGCCTATTTTTCAAGGTGTTATTTTCTTCAGCATTTTTTGGGGTCTCCTTTACCAAGGTATTGACCCGTTTTTCATGCTTTTCTTGCATCTCTCTCATTTCTCTTCCCAGTTTTTCCTCCACCTGTCTAACTTGATTTTCAAAATCCTTTTTGAGCTCTTCCATGGCCTGAGCCCACCGAACATCCACCTCGGATGTCTGGGATACAGAGGCCCTGACCTCCACGTCTTTCCCTGATGGTAAGAATAGTTCCTCGTCATCAGAATTGAAAGGCGGGGAACATCTGCACCCCATCAAAGTAGCTCTCTATGGTCTTATTTTGCTTCCTTTCTCTGGGCATTTTCCCAGCCAGTTACTTGACTTCTGAGATTCCTGTCCACCCCTGCCTAGATCCGCCCAGCTAGTCCTTGGGGTCTGAGATTCAAATGGGCTTTCTGAGGCAGGTGTGGCTGCTATTCAATGTGAGCTTAAGTTGTGGTGCTGGGGTGGGGGCAGGGCTGCCTCTCAGGCTCAATTCCCTCAGGGGCTTTATGTAGAGACCTTCAGTAATGGAGCGGGTTGGGGCAGGGCCATCTCCCAGGCTCAGTTCCCTCAGGTGGTTTATGCAGAGACCTTCAGTAATGGCCCTGAACTTCTGCCTGCTGGTCCAGGAGTCCCAGGGGCCGCCACTGCTGCCTCCGCCGCTGCCTCCTGAGGGGGACCGAGTCACAGAGACACCCTGCTCCCCTCTCAGCCAGCCCAGAAGTCTCTCTCACTGACCTGTAGCGCCTGTGGGCAGAGGGACCTTCCCGGCCGCCAGAGGTTCCGTCCCTGAAGCCTGCTCGGATCTGCTCCTCTCGAACACGTGGCCAGGGCAGCACAGGGGTGGGCTCCGCTTTCCGGGGCACAACAGACCCCTGGGGACTGCTCTCCAGGGCTCTCTGGAATGCAAATCTTTTCCACTGTGTTTCTGAGCGCCTTGCAGTGCTCCAGAATTTGTGGGGAGTTCTTCTTGAAGGAAATATATGGGCTGGGGGTTTGGAGTTAGCATACATGAGTCTTTCTACTCTGCCATCTTGGCTCCACCCCCCGAAAAAATATTCTTTCAATGAAATAGAGGACTTTCAAGCATTCTTGATAAAAAGACCAGAGCTGAAAAGAAAATTTGATTTTCAAACACAAGAATGAGAAGAAGCATGAAAAAGTAAACAGCAAAGAGAAGTCATAAGGGACTTACCAAAGGTGAACTGTTTACATTCCTACTTGGAAAGACAATATTTGTAACTCTTAAACTTTTCAGTATCTGGGTAGTTGGTGGGACCACACACACACACTCACGTACACACGTGCGTGCACACACATACAGAGATAGAGAGCACGGAGTGAATTGAATAGGATGGGACCATAAAGAAATTAACGGTGAGAGAAAAATGTAGTGGGAGCAGAGAGGGTGAAATGGAATGGGGTAAATTATCTCTCATTCAGGAGGCAAGCAGGAGACTTTTTAGTGGAAGAAAAAGAGGAGAGCTGAGAAAAAAAAACCATGAAGTTTACCCTCATCACATTCGACTAAAGGAAGGAATAAAATGCACACTCATTTTGGTATGAAAACTTATCTTACAATACAGGAAGTGGGGGAGAAGGTGATAAGCAGGGTGGGGGGGGTGATGGAAGGGAGAGCAATGGGAGGAGGGAGTAATTTGAAATCAACACTCTTGGGGAGGGACAGGATCAAAAGAGAGAATAGAAGGGGGGGCAGGATAGGATGGAGGGAAATATAGTTAGTCTTACACAACACAACTATTATCGAAGTCATTTGCAAAACTACACAGATAGGGCCTATATTGAATTTCCTGCCTTCCCAAAGGGAATGGGGAGAATTTGGAACTTAAAGTTTTAGGAACATCTCTTTAGTATTGTTCTAGCTACTAGGAAAGAAGAAATACAGTTAATGGGGAATAGAAAGTCATCTAGCCCTACAGGACAAAAGAGAAGATAGGGACAAGAGAAGGGAGGGATGATAGAAGAGAGGGCAGATTGGTGATAGGGAAAATTAGAATGCTCGGTGTATTGGGGTGGGGGGGAGGGTATAAATGGGGAGAAAATTTGGAACCCAAAATTTTGTGAAAATGAATGTAAAAAGTTAAATAAATAAATTTAATATAAAAAAAAAGAAATGACAAGCAGGCTGATTTCAGAAAAACCTGGAAAGACTTACATGAATTGATGCAAAATGAAGTGAGCACAATCAGGGGAACATTGTATATAGTAAGAGAAATGTTGCTTGATGATCAACTATGAATAACTTAGCTCTTCTCAGCAATACAATGACCCCAGAAAATCCCAAGGGACTTATGTTGAAAACTCTATCCACATCCAGAGAAAGAACTGATGGAGTCTGAATGTAGATCAAAGCATACTGTTTTCACTTCTTTTTGTGTGTCGTTTTTTCCTTTTGTTCTGTTTCTTCTTTCACATTTCTAATACAGAAATACGTTTTATGTGGTTATACATAAATAACCTAGATCAAATTGCTTACCATTTGGAGGGGATAAGAGGGAGGGAGAAAATTTGGAGCTCAAATTTCTTTTTAATGAATGGTAAAAATTATTTTTGTAATTGGATGTAATATCATGTAACTGGAAAAAAACAATTTGCCACAAATATTTTTGTACATTCTTGAGTTTTGGGGGAATGCTTGTTTTTGCTTAGGACAAATCCTTCCCTTTATATATCTTTCCACTACTTCCCTTCTCCCTACTTCTTGCCTTTTCTCTAATTCCCTGCTGAATGAAATGCATTTCTGTACTGTGTGTGTACATTCTTCCTTCAACTAGTTCAGATGAGTTAGGCTGAAGTGTCGACTGCTCTCCCCAACTCCTCCTTGTTTGTACTTGTGTATCCTAATTATGTGAAATAATTTTCCTTTTCCCTCTCACTTCCCCCCATGTCCTCTTTCCTTCTTCCCATTCTTCTCTTAAGATCATCAAGAGATTTATATCTAAAAAAAATATAGCTTTTTTAGTGGAGTCAAAGAAATGCAAATTGAGGGGTTGCCCAACAAGTTGTGGTATGATTGGGATGGAATACTATTGTGCTATGAGAAATGATGAGGGGGATAGTTTCAGAAAAACTTGGGAAGACTTATATGAACCGATGCAGTGAAGTGAGCAGAACCAGGGAGATTATCATACAAATAACAGCAATATAGCAATTATGATCAAATGTGAAAGCCTAAGCTACTCTTATCAATGCAATGAACCAAGTTAGTTCCAAAAAACTCATGATGAAAAATGCTATCTACTTTGAGACAGAAAACTAATGAAGTTTGAGTGCAAACTGAAGTATATTTTTTTCACTTTATTTTTCTTGTTTTTTTGGTGCAATATGGCTAACATGGAAATATGTTTTGTATAATTTCACAGGTATAACTGATATACTGCTTGCTTCTCAATGGGTGGGGGAAGGGTTGGAGGAAAGTAGAGAATTTGGAACTCAAACATTTTAAACATATGAATGTTAAAAATAAATCACACATTTTAAGAAAACCAATAAAGACAGGTTAAAATTTTTAAAAATATTTTACACACTTGGGGGAAAAAGATCATCAAGACATAACAGAACTACTCCCAGGGCTTGTCTAATTGTATTCCCTTTATGATTACTGATGATAAGCATTCAAAGGGATCAAAAGTATCTATCATCTGTTTATATTAGAATACAAGTAGTTTATCCTTGTTTAGTCAATTATCACTGTTTGTCCATGTTTTACTTCTTGTGTTTTTCACTCCTGTGCTTGAACTTCAAAGTTTCCACAGAGCTCTGTTCTTTCATCAGGAATGCTTGGAAGTCCTCTTTTTCACTAAAGGTCCATTTTAGCCTCAGTTTTGCTGGGTACGTTATTCTTGATTGTAAGCCTATATCCTTTTCCTTCTGGAATATTACATTCCAATTCTCCAGCTCTTTATAGCAGTGCTCTTGCCTCAATCCAGACCCCAGTGTCAAAAGACTTTTCTGTCTCCCTCTGCCAACCTGGGCTGGACAAACGACTCACTGTGATTTTTTCTGGATTTCCTCAGCAAAACATGGTCTGGTACATTTTCTAGATTTGTTTGGAGGGGTTGTAGATGGGAGCTCAGTTGCACTGCTTTTTGTTACTCTGCCATCTTGGCTATGCTACAGTAAGCTTCTTGAGGGCAGCAACAATGTAATTTTTCAACTTTACTTACCTAGCATCTAGTATTATACACTGTCCCAATTAAGTCATTTAATAAATGTAGACTGAATTAAATTAAGTGCTCATCATGTAGAATCTTTGATTGTACAGTACCTATTGAAGACAAGATCTTAAGGAGACAGGCAACGAGTGCAGAATGTGGGAGCCCAAGGACCTGAGTTCAAATTCTTCCTCTGCCACTACTATCTGTGTGTCCTCTTTGGGCCACATGCTCTTCATCTGAAAAATTAAAAGGTTGGACTAAATGACCTTTAAGGTCTTTTCCAATTCTAGATCTCTGAGCCTAAGATCCTTAGAAGGATAGACAGGACCTAATGATAAAATAAGTGACAGAGCATATGAATGAAGGCAAATAGTTCACTTTGATACAGAATGCTATGAGTTTGGAATCTGAAATGTTTAAATGCTTCAAAATTGACTTCCTGCAATAGTTGAGTTCAATTGTACCGTTCTTGCTCACAGACCTAATTTGAAGCTTGAAAGGTCAGTCTAAGGGAAAATTATTTGGCTGGGGAATTCTTGATTTGTAAATCCATAGAGCTAGCTTTTAGGACATAAAACTGGAGAAAAAATGCTATTTACTTATTTCTTAACTGGGTCAAAAATGTAGACTCCTTAATGCAAACAGTTTCATGAGTAGTTGTTATGGTAACCAAGATAAGGCTAAGTCTAAATAAATTACTGTAAGTAACCCTGATTTGTGAGTGAAATCACAGAAAAGGTCTTTGAGGTTATTTACAAAATAAATTCATAGAATTCAGATTAAGGAAAACAATTAAAGGAGGTTGTCATTTAAAAGACAAAGAAAAATGGTTTATGGTAAATGGTAGTTTATGGTAAACTAGTTGCACAAATTAGGTCAGTTTGAGCAAAGAAAAATATGGTTAAATAGTGGGAAAACCAGAAAAAAAAAATATACTGCACAGCCTTTCAAGCAATATGCTATATAAAGTAAGTGAAATAAGGTAGAATGTTGAAATACAGTTTTTTAGAAGGCTTTAATTTCATTATACTTTTGGCATATCATCCATGTTATGGATGCTCTGAAGAGCTCTGAAATCTACTCTGCTCGACATTTCTAATTAATCTCAGTCTTTTAAAGGCAGACAAGGTCAAAGGCTAAACACCATATGTTTTACCCACTCTCCCTGCCCCCAGCATTCAGAGTCTGCCCTGAGAGAGGAGGCAGATATCTCAAATTCCAACTTGGCTTTGGGACAAGGCAGTTTGAGCTAAGGGGAACTAGGGAAGAGATGAAGAAGGGATTTTTTTTTAACCACCTTTATTATTTTTTTTAACCATGCTTGACTTGGATAAATATTATCACTAAATCTGTAAAATACACTTTAGTATATATTGATTCCAGGGCTTCAAAATAACAAAATTTAAAATATGCACATTTGAATTTATGTATCATAAGTGAGTACTGCTCTTCAAAGAAGTCATTTGGAATGCTATATGTAAAAACTGTAATTGTTCAAAATGGTTTCTAAAATTGCAGCTTAAGAGATCACCCCAGCCTTGGGCAATCTAGACAAAATATTTACCCTACTCCCACTCCTCCCCAAGTCTGAGTGAAATACAATGGGCTTTCCCACTTGAGTAGGGTCTGAACAAGATGGAGAAGAAAATTAATTAAATCTCACTATCAGCAATGTCCCTCAGATGCTGGCTGATTAACATAGGGGAGTGGGGGCATATTTGACCTAGTAGAAAAAGAGGACAGGAAGGAAAAAAATCTTAGTCCTAATTCAGTAATTGATTATTAATATAAGAGAGAAACAATCATTTTCCTCTTCTCCTAAGACTTTATCTGGAGTATTGTGTTCAGTTTTGACTGTCACAGTTTAAGATGAATATTATTAAGTTAGAAAGTGTCCTGAGAAAAGCAGCTAGATCAGTGAAGGACCTTGAGTCTATGTCATAGAAGAATATGCTAAAAAGAACTTAGAGATGTTTAGCCTGGAGAATCAATTAATCAATCAATGGGGGGGGCAAGCCAAGATAGCGGAGTAGAAAGACGCTCCTACACTAGCTTTTTCCCCCATAGTCCATAAAATACCTGTAAAAAATGACTCTAAACAAATTCTAGAGTAGCAGAAGCCACAAAACGACAGAGCGAAAGAGATTTCCAGCCCAAGGTAGCCTGGAAGACCAACAGGAAAGGTCTATTGGATCGGGTGCAGAATGCAGTGCAGCCAACGGAGCCCAGCATGGCACCAGTAGGAACAGGACTGGAGCAAATCTCAGAGGCGGAATCCCCAGTAGCAACTGCGGTTCCCAGAACCCTCAACCCACAAACACCAAAGACAGCTTCAAAGGTCAGTGAAAAAACTTGCACATCTGGGTGAGAAGGAAGCAGGGTCCTCCCCTAGACCCATCCCCAGGAGGTGGCAGCAGCAGCAGTGTCCATTTTTGGGGCCTTTAGTCTAAAGACCCTGGGGGAATTGAGCAGCTGATCTGGGTCTCAGCCCTGAGTGGTGGTCCTGAGGTGAGGAAGAGTGCTGGTGTAGTGGAGCTGGTGGAGGCTTTGGAAAGGGAATTCTACTTGCAGATCCTAGGTAGAAAAGCTTTGGTAACTCCAAATCAGAGTGCAGGCTGGGAGAGGAGTAAACTCCTCTCCCTTGATTGTGCCACCTTAGAGGAACTGAGAACTTACAGCTCCCTAGAATATACCCTCCTCTTGACAAAGGACTCAAAAGTCAAGTAACTGGCTGGAAAAATGCCCAAAAATGGGAAAAAAAATAAGACTACAGAAGGTTACTTTCTTGGTGAACAGGTATTCCATCCTTTTGGATGAAGAAAAACAATGCATACTATCAGAGGAAGACATAAAAGCCAAAGTTTCTGCATCCAAAACCTCCAAAATAAATATGCAATGGATAGAGCTCAAAAAGGATTTTGAAAATCAAGTAAGAGAGGTGGAGGAAAAATTGGGAAGAGAAATAAGAGGGATTCAAGAAAATCATGAAAAGCGAGTCAACAGCTTGCTAAAGGAGACCCCAAAAATTGCTGAAGAAAATAACACCTTTAAAAACAGACTAACTCAAATGGCAAAAGAGGGTCAAAAAAGTCAATGAGGAGAAGAATGCTTTAAAAAGCAGAATTAGACAAAATGGAAAAGAAGGTTCAAAAGCTCACTGAAGAAAATAGTTCTTTGAAAATTACAACGGAGCAGATGGAAGTTAATGACTTTATGAGAAATCAAGAAATTACAAAACAAAACCAAAAGAATGAAAAAATAGAAGACAATGTGAAATATCTCATTTGAAAAACAACTAACCTGGAAAACAGATCCAGGAGAGAACATTTAAAAATTATGGGACTAATAAGCCATGATCAAAAAAAGAGCCTAAATATCATCTTTCATGAAAATATCAAGGAAAACTGCCCTAATATTCTAGAACCAGAGGGCAAAATAAATATTGAAAGAATCCCACCAGTCACCTCCTGAAAGAGATCTGAAAAGAAAAACTCCTAGGAATATTGTAGCCAAATTCCAGAGTTCCCAGGTCAAGAAGAAAATATTGCAAGCAGCCAGAAAGAAACAATTTGAGTATTATGGAAATACAATCAGGATAACACAAGATCTAGCAGCTTCTACACTGAGAGATCAAAGTGCTTGGAATATGATATTCCAGAAGTCAAAGGAACTAGGATTAAAACCAAGAATCACTTACCCAGCAAAACTGTGTATAATACTTCAGGGGAAAAAATGGTATTTCAATGAAATAGAGGACTTTCAAGCACTCTTGGTGAAAAGACCAGAGCAGAATAGAAAAATCTGACTTTCAAACACAAGAACTGAGAGAAGTATGAAAAAGTAGAAGGGAAAGAAAAATCATAAAGGACTTACTAAAGTTGAATTGTTTACATTCCTACATAGAAAGATAGTATCTCTTAACTCCTGAAACTTTTCTCAGTATTTGGGTAGTTGGAGGGATTTTATACACACACGGCACAGGATGAGTTGAATAGGAAGGGATGATATCTAAAAAAATAAAATTAAGGTGTGAGAGAGGAATATATAGGGAGGAGAAAGGGAGAAATACAATGGGGCAAATTATCTCTCATAAAAGAGGAAAGAAAAAGCATTTTCAATGGAGGGGAAAAGGCGGAAGGTGAGAGGGAAAAAGTGAAGCTTACTCTCATCACATCTGCTTAAGGAGGGAATAACATGCACACTCAATTTGGTATGAAAATCTATCTTACACTATAGGAAAGGAGGGGAGAAGGGGATAAGTGGGGTAGGGGGATGATAGAAAAGAAGACAAATGGAAGGAGGGAGTAATAAGAAGTAATCATTTTAGGGGAGGGACAAGGTCTAAAGAGAGAACAGAATAAAAAGGGGGCAGGATAGGATGGAGGGAAATATAATTAGTCTTCCACAACATGACTATTATGGAAGTCTTTAGCAAAACTACACATATATAGCCACAGTATATAGCCCATATTGAACTGCTTGCCTTCTCAGTGTGGATGGATGGGGAGGGAGGGAGAGAAGTTGGAACTCAAAGTTTAAGGAATGAATGCTGAGAATTGTTTTTGCATGCACCTGGGAAATAAGAAATACGGGTAATGGGGTATAGAAATCTATCTTGCCCTACAAGAAATGAGAGAAGATGGGGATAAGGGAAGGGAGAGATGTGACAGAAGGGAGAGCAGATTGGGGGAAGGGATAATCAGAATGCCTGGTGTTTTGGGGAGGGAGAGGGGAGAGATGGGGAGAAAATTTGTAACTCAAAATCTTGTGAAAATGAATGTTGAAAACTAAAAATAAATTAATTAATTAAAAAAAATAAAACAATAAAATTGTGGCTTATCCCTCCCTCCATGTACTGCAATATTCCCACAAAACTCGGAAAGAAGAGAAATCTTTTAATACTGAGAAGTAGCCACCAATGCTTATTTAGAAGAGTTAAAATTCTAACCTGGCCACCAATAAAAATAAATTTCATTCATTATTGTTTATTAAATATGTAGTTACTCAATACTCTGAATAAACTGGAATTTTGAATAAACAAGTGCTTTAAAATCCTAATAACTATGTGAAGCAGTAAATTATTCTTCCTTGAATTTCTGTTGCTCAGTATAGCAAGAGTAACAAAGTACATAATTACATAAGAGAGCCACCCAACTTCCAAAGGAGCCATTCCAGTGAATTGTGTAAATAATAAGCTTTAAAAAACCCTACACTAACATATGAATCTTGATTTACAAGATATGGAGTAGTTGTGCACCTGTGAGAACAGAACACAGCCTTGAAAGGCCTTCCTAATTCCAAATTTACCAAAGAGACTAAAATGACCCAAAGTAAATTAATACATAAAATTTTCTATAATCTTACATCAGTGTGCTTTTTGGCATTCAACTTCAGGTCTGAAAACAAAAGATTTCAGAACTCTCTGGCAAAAGATAAATATACTATGAAGGATGATCATTTTTGTGATACAATTTCATACTGACATCAGGTTACCATTTCCTTCATATTTGTGAATACCTAGATTTGGGTTGTTTCACTTGTTTAGATACACTAAAACTGAAAGATATACTGTCAGTTACGGGTTTTGTTACCAAGTATTTTTGTCTTATTTTAGTTTTTTAATGAGCTAAAACAAAGTCAAATTTTTAAAGAGGTATCCACTATTAGCTGACAACTGATTACAATAACATTAAATCTAGGTACTATACTATATGATACTAAATAAAAATAGCTTCAAAATCAACCTCAATTTACAAAATCAGCAACCACCAACATAAACATACGATAATATAGTTCAAAACTCAGTAACAGTATTTTTGCAATCCACTGCAGAATGACAGTAAAAATGCTTCCTTAATCCAGTTTCCAAATACTTCAAAAAAACCTTTCTTAAAGGTTAAGTCAATTTCTATATTTTTCTAAGAAATCTTCTAATACAAATACAAAATGTAATGGAAATTTATCCACAAACACACTTTTCTCCCTATTTAAAAAGCTTTTGCTGGTTAACAAGAGTAGAAAGGTAATGATATCTGGATAGGTTTTGCCTACTATATCTCCTAAACCTTCTCTAAAATGACTTTTCAACTTCTTAATTGTACTGGAATTTTGTCAAATCCAATACAACCTAAATTCCACTGCACTGTATTCCAAGAACTTATACAAATCCTCTGTTGTCCTAGCTGAGACTAGAGTCATTTGGTTATACAAATCAGTAATTTTTGATGTAATGAAACTTTTTTTTAACAGGATTCAATCTGTACAAAAAAAAATTTATAAAATAATCACAATATTCAATGTAAGAAGCTATTGTTTCATGTATTTGGCGAAGAAAAACTATTTTGGAGCCAACAGGGAAGCAAGAAAAAAATTTTTCCAGTTTACAAAAGGATTTTACAATACATTTTTCCTCCATATAGGATTTTCATGTTCATAGAAGTTACTATAAAACATGAAGTACAATCTTACCTTAATAATTTACATAGTAAAAAAAAGTCAGGCTTGGTTGCCATGTGAGGGATCACAACTCTTGACATTCATTTCCCAGATACACTCATCTCCCAGGCAAAAAGAACCCACATGGCAAATTCCTTTAAGGATACAGAAACAGACTTTCCTATTAGGCTTTGGAAGCATTCTACTCATTGCAGGTGAAGTGGAATGGGAGAACGTGGCAGTCTCATCAAGAGGTCACGAGAAATATTAAGAAAACATCTATTCCAAGAAATTCTGCTCATTAAAAGAACCCTTAACATCAGATAATTTCAGGGACTACAATGACCCCAACATTCTCTGAAGCTCAATATTACTTCTGTAGCAATTTAATTAACATTCAACATACATTTATTATTTTGCTCACTAAAAAAAATGTAAAAAGTCTATGTAAATAAACTAAACATTACACATATTGTAATCTTCCTTGGTACAGTAGAGTAACAAGGGGAAGATAAGTGGTTCAGTGTGTGTTTGCATATTTGTAAAATGTCAAATGAATGGCAACTAAAAAATATGAAATAAATTTTTATTCCAAAAGAAAAAATTTCAAGGTTCCCTGATAACCAACAGAAACGAACACTAGCTTCTCCTACTTTGTGAAATTTAGCATGACAGAAAGTTTATTGTCAATTTGCTAGCTTGAAATGTTGTGAGGACCTTTTCTAAGATGATGTGGTTATGGCTAAGGATAGACGAAAAATTCTTATCTTTCAGGACACTAGTAATGAAATTACATATTCACTACATCTAAAATACATGTTTCTGAAAAAAGCAAAATGTGACAGATAATGATATCCAGAGTAAGATTTTTTTCTTTATATTTTCTTAAAGTAGTCAATTATTTAATCTAGTTTTCCATGTGATAAGTTGTGACCTATTACTACTTCAAGCACATTACCTATTTTTAGGCACTAATCTAGAAATCAACACATCCTAATTCTCAATGTAAAACATCTGTACAGGTTTATGACTCAGATTTACTCTATTTCTATGTAAAGTAGGAGGTAGGGAAGTTCTGATCTATGCACTAAATTACATCCTTTAAAAATATCTAGAAACATAAGGACTTAAGAATTAGCTTTAACTTTTCCATTTTCTCCATAAATTTTAGTTCATTAATGGAACTGTTGAAATGTTTGTTAGGTATTTAAGTTATCTAATAGTTTAATTTGTCTGACTTTGTTAATTGATGCAAGTCATCTTACTACCACTGGCATTAGCTATAATAAATAACAGACAAGAACAAAAAACACACACATTTATCTATACTGTTCTATTTCTAAATTAATTTTTTTTCTCAAATTGACTTTAGTCTCCTCTCTACCTCCCATCTTTTAAAAATAAAAGTGGTTGCCTTTCTCTAACTGAATATGAAAGAAAAAACATAATTGGTCAATATCAAAAGAATTGCTGCCACATAAAAGATTTGGGTATACAAAAAGAACAACTTCTGTGTTTTAACAAAATGTATGTACCCATCTCCTTTTCCAAGTAATAACATATTTGGATACTGAATGAAAATTTTCTTCAAAGGTTTACATTCAAATTAAAATTTTAAAGTCAATGTTCTTTTGTCAACAGTATCTCCCTCTGCTTATTTATGTGTACTACAAACAACACAAGCACATTAAATATAAAAATTTGCTATTAAAGGGCAAAGGGTAATGGTATTAGTGTGGGCAACTCATGCTCAGGTAGTGTTCAACTATCATCTGCATTTTAAAGAAGCTGAAAGTATGCAAATTTAGGCATTGCAATTTTTAGCTAAAATTGTCAGTTTGATGGCTATTTATAGGATGTGTCCAGTCTTGCAGAACTTCATTTTCCACCACCTCATATGTAATATAAACTGCTTTTAAACCACATTAATACACTGTTACTGGGATGCTTTTCTCTAACAGTACCAACCAAGAAACAGATCAATACTCTTAATACAGTAAGGACAATTTCATTACCATGAAAATCTGTTCAAGGCAGCCAGATGCTGAACAAAGAGCAAGGCTTTCATCAGGTTTATTCCTAACATGTCTCCATTCCTCAGGGATGAATATTTTGGTCTGATGGGCAAGTAGAAGTAGGGAAAAAATAACGGAATGTAAAATAAGAATAAAGAAACTTTACAGTAAAATTTGTGAGACATTCAGTTAAAATTAATTCCTTTTTACCTAAAGAGTATTTATCATTGATCACTGTACAATGTTCCTATGTAATCATAATGCTGCATTACAAATGTCATGATGTTAGATTTTGATATTGTTGTTCAACACTTAAACAAAATGATGCCAGGGAGGGGGATAGGACACGGCAGGAAAGAAAATGAAGTGTTATATGTATCCATGTCCATGTGCACTGAGAGGTATAGTGAGAAAGAAATAACATATCAATATTTTTCTTAAAAGAATTTTCATTAGCACAGGATGTTTTTAATCTTTATCTCTTTCTAAATTTGCATCAGAAGAAAAAAATTATTTACTGTAAGTTTATATATGGTGATAACTTTTAGCTTTTCTTTACATTATCATGGTCTGAGAGATAATGAATGCACAATTACTCACTGAAACTTATTACATGGTCTCCTGAGTGGTCTAACTTTCGTCTAAAGCTAATCCCTTGTCTTATCTTACTCTATTTACTTCCAATCGTTTGAAAGTATAATATATCCTTTCAGGACTAGCTTTAATCACTTTCACAATTACGATTGCTATTAACACAAGATGTAGCTATTCTGTGTTGCTTTCACTTTTCCCATTTCAGATGCCATAACAACACAATCATTCTGGCTTTCTATGATATATAATAACTTTATTTTAGATCTATGCTCTCAAGGACACTGGATTCCCCCATAAAGAAGGCAAATAATAAAATTTTATTAGGATTTTTTAAAAAAAATCATGTAATAGAAATAAAACCTTTTTGGGAAAGAACCCTTTGGCGGGGACTTTCACTCAGTTAAAACTGAAAAACTGATAGCACCTGCCAAAGCCAGTAAGATCTACCATTAATACTGGACCCATTTTGTGCATGGTCCCCATAACAATACAATATAATATACATTCTGATTATGAACTATTGGCAAATGTCCATTAAATATACTTCATAAGTAAATAATCAAGATGTGGTTATCTATAAACCAGATACTTTCCTACAATAATCTAAAGTGATTAATTAGGAATCTTCAGAGTTCATGGTATTTAAGCTCTAAGACATGTCAAATTCCATTAAAAAAAATACTCCACCGTATTGCCAGGTTATTTTCTGCCACTTTTCCTCCCTCCCCCTCCCCCTTCTCATAGGTCCAACTGTATCAGAGGACAATGCCTGGACATTATACCACTGTTTTTTGGTGGTGAAAGGGTATCACAGTGACTCCATAATAGGTGCCTAGAAAGCATGTTTCATGGAACCTGAAGAAACCAACTGGGATTAACCCATACAAATAAATTCCTGTTACCTTGGCCTATGATGGAATATGGAAATTGCTTTATTTTAGATGGGGTCTTCCAAAACTTAAAACTGTACTCAGACTTTTGGGACACCCTATATAATCCTTTACTGTACTAATATTTACTATGACAGAATTCTACTATAGCTATAAAGAGCTATTTTGATTCAATAATGTAAACTATAGTAGTTCAATGCTTTGTTCAACTAACTGATAGTTAAGGACAGATGTCAAAATGATGCAAACAACTTTAAAATTACAATGTGCATTCTAGAGGGATGTGAAAATCATTTTAAACTTAGGATATTTTTTGACATCATTACTCTATGCCTTAGTGATACATAAGATGTTCATTTTAATCAAAGTATGAACTTTAGAACTTGCTTAGCACAATATATTAAAAAAAATTCTACAAGAATCAAAAAATAAAATTGAAATCTGCCATTTTTCTAAATTTCAAGCAAAAAATAAGAATGTATATTTCTTGAGACTGAATAAGAGATGCTACAAATAGAAGGAAAATATAAAGGAAATTATTGGAGCAGCATGTCTTTTTTGGGGACCTCTCTCCAACTCAGAAAGATAAGCAATTATAAGTCAAGATCAGTGAAAGAAACTTGAGACAGCAGTGGTTGGAAAAAGGAAAAAACAGCCTCACCAGTGTTTGATAGAGTAAGGGACAGCAGGTTTGCCATCAATCTTTGGTACATATGATTCTAACCAACAGGGAGACAGGACAAAGAAAATGAGACAAGAGACAAATGGGCTCTGGCTAGCCTGATCCCTGACAAGCCTGATCCCTGACATCAAAGTGAAGTTGTTTACTTGGGCTTTAATAGTACAAGAGCCCATTCTTTTACAGTGCTACTCTGTAGTTTTCTTGACTTTGGCTCAGCTGATAACTAATCAAATGCTCCCCTTCTTTAGAAAGAATCAGAGCCCTGGAAGAAGAGAATTAAATTATATGCACCAAAAGTCAGTATTTAAATGTGTTTATGTGTTAAATGTGTTAAATGACTGAAAGGTTTTATTCCCCTTTTTTGTATATGTGAACTCTGTATAATAGGAACATAACAAATCTGATATTCTAAAACAGGTTTATGTTTACATGTACCTGATATTCCAAAAAAAGGTTCATGCTTGCTTAGCCTTTCTCTTTCAGGAAGGAGCGGGCCCTGCGCATGCTCACTATCAGGTGACCTGGAAGCTGAAGCCGGGCTTGTGGGGAAACTGCTGGAGCTGGAAGAACCCTGAACTTTTTGGTGTCAAGGAACATTTGAGATGTCTGCAGCATCGGGGAAGGGATCGATATGAAAAGCACAATCATTTACTGTAAAGATATCACTAAATAACCCATATGCCATCAACTGGAAAGACATGATATGCACTTCATATTGCAGACACTGGGAGAAAGATTTAAACATGGATTTCAAAAGATTGAGAATCCAAAGAAGAAAAAAAAGCCTTTTTTCAAAAATATAAACCAAAGAAAAGAGTACTATTGAAAATGATCAAGTTCCAAAGAAAAAAGAAATGGAAATCATCCAGAAAGCACCAGGATGGACTCCTGTACATATCAAGAAACAACTTGCTATTGGAATTAATGAAGTCACCAGTTCTCTAAAATGAAATTCTTTTAGTACTAGTGTGCAAATCTGTCAAACCCGCTATGATGACCTTCCACCTGACTCAGTTCAGTATCAGCAGAGGTGTACGAGCTTGCCAGGTTCCTCCCCTTAGTGATACCATTGCACTTGTTATTGGTTTAAAGTATGTTCTAGCTATTAGTTTCAAAAAAACACTGAAGCCTTGGTTGACGAATTAAAAGCTCTAATTCCCAGGGTATCTAGTTTACATGTGCCATGGCTTCAAGACAAAACTAAAAATTCCCTGGAAGATACAGAACATGAAACTTTGGAAATGCAAGGTGCAAGTGTTTTAGAAACATCCTTTGAAGAGCTTACTAAGAATAAGCGAAAACTTGCTGAATGTCAGCAAGATCCTTCTGCTATAAATTTACAATCCCTAAAAATAAACTGATTCCAAATCCAAATAAAATAAGGAAGCCACCAAAATATTTTAAAAAACTACTTTAAAATAACATGTGAAATAGCTTGTAAACATTTTTCATAATTAAAACTAGTTTCTAAAAATGGCTCATGTTAACATGTGAAAATGTAAACATGGAAGCCCACTGTGTACATTTTTATAAAATGTTACTATACAATGTAAAGAATTGGTTTTGAATAATTACTTAAGATAACCTTTGAACTTGCCTAATTTTTTTTTCAACTGAAAGAAAATCTTTTCATAAAGAAAGTCTGAGCATAGACCAATGTCTGACATCATACATGAGAATAAAGTCCAAATGGATACATGATCTAGGTATAAAGATTGATACTATAAAGAAATTAGGGGAGCAAGGAATAGCGTATTTGTCAGATTTATGGAGAATGGAAATTTTTGACTGAACAAGATATAGAGAACATTATGAAGTGCAAAATGGATAATTCTGATTACACTAAATTGAAAAGTTTTTGCATAAACAAACCCCCTGCAACCAAAATTAGGAGGGAAGCAGAAAAGTGGGAAAGAATTTTTGCAACTAGTGTCTGTGATAAAGGCCTCATTTCTAAAATATACAGAGAATTGAGTCAAATGTACAAGAATACAAGTCAATTGCCATTTGATAAATGGTCAAAGGATATGAACAGGCAGTTTTCAGAGGAAGAAATTAAAGCTATCTACAGTCATATGAAAAAATGCTCTAAATCTCTACTGATTAGAGATGCAAATGAAAACAACTCTGAGGTACCACATCACACCTTTTAGACTGGCTAACATGACAAAGCAGGAAGATGACAAATATTGGAGATGTGGGAGAGTTGGAACACTAATTCATTGCTGGTGGAACTATGAGCTGATCCAACCATTCTGGAGGGCAATTTGGAACTATGCCCAAAGGACTAAAAAATGTGCATATCCTTTGACCTAGCAGTATCACTTGTAGGACTGTATCCCAAAGGCATCAAAAAATGGGAAAGGCTCCCACATATACAAAAATATTTATAGCAGCTCTCTTTGTGGTGGCCAGGAACTGGAAATCAAGGGGAGGCCCATCAATTGGGGAAAGCCTGAACAAGTTGTGGCATATGAATATAATGGAATACTATTGTTCTATAAGAAATGATGAACAGGAAGACCTCAGAGAGGCCTGGAATGACTTATATGAACTGATGCCGAGTGAAAGAAGCAGAACCAGGAGAACTTTGTACACAGCAACAACCACAGTGTGTGAGGAATTTTTCTGGTAGACTTAGCCCTTCACAGCACTGCAAGGACCTAAAACATTCCCAATGGACTCTTGAGGCAAAATGCCTTCCATATCCAGAGAAAGAACTACGGCATTGTTTCTTATGGCTGCTCCCATTTATTTTAATTCTTCTATGCAACATGACTAAGGTGTAAATATATTTAATAAGAATGTATGTGTAGAACCTATATAAGATCACACATCATCTCAGGGAGGCAGGGGGAAAGGAGTAGAAGGTAGCGAGAAAAAATTTAAGATATATGGAAGTGATTATAGAAAACTGAAAACAAATAAATTAATTAACTAAAAAGAAAAAGAAAGTCCAAATCCCAGAATAATGAATATTGATCAAAACAGAACTCTGGAGGAAAAAGAAACAGTTTTATATATACTAAGTTCTATCCCAGATCCTTAAAAAAAAAAAAAAACAAAAAAAACTTCATCCAAGTTGAGATGAGATAAAGATAGATGTCTTACTCTATTTCCTACTGAACACTCAATATTAAATAAAGAGTACAATTAACATCTCTACTAATAAGCCTGTGGAACAAATGAAACTTTAGATACTGAAACAAATTTAAAGTGATGGTATACTATGCAACAAAAAGTTAAGTTCATGCTAACCTGATTATGTATGAATAATCCACTTTTTCTCTTACAAAATTTCCATTTTCTACAATACATATGAAATCTTAAAATGAAGAAAAAAGCAAAGGAATTCATTCTACCATGAAATCACTATCATTTTTCCTACATTCTGGACAGGTAGAAAACAGTTAATAAGGATTTTCTAAAGTATCAATTAAAGAAGCATGCCATTGTCTATGGCATTCCAAGTGCAACTCTTTGATCCAGCACTGATTCACACTTAATCAAAATTTAAAAAAAAGATGAAAACTGTGAAAATACACCAAGACATGAACCCAGTGCTAAGAAACTACAAAAGAGTACAATTTTCACTTAGCATTTCTTATGAAGATTGACTCAAAATGACAATGGCTTACCCTAAGAAGTTGAAGGCTGAGAAGATCGTACATATATCGTATATATTGCTTTCTACTATTAAAAACTCTTTTGCTAATAAATTTGACCTATTTAATCAATAAACATTTATTTAGCATCTGCTATGGGCCAGGCACTGTTCTGGTAATACAAAGAAAGATGATACAAAGAAGACTGTACCTGCTCTCTCAAGATCTCAATTGAATAGAGGAAACAGGAAGCAAACAACTAATGCACAAATAAGCTATATACAATATAAATTAGAAATATTCAGCAGAGAGAAGGTACTAAAGATACAGGGGAACAGTAAAGTCTTTCTGTAGATTTTAGCTGGGACTTGAGTGAAACCATAAGGTACAGAAGAGAGAAAATTCCAGTCATGGGGGACAACCAGTGAAAATGCCTGGAAGTGGGAGTGCACTGTGCAAGGAAAAACCAAGGAAGCAAATGTCACTGGTTTTTAGAGGTGAGGAGTGAGAGGGGCAGAACGCAAGGTTTAAGAACCCTAGAAAGGTGGCCAGAAGGGGAGAGGCAGCTTATAAAGAGCTTTAGGTGGTCATTGGAGTTTATTGAGTAGGGGTTTGGGGACGTGTGTGACATGGTCAGACCTGGGCTTTAGGAAAATTACTTTGGCAGTGAAGTAGAGGATAGAGTGGATGCAGGAGACGAACCAATGGGCTATTGTAGTAGTACAGGCATGAAAGGGCCCTGCATCAAGATTGTGGCAGAGGAAAAAGGAGTTACATGTGAGAGAGGTTACGAAGATAAAACTGACAAATCTTGGCAACAGATTGGCTTTGGGGAGAGAGAGTGAGGTGCCAAGGAGGATACCTATGTTGCAAGCCCGTGTGACTAGGAGGATGAAGGCATTCTTGACAATAATAGGGAACTTGGGAAAAAGGGAGAGTTTCTTGGAAAAAGATAAGTTCAATTTTGGACATGATGAATTTAAGATGTCTCCAAGACATCCAAATCAAGATGTTTAAAAGGCAGCTGGAGACATGAGACTGCAAGTCAGCAGAGAGGTTAGGTCTGGATAGACTGGGGAATCATCAGCACGGAGATAACTGAAATCTATGGAAGCTGATATAGAAGCTGATAAAATAACTAAGTGAAATACTATGGAGAAAAAAGAAAAACAAGTCCAGGGAAGAACTCAAAAGACACCCAGAGTGAGTGGGAATGACCTAGATGAAGACTCAGCAAAAGAGACTGAGGAGAGAGGTCAGATAGATAGGAGAGCCAGGAGAGGGTAGTGTCCCAAAAACCAAGAGAAGAGAGAATAAAAAGGAGAAGAGGGTGAGTGATAGTGTCAAAGGCCACAGAGAGGTAAAGAAGCATAAGGAAAAAAAGACTATTAGATTTGGCATTTAAGAGATCACCTGTATCTTTGTTGAGAGCAATTTCATTTGGGGGATGAGGTTGGAAACCAGACTGTAGAAAGTTAAGAAGAAAGTGAAAAAAGAGGAAGTAAAGCCATCTATTGCAAATAGCCTTTACAGGTAGTTTAGCCAGGAGAGAAGAAAAATATGAAAAAACAGCTACAAAGGAAGGCTAGGTCAAGCGATGGTTTTTTAAAGATGGGAGAGAGATGTGCACATTTGAAAGAAGTAGGGAAGCAGCTAGTAGGCACGGAGAGATAGAAAATAAGTGAGACAGTACTGCTGACAGAAATAATAACTCTATTAAAGAATACAAAATAGAGTGAAATAACTTGTGCAAAGAACAGGGTTTCTTTGGCAAAGGGAAGAGTTAACTCCCATCATATAGGGAAACAGTGGCAGAAGGCAACTGTGAGAAGTAAGTTGAGTAGGAAGGAAAAAGAGGAAATTCTCTATGAATGACCTCAATTTTATTAGTAAAATATAAGGCAAGGTTCTGAGCTGGGGGGGAAGAGGGGGTCACAGGATGTTTGAGGAGAAATTAAAAGATTTAGGAAAACTAAAGCAATGAATAAGAAAGTCAATTAAGGAGGTGCAAAAGGATTGTCTTCTTTCAATGAGGGCAGAGTTGAAATTAGGTAACATAAATTTGTAATGGATCCAGTCAGTACAATTTTGTGATTTCATCTAGCTTCATCCAGTAGCATCTGAGTTGAACCAAGGCAGCATATGGTGGATGTAATCGAGGGCTGAAGAAACAGAATTCAAGATAAGAGGGCAGTGTACAGTTGAAATGGTTCACTAAGGGATCAAGATGGGAAAGGGAGGAGAAAGTAGGCAGTACTTCAGTGATGGCCAGAGGAAGAACTAAGGGATCATCTGGAGGTCATGGTGAAGACAAAGAACAGGATTTGGAGATGAATGCAGAAATGGAATGTTAACAGTTAGTCATCAGATAAAGGAATTTCATTGTTCATAAATATGGAAAGTGGACCGTTAGTGGGTAAAGTAAAAATCAAGAGTATGAACAATTTTTGTGTGTAGCTGAGGTGAAGTGAAAGAGTAGGTCATGAGAAATGAGCAAACTGAAGAATTGGGAAGTAAGGGAATTAGAGAGGGTATCAATACGTATGCTAAAGTCCCTTGGTATGAGGAGGAAAAGACTGTGATTATGACAAATGTGAAAATAGGTTTGATGTGAATGTATAAATAAGGACTATATCAGATTGCACATCGCCTTGGGGATTGTGGAGGGGGGGAATTTAAAACTCAAAATCTTATAGAAGTGAATGCTAAAAACTAAAAATAAATTAATTAACTACATAAGAAAAATAAATAAACATGGGGAAAAGAAAAAGAAAAAGACTGTGAGCCAGGCACTGAAATAATTGAGGCAAGAAAGGAACATACTGGAAATTGGTAAACAACAGTTAGCAAAATTTTTATTAGGTAGTAGATATAGATGAGTGAACCTGAAAGGAGGAAAGGTCACTAAGCGAAGGAGAGGGAGAATCTAGAAGTAGCCATAGGGAGGAAGGAGTGCTCAACCAGTGAGTTAGGAGAAATGAGGGAAAGTGCAACCAGTGCTGGAAAGAGTAAACAGGCATATTATGTCATCAAGAGGGGGCCAGGTCTCGGTGACAGTCAGAAGATTAAAGGAGTGGAAAAGGAAAAGATTTATGAGGAAAGCAGGTTTGTTATCTGTCTGGTGTATAAACATGTATAGCAGAGAGCACCAATGGAAGGGATGGGTAGCTTTTCAGGGCAGTATTAAGAGAATAGGTACTGGGGGGTGGAAAGTGAAGTTTGTGCAATAACAGCTAGAGGTTCAGGCTCAGTGTAACAGGCAAAGGATGACCTGGTGACTTTGTTAATTACTGCCAAATAACTATAGAAAGATTATTAGTACTACTAAAGATTTGGCCTCAGGATGGTGTTCGCTCAGAATGTTAGGCAGGCAGCAGGAGCAAGAAGGAATGTTTCTGTACTCTGTAGGCAGGAAGGGTACCCTGCAAATGGGAAGAGACCTAACATAATGTTCAATACCTAAGAAAGAATAAATTAGCAATTTGTTTCAAAGTAATAAGCCTAAAGAAAGTAGTCACTTCTCTCACTTGAGCATAGTTATTTTTAAGAACTCTGTTATCTTTTTTCTCCAAACCCAATCTAATTTTTAAAGCATTTCAAATTACAGAACACAGTTTTTGGTTTTTTTCCAAACCCAATACAAGCTCTCAAGGCTTGCAATATTTGAGGCACAGTTGGAACCGTGGTTATAATATAGGATAAATATCAACCATTTACTATGCAAGTTGTTTAAAAAAAAATCAAACACAATAAGAAATGCTAATTAATAAAATGAAGGCTTGGGAATTTTTTAAGGCAAAAATCTTGCTAAAACTAGTATTCAACTTTTGAAACTATAACCCAAAAATACCATGTACAGATCCAAGTTTGTATCAGTCATTTCAATTTACATTTTTCCATTAAAAAAAAACTAACAAAGCACATTAAATTATGACCAAAGGCTATTTATAGAATTTTAAGATCCAGCTGTTTTTACTGCTATAACTAGTTAAACAGTGTTAAGTGGATGTAGAGGAGAAGGAAAAGGGAAGAGAGGGTATGAAAAAAGAATCAATGCTTTTCAATTCCTAACCTTTACCCAAACCAAAGATTCTCAACGTGTGATTTTCCAACTAGCTAGTGGTCTTCAAGAGTCTTCCAGATAGGTCCCAGAGTTGCCCTATTATAGGATCCTCTTTATAATAAAATCTGTATTTTAGTTTCCATCATGATTTAATTCTGAGGCAATATGGTATAGGCCTCACCACCAAGTGATATATTTTTTTAGCCAAAGCTATTTAAGAACATTGTCCAAAGGACAAAGGTATAGTGTGATGTAATATGCAAGAATAGAGGGAACACCCAACATCCAAGAAACCATGAACCCTTTAAGTAATGAAGTAATATGATAGATAATAATGGCTCTGCTTCTAGATATGCGATCTTGAGCAAATCAACCTACATCTCTGACTCATAGTTTACTGATCTATAAAACTAAATAGATGGATTAACAAATCCTTTCCAGCTATGTCCTTCTATAATTCTTTTTAAAAATATATGTACAATTAATTTATTTTTAGTTTTCAACATTCACTTCCATAAGATTTTGAGTTTTAAATTTCCTCCCCCTTGCTCTCCTTCTCCCTCCCAAGAGGGTATACAATCTGATATGGACTCTACTTACATATTCATATTAAACATATTTTCACATTAGTCATTGATGTAAAGAATAATTAGAACTATTGGAAGGAACCGCAAGAAAGAAACAAAACAAAACAAGAGAAAAGGAGAGCAAATAGTATGCTTCCATCTGTATTCAGACTCCAAAGTTCCTTCTCTGGATATGGATAGTATTTTCCATCATGAGTCTTTTGGAGTTGTCTTAGATCCTTGCATTGCTGACAAGAGCTAAGTCAAAGTCAGTCATTGAACAATGTAGCTGTTACTGTGTACAATGTTCTCCTGGTATTCCATTACATTCATATGCCATAACTTGGTCAACCATTCCCCAATTGATGGGCACTCCCTCAATTTCAAATTCTTGGCCACCACAAAAAGAGCTGCTATAAATATCTTTGTACACATGGGTCCTTTTCCTTTTCTATGATCTCTTTGGGATACAGACCTAGCAGTGGTGTTGCTGGATCAATGGATATGCACAGTTGTATAGCCCTTTGAGCACAGTTCCAAACTGCTCTCCAGAATGACTGAATCAGTTCACAACTCCACCAACAATGCATCAGTGTTCCAATTTTCCCGTATCTTCTCCAACATTTATCATTTCCCTGTTTTGTCATGTTAGCCAATCCTATAGGTATGATGTGGCAGACCTTTTAGAATTCTAAATCACAATATTCCATTAATAAACAATTATTAAGCACCTACTATACACTGAACACTATTCTATGTACAGAGGAAACAAAAAGAGGCAAAATACAGTCCCTGCCCTCAAGGAGCTCACAACCTAATGGGGGGAGGGAGAACAATAAGCAAATATGTACAAAGAAAATGTACATAGGATAAACTGTATGTATGTGTTCGTCCTTCATTGCCAAAGAAGACCATGCCATCAGAGAAATAATGATACGACTTGCACTTAACTTGTTTTGAGTGAGGGAAGGCTATGCAGGTCACCAGTCTCATTTTTCCTCCACAGTCATCTGAATCCAGTGATCAGATATTCATCAGGATGACTGCAGATGACCCAGGATGAGGCAATTGGGGCTAATTGACTTGCCCAAGGTCACAAAGCTAGTGAATGTCAAGTATCTGAGGTGATATCTGAATTCAGGTCCTCCTGGCTCCTGCACTGGTGCTTTATCCACTGCACCACCTAGCTGCCCCTACATAGGATAAATAGGAAATAATTAAAAGAGGGAAGGCAATAGAACTAAGAGGTATAAAGAAAGGCTATAGAAGATGGGATTTTAATTGGGATTTAAAGGAAGCTGACAGGTGAAGAAGAGGGAGAGCACTCCAGGCATGGGGGTCAGTCAGAGAAAATGCTGAGTCAAGTGATGGAATATCTTGTTCATGGAATAGCCAGGAAGCCAATGTCGTTAGATCACTGGATCACAAGTTGGGGAGTAAGGTATAAGAAGACTGTAAAGTTGCGGGGGAGAGGTTAGCCTATAAAGGAATTTGAATACCAAAGAATTTGTATTTGATCCTAGAGGTGATAAAGAGCCACTGAAGATTACTTGGTGCGGGGAGGGTGGAAAAAAAGGTAACATAGTCAGACCTGAGTTTCAGGAAAATTCATTTTAATGGCTGCATGGAAGATGGGATTAGAGTGGGGAAGATATTTAAGGTAGGCAGATCCATAAGTTCAATATTGCAATGGAACAGGAATGAGGTGATAAGGGCCTGGAGCAGGGTGATGGCAGTGTCATTGGAAAGATGGGGCATATTCAAGAAATGATTCAAAGGTGAAATTGACAGGCCTTGGCAACAGATTGCATACAGGGGGTAAAAGATAGTAAGGAACCCAAGGGATGGGGAGGATGGTGTTGCCCTGGATACTAATATAGAAGGTGATTGGCAGAGGGGAAGAGGGTTATGGGGAAAGATAGTAAGTTTGATTTTGGACATTTTGAGTTTAAGATGTCTACTGGAAGTTGGAGAAGTGAGATGAGGTGAGCACAGAGGTTGGGGCAATATAGGACTTGAGAATCATCTGCATAAAGATGGTAATTAAGTTCATGGGAGTTGATGAGATTACCAAGTACCCTATAGAGGGAGAAGAGAAGACAAGCTAGGAAAGATACTTACAGGATATCTATATTTAGAGGATGTGATCTGGATGAGGATGCAGCAAAGGAAATAGGAAGAGCAATCAGAGAGGTAGAAGGAGAACAAGACGAGGAAAAGAATATCAAGGAGAAAAGGATGATCAACAGTGTTAAAGGCTTCAGAGACATTGAGGAGACTGAGGACTGAGAAAATCTTCATTTTACAATTCCTAACTGGGGGGCAGAGACAAGATGGTGGAGTAGAAAGACACATATATGCTAGCTCTTCTCCCACAGCCCATAAAATACCTGTAAAGAAAGACTCTCAACAAATTCTAGAGCAGCAGAAGCCACAGAGCAACGGAGTGGAGATTTCCAGCCCAGGGTGACCTGAAAGGCCGATGGGAAAGGTCTGTCACATCAGATGTAGAGTGGAGCCCAGCCCAGCCTTGGCTGCTGCAAGAGTCCTGGAGGAGGACCCGAGCAAGTCTTGTGGGGTGGAATCCCCAGAGGCAGTAGTGGCGGTTTGCAGATCCCTGAACCCACAGGCACCAAAGGTCAATGAGAGGGATTTTTCAGCTGGCTGAGAAGGGAGTAGGGTCTTTCCATAGCTCTGACCTCAGGTGGTGGGGAAGCGGCAGAGGCCACATGGGTGAGCAGCAGCTGCTCCCACAGCAGCCTGCATCCATTATCAGGATCATAAAAAGCCCTGGGGATACTGAGCAGCTGATCCTTACCTCAGCCCTGTGTGGAGACCCTGCCCCCACCTGATGCTCCTGGAGGAATTGAACAGCTGATCTTTATCTCACATTGAATGGTCTAAAGTCCCTGGGGCAACTGAGCAGCTTATCTGAATCTCAGCCCCCAGTGCTGGCTTGGTGGAACTGGAGGCCAGGTGGTTGTGGAGAGAAAACTAATACTCACAGATTCTGGACACAAAAGTTTCTGGTTGCTCTCAGACCAGACTATGCTTGATTGTGCCACCTTGGAGGAACTGAGATCTTACAGATTTACCCAGAATATACCCTGCTCTTGACAAAGGACCCAAAAGTCAAGTAACTGATTGGGAAAATGCCCAAAAAAGGGGGGAAAAAATAAGACTATAATAGGTTACTTTCTTGGTGAACAGATATCTTCTCCCATCCTTTTGGATGAGAAAGAACAATGCTTACCATCAGGGAAAGACATAAAAAAATCAAGGCTTCTGTATCCGAAACATCTAAAATAAATATTCAATGATCTCAGGCCATGGAAGAGCTCAAAAAGGATTCTGAAAATCAAATAAGGGAGGTGGAGGAAAAACTGGGAAGAGAAATGAGAGAGATGGAAGAAAATCACGAAAAGTGAGTCAACACCTTGCTAAAGGAGACTCAAAAAAATGCTGAAGAAAATAACACCTTTAAAAATAGGCTAACTCAATTGAAAAAAAGAGCTTCAAAAAGCCAATGAGAAGAACGCTTTAAAAAGCAGAATTAGTCAAATGGAAAAGGAGGTTTAAAAGCTCACTGAAGAAATTAGTTCTTTAAAAAGCAGAATGGAACAGATAGAGGCTAATGACTTTATGAGAAACCAAGAAATTACAAAACAAAACCAAAAGAACGAAAAAATGGAAGATAATGTGAAATATCTTACTGGAAAAACAACTGATCTGGAAAATAGATCCAGGAGAGACAATTTAAAAATTATAGGACTACCTGAAAGCCATGACCAAAAAAAAGAACTTAGACATCATCTTTCCTGAAATTATCAAGTAAAACTGCCCTGATATTTTAGAACCAGAGGGCAAAATAAATATTGAAAGAATTCACAGATCACCCCTTGAAAAAGATCCAAAAAGAGAAACTCCTAGGAATATTGTAGTCAAATTCCAGAGTTACCAGGTCAAGGAGAAAATATGGCAACCTGCTAGAAAGAAAAAATTTGACTATTGTGTAAATAAAATCAGGATAACACAAGATCAGCAACTACTATGTTAAGGGACTGAAGGGCTTGGAATATGATATTCCAGAAGTCAAAGGAACTAGGACTAAAACCAAGAATCACTTACCGAGCAAAACTGAGTATAATATTTCAGGGGAAAAAATGGTATTTCAATGAAATAGAGGACTTTCAAGCATTCTTGATGAAAAGACTAGAGTTGAAAAGAAGATTTGACTTTCAAACACAAGAATCAAGAGAGGCATGAAAAGGTAAACAGGAAAGAGAAATCATAAGGTACTTACTAAAGTTGAACTGTTTACATTCCTACATGGAAAGACAATATTTGTAACTCTTGAAACTTTTTTCAGTATCTGGGTAGGTGGTGGGATTACACACACACACACACACAGATAGAGAGAGAGAGAGAGAGAGAGAGAGAGAGAGAGAGAGAGAGAGAGAGAGCGCACAGGGCAAACTGAATAGGAAGGGATCATATCTAAAAAAAAAAACTAAGGGGTGAGGGAGGAATATATTGGGAGAAGAAAGGGAGAAATGGAATGGGGCAAATTATCTCTCATGAAAGAGGCAAGAAAAAGATATTTCAATGGAGGGAAAAAGGGGGGAGGTGAGAGGGAAAATGTGAAGCTTACTCTCATTCCATTTGACTCAAGGAAGGAATAAAATGCACACTCATTTTGGTATGAAAACTTATCTTACAATACAGGAAAGTGGGGGGCGGAGCCAAGATGGCGGAGTAGAAGGACGCACATTTACGAGCTCTGAGCCCACAACCCATGGAATTGAGGTAAAAGGAGATCCCCATAAATTCTGAATCACTGCGGGGGGTGCATAAACATAGGGGAAGAGATTTCGGTTCCACTGAGCCCTGGAGAGCCGTCCCCGGGGTCCATCGCGCCCCGGAAAGTGGACCCCACCCCCAGCCCTGGCCGTGGCCCCAGAGAAGCTGACCCGAGCAGGCTTCAGAGAGGGAAGCTCCGGGGGAAGCTCCGGCAGCCGGGAAAGTCCCTCCGCCCACAGAAGCTACAGGTCAGTGAGAAGGAGGGCTGGGCTAGGGGAGGGGAGCGGAGCGTCTCTGTGACTCGGGCAGAGACGGGGGCAGGAAGCGGCAGAGGAAGAGGCGTGGGCGGCGGCTAAGGTGCAGCGGCCCAGGACTCAGGAATCCCCCAGCAGCAGGTAGGATCTTCAATACTAAAGGTCTTTCCAACCTGAGGGAGCTGAGCCTGGGAGACGGCCCTGCCCCCACCCCACTCTATTACTGAAGGCCTCTGAATAAAACCCCTGAGGGAGCTGAGCATAGGAGGCGGGCCCCCCACCCCGCCCCCACCCGCTCGGTTCCTGAAAGTCTCTGCAGAAAGCCCCTGAGGGAACCGAGTTTGGGAGGCGGCCCTGCCCCCACCCCTGCGCCAGAACTAAAGCTTGCTGTGGAAAGCGCATTTGAATCTCAGAGGCCAAGCACTAGCTGGGCGGATCCAGGCGGAGGTGGAAAGGAATCTCAGAAGTCAAGTAACTGGCTGGGAAAATGCCTAGAAAAGGGAAGAAAAATAAGACTATAGAGAGTTTTTTCCAACAAGTGCAAATGATCCCGACCTTCGGATCTGATGGCGAGGACGAGAACGTATTCTTGCCATCAGGGAAAGACGTGGAGGGCGGGGCCTCAGTACCCCAGACACCCCAGGGGGGTGTCAGGTGGGCTCAGGCCTTGGAAGAGCTTAAAAGGGATTTTGAAAAGCAAGTTAGACAGGTAGAGGAAAGACTGGGAAGAGAAATGACAAAGATGCAAGAAAAGTATGAAAAACAGGTCAATACCTTGGTAAAGGAGACCCAAAAAAATGCTGAGGAAATTAACACCTTGAAAAATAGGCTCACTCAATTGGCAAAAGAGGTTCAAAAAGCCAATGAGGAGAAGAATGCATTCAAAAGCAGAATGAGCCAAATGGAAAAAGAGGCTCAAAAGCTCACTGAATTTAATAGTTCTCTCAAAATTAGAATGGAACAGATGGAGTCTAATGACTTTCTGAGAAACCAAGAAATCACCAAACAAAACCAAAAGAATGAAAAAATGGAAGAGAATGTGAAATATCTCATGGGAAAAACAACTGACCTGGAAAATAGATCCAGGAGAGACAATTTAAAAATTATGGGACTACCTGAAAGCCATGATCAAAAAAAGAGCCTAGACATCATCTTCCATGAAATGATCAAGGAAAACTGCCCTGACATTCTAGAACCAGAGGGCAAAATAAGTATTGAAAGAATCCATCGATCACCACCTGAAAGAGATCCAAAAAGAGAAACTCCTAGGAACATTGTGGCCAAATTCCAGAACTCCCAGCTCAAGGAAAAAATCTTGCAAGCAGCTAGAAAGAAACAATTCCAGTACTGTGGAAATACAATCAGGATAACTCAAGATCTAGCAGCTTCTACATTAAGAGATCGAAGGGCGTGGAATAGGATATTCCAGAAGGCAAAGGAACGAGGACTCAAACCAAGAATCACCTACCCAGCTAAACTGAGTATAATACTTCAAGGGAAAATATGGTCTTTCAATGAAGCAGAGGACTTTCAATCATTCTTAATGAAAAGACCAGAGCTGAAAAGAAAATTTGACTTTCAAACACAAGAATGAGAAGAAGCATGAAAAAGGAAACAGCAAAGAGAAGTATTAAGGGACTTACCAGAAATGAACTGTTCACATTCCTACAGGGAAAGACAATATTTCTAACTCTTAAAACTTTTCAGCATCTGGGTAGTTGGTGGGACCACACATACACATGTACATGCATGCACACACATACACACATGCATACACATACAGAGACAGAGAGCACAGATTGAACTGAATAGGATGGGACCATACCTTAAAAGAAATTAAGGTAAATGGTGAGAGAGAAATGTAGTAAGAGGAAAGAGGGGGAAATGGAAGGGGGTAACTATATGTCATTTAAGAGGCAAGTAGGAGATTTTTTTAGTGGAGGGAAAAAGAGGAGAGCTGAGGAAAAAAAACCCAAAAAAACCAAGAAGTTTACCCTCATCACATTTGACTAAACGAAGGAGTGAAATGCACACTCATTTTGGTATGAAAACCTATCTTACAGTATAAGAAAGCGGGGGAGAAGGAGATATTGCGGGGCGGGGGGGATGATGGAAGGGAGGGCAAAGGGAGGAGGGAGCAATTTGAAGTCAACACTCAGGGAGGGACAGGATCAAAAGACAGAAGAGAAACAATGAGGGGCAGGATAGGAGGGATGGTAATCCAGTTAGTCTTACACAACACGACTATCAGGGAGGTCATTTGCAAAGCTACACAGATATGGCCTATATTGAATTGCCTGCCGTACCAAAGGGAATGGGTGGGGAGGGAGGGATGGGGACAATTTGGAACTCAAAGTTTTAGGAACAATTGTTTAGTATTGTTGTTGCAACTAGGAAAGAAGACATACAGTTAATGAGGAAGAGAAAGTCATCTGGCCCTACAGGAGAAAAGAGAAGATGGAGACAAGAGAAGGGAAGGATGACAGAAGAGAGGACAGATTGGAGATAGGGAAAATTAGATTGCTTGGAGTATTGGGGTGGGGGGAGGGGATAAAAGGGGAGAAAATTTGGAACCCAAAAATTTGTGAAAATGAATGTAAAAAGTTAAATAAATTTAAAAAAAAGAACTAAAAAAAAAAACAATACAGGAAAGTGGGGGAGAAGGGGATAAGCAGGGTGGGGGGAATGATAGGAGGATGGGGCAATGAGAAATCAGCACTTTTGGGGAGGGAGAAGGTCAAAAGAGAGAATAGAAGAAATGGGGGGTAGGATAGGATGCAGGGAAATACAGTTAGTCTTACACAACATGACTATTATGGAAGACATCTGCAAAACTGCACATATATAGCCTATAACTGCTTGCCTTCCCAATGGGGATAGGTGGGGAGAAGAGAAGTTGGAACTCAAAGTTTTAGGAACAACTGTTGAGTATTGTTCTTGCACACAATTAGGAAATAAGAAATACAGGTAATAGGGTATAGAAATTTATCTTACCCTATAGGACAAAAGAGAAGATGGAGATAAGGGAAGGGAGGGATGTTAGAAGGGACAACAGACTGGTGGTAGGGGTAATTAGAATGCTTGGTGTTTTGAGGTGGGGGGAGGGGAGAGATGGGGAGAAAATCTGGGACTCAAAATTTTGAATACAACTGATCAAAGCAGAAAGGTCCTCAGAAACACCCGAAGGGTTGCAGCAGCTAAAGCAGTTAAATATATCCATCCATACACTCCTGACAACTAAAATTCCATCATCCCAGACAGGGATAGATTAGGACTGTGTGCCTGAGTGAATAGGGGGAATGAGATAATTAAGAACAAGATGTTCCAGTAGGACTCTGATAACTACCAGTCAAGTCATCTCTGCACCATTTTTTCCTGACACTATCAAATAGGCACACTCAGCATTTTGTTACCTTCTCAAAATAATGATTTATGAAGATTCACCAGTCTTGCAAACATATGCTTTAAAAATATAGTCACCCCAGGGGATGTTAAATTTTAATTGATCACGACCAAATATATATTTTTTAACATGTAACAACACCTGTGCCATTTCCACAGACCTTTTTGAGAATACTTTATACTTTAGGTTACCCTCCCAACAATCCTGGGAGAGGTGGGTATATACTTTTTACATTGACCAGATCTCTGACTTCCTCAGTAAGGGAACTCCCAGTGAGGAACTTTCTTTGCCAACACAAATGAAGCACTTCTCTAAGCAACTCTAAGTAATCACTAGAAAAAAGTCTGAAAGAGCTAGTTGTTTCTGACACATACTATCTATCAATGTGGAGTCAGGGAAAATTCTAAAACAATTATTAAAGAAAAAGATAGTAAAAACCTAAAAAGTAAAAAGAGGCAGAAGGACTTCATTCAACAGGTTATGTCAGAATAACTTCATTCCGAAGATGGCGGAGTAGAAGGACGCACATTTATCAGCTCCGAGCCCACAACCCATGGAATTGAGGTAAAAAGAGATCCCCATAAATTCTGAATCACGGCAGGGGGTGCATAAACATAGGGGAAGAGATTTCCGTTCCACTGAGCCCTGGAGAGCCGTCCCCGGGGTCCATCGCGCCCGGAAAGCGGACCCCACCCCCAGCGCTGCCCTGGCCGCAGCCCCAGAGAAGCTGACCTGAGCAGGCTTCAGAGAGGGAAGCTCCGGGGGAAGCTCCGGCAGCCGGGAAAGTCCCTCCGCCCACAGAAGCTACAGTTCAGTGAGAAAGAAGGCTGGGGGAGGGGAGGGGAGCGGAGCGTCTCCGTGACTCGGGGCCCCCTCAGGAGGAAGCGGCGGCGGCAGAGACAGGGGCAGGAAGCGGCAGAGGCAGAGGCGTGGGCGGTGGCTAAGGCGCAGCGGCCCAGGACTCAGGAATCCCCCAGCAGCAGGTAGGATCTTCAATACTGAAGGTCTTTCCAACCTGAGGGAGCTGAGCCTGGGAGACGGCCCTGCCCCCACCCCACTCTATTACTGAAGGCCTCTGAATAAAACCCCTGAGGGAGCTGAGCATAGGAGGCGGCCCCCCGCCCCCACCCGCTCGGTTCCTGAAAGTCTCTGCAGAAAGCCCCTGAGGGAACCGAGTTTGGGAGGCAGCCCTGCCCCCACCCCTGCGCCAGAACTAAAGCTTGCCGTGGAAAGCGCATTTGAATCTCAGAGGCCAAGCCCTAGCTGGGCGTATCCAGGCGGAGGTGGAAAGGAATCTCAGAAGCCAAGTAACTGGCTGGGAAAATGCCTAGAAAAGGGAAGAAAAATAAGACTATAGAGAGTTTTTTCCAACAAGTGCAAATGATCCCGACCTTCGGATCTGATGGCGAGGACGAGAACATATTCTTGCCATCAGGGAAAGACGTGGAGGGCAGGGCCTCAGTACCCCAGACACCCCAGGGGGGGTGGCGGGTGGGCTCAGGCCTTGGAAGAGCTTAAAAAGGATTTTGAAAAGCAAGTTAGACAGGTGGAGGAAAAACTGGGAAGAGAAATGACAAAGATGCAAGAAAAGTATGAAAAACAGGTCAATACCTTGGTAAAGGAGACCCAAAAAAATGCTGAGGAAATTAACACGTTGAAAAATAGGCTCACTCAATTGGCAAAAGAGGTTCAAAAAGCCAATGAGGAGAAGAATGCATTCAAAAGCAGAATGAGCCAAATGGAAAAAGAGGCTCAAAAGCTCACTGAATTTAACAGTTCTCTCAAAATTAGAATGGAATAGATGGAGTCTAATGACTTTCTGAGAAACCAAGAAATCACCAAACAAAACCAAAAGAATGAAAAAATGGAAGAGAATGTGAAATATCTCATGGGGAAAAACAACTGACCTGGAAAATAGATCCAGGAGAGACAATTTAAAAATTATGGGACTACCTGAAAGCCATGATCAAAAAAAGAGCCTAGACATCATCTTCCATGAAATGATCAAGGAAAAACTGCCCTGACATTCTAGAACCAGAGGGCAAAATAAGTATTGAAAGAATCCATCGATCACCACCTGAAAGAGATCCAAAAAGAGAAACTCCTAGGAACATTGTGGCCAAATTCCAGAACTCCCAGCTCAAGGAAAAAATCTTGCAAGCAGCTAGAAAGAAACAATTCCAGTACTGTGGAAATACAATCAGGATAACTCAAGATCTAGCAGCTTCTACATTAAGAGATCGAAGGGCGTGGAATAGGATATTCCAGAAGGCAAAGGAACGAGGACTCAAACCAAGAATCACCTACCCAGCTAAACTGAGTATAATACTTCAAGGGAAAATATGGTCTTTCAATGAAGCAGAGGACTTTCAATCATTCTTAATGAAAAGACCAGAGCTGAAAAGAAAATTTGACTTTCAAACACAAGAATGAGAAGAAGCATGAAAAAGGAAACAGCAAAGAGAAGTATTAAGGGACTTACCAGAAATGAACTGTTCACATTCCTACAGGGAAAGACAATATTTCTAACTCTTAAAACTTTTCAGCATCTGGGTAGTTGGTGGGACCACACATACACATGTACATGCATGCACACACATACACACATGCATACACATACAGAGACAGAGAGCACAGATTGAACTGAATAGGATGGGACCATACCTTAAAAGAAATTAAGGTAAATGGTGAGAGAGAAATGTAGTGAGAGGAAAGAGGGGGAAATGGAAGGGGGTAACTATATGTCATTTAAGAGGCAAGCAGGAGATTTTTGTAGTGGAGGGAAAAAGAGGAGAGCTGAGGGAAAAAAAAAAAACCAAGAAGTTTACCCTCATCACATTTGACTAAACGAAGGAGTGAAATGCATACTCATTTTGGTATGTAAACCTATCTTACAGTATAAGAAAGCGGGGGAGAAGGAGATATTGCGGGGGGGGTCGGGGATGATGGAAGGGAGGGCAAAGGGAGGAGGGAGTAATTGAAAGTCAACACTTGGGGAGGGACAGGATCAAAAAGACAGAAGAGAAACAATGAGGGGCAGGTTAGGAGGGATGGTAATTCAGTTAGTCTTACACAACACGACTATCAGGAAGGTCATTTGCAAAGCTATGCAGATATGGCCTATAATGAATTGCCTGCCGTACCAAAGGGAATGGGTGGGGAGGGAGGGATGGGGAGAATTTGGAACTCAAAGTTTTAGGAACAATTGTTTGTATTGTTGTTGCAACTAAGAAAGAAGACATACAGTTAATGAGGAATAGAAAGTCATCTGGCCCTACAGGAGAAAAGAGAAGATGGAGACAAGAGAAGGGAGGGATGACAGGAGAGGACAGATTGGAGATAGGGAAAATTAGATTGCTTGGGGTATTGGGGTGGGGGGAGGGGATAAAAGGGGGGAAAATTTGGAACCCAAAAATTTGTGAAAATGAATGTAAAAAGTTAAATAAATAAAATAAAATAAAATAAAAAAAAAGAATAACTTCATTCCCCTTTTTTCTTTTTTAACAGGACTACTAAATTAGAAGATGAGGGGAATGCTATGGGTCTAGATTAAAAAAATAGAAAACCTGAGTATTCCTATCTCACCCAGGCTAAAAGTACAAGAGTAGTCACATATCACTACTGATTGGTGCTTCGACATGGGCCTGTCTACCCTCCTTAGGCAATCTGGCATTTCCTCCCCTCCATATTGGTGCCAAACAGAGCAGACACCCTACTGGCTTAGCTCACTACAGCTCAGAATTCCCAAGCTTCTACCAAGATCTACCAGCCTTCCCTTCCTGAAGGTAGAGATTACAAGCTTGTGCCACTATGCCCTGCAGTTTACCTAGGTTTAAGCAAAGTTTTTTCCAAAGTATCTTATACTATTCTTATGAAGAAAATGGAGAGATATGGAAGAAAGGAAATAAGCATTTATTAAGTACCTACTGGTGCTGGCACATGCCAGGTATTATGCCAAACACTTTAAGATTATTATCTCATTTGATCTTCACAACAACCCTAGGAAGTGAGTGAAGTTATTAACCCCATTTTACAGTTGAGGAAACTGAGGCAGATAGAGGTTAAATGATGTGACTAAAGTCACACAGTGAACTAAGCTAAAGGGCTAAAAACTGTGCATACCTTTTGATCCAGCAATACCACTACTAGGTCTGTATACCTGAGAGATCATACAAATGGGAAAAGGACCCATATGCACAAAAATACTTACAGCAGCTCTTTTTGTGATGATCAAAAATTGGAAATTGAGGGGATGCCCATCAATTGGGGAATGACTGAACAAGTTGTGATATACGAATGTAATGGAATACTATTGTTCCGTAAGAAACGATGAGCAGGTAGACTTCAAAAAAACTTGGACTTACATGAACTGATGCTGAATGAAGTAAGCAGAAACAGGAGAACATTATACACATTAACAACAACATTGTGTGATGACCAATTTTGATAGACTTAACTCTGCAATACAAGGATCTAAGACAATTCTAAAATACTCATGATGGAAATGCTATCCAATTAGAGAGAAGCATGGAATATGAATGCAGTTGGAAGTATAATATTTTTTCCTCTCTTTTTTTTGTTGCTTCTTTCTCATAGTTTTTCCCTTTGATTCTAATTCTTCTTTACAACATGACTAATGTGGAAATATGTTTAATATGATTATATATGTATAGCCTTTATTAGACTGCACTCCTTAGGAAGGGTAAAGTGGAGGGAGGCGGAGAAAATTTAGAACTCAAAATCTTATATAAGTGAATGTTAAAAACTAAAAATAAATACATAAATGAAATTTAAAAAAATAAAGTCACACAACTAGTAAATATCTGAGGCTGGGTATGCCCTCAGGTCTTCCTGACTCCAAGCCCAGTGCTCTATCCACTGCACCACCTAGCTGCCTGTAGACGGCAGTGCAAGCAACCATATTCTGAAGTGGTTGGGTGGCTGGACTCAAAAGAGGTATTAATTAATTGTTCACTATCCAAGTGGCAGGAGATTGCTAATGGCGTACTCCAGGCATGTGGGCTGGTCTTGCGCTGTTTGACATTTTCATCAATGGCCTGGAAAAAAGTATAGATGGTATGCTTATTGAAACTTCAGATGACCCAGAATTGGAAGGTATAGTGGACATAATAATAGATGACAGCCACAGATTCTAATACAGTGAAATTCAATAAGAATAAATGTAAAGTCTTGTACTTGGGTGCAAAAGAAATCAACTTTACAAGCATAATATAGGGACTATGGAGAGACAGTGATTCTGAAAAAAATCTGGAGTTTTTAATGAATAGCAAGCTCAGTGTGATGTGGCAGTTAAAAAAACCTAATATGATCTTGGATAAGAGGGAATAGCTTTTATAACTTAAAACAGGAGACATATCTTTTAGTAACACAGAGACCTCAACTGGAATGTAAAATTTGGTTCTGGGCACCATGGTTGAAGTTCTGGGAACCATGACAAACTAGAGAATGTCCTGAGGAGGACAATCAGGATGGTGAAGGGCCTGGAATCCATGACATAAAATTTCTTGGAGGAGGTGGTACTTGAGCTGAATAGTAGGGAGTTAGTAGTGGTTCCAAGAGCCATTAAGTGACTTGCAAAGTTACAAAGACAGGGTCACAGAAAGGACTTGATTTCAGAATTTCCTGATTCTATGGCCAGCCCTCTAATCACTATCCCCTGACATCTGTAATTGGGTCTGGAAAAAGCACAAAGCACTTTAGATGGCATCTCTCCACATAGAAGAAGATAGAGAATCTGCTTCAAGGAGAGCTGTGATGACATGCAATGGGGGTGCACTGGAAAGACTTTCTATCATGTGTAGACATTCTGTAAATGGTTCTGGTTTGATAACCATGTGATGACAGTCTCTCTGGTTACAATTAGGAAACCAAAATTGGGGTATGTTCAGAAAGGTCTTAAGGGCCTTAGCCTCATTCTGTTCAACTATTTGACTCATATATGACAGCGTCTGGTTAAGAGAAAACATTATAAGAGGACTTGGGTCTTTCCTCCCTGCTGAGGCCAACGTGTGGCAACATGAAATGGGCCTTAGTCTTTTCATATTGCCATTTGTTCTTCTCAATTTTCAGCACAGGAGATTAATTTAGAGGCTCCAACATGTTGAGTTTCAAAAGGTCAGGAAAGTAATCTTCCAGTGGTCTTACATAGCTTATGTAGCCAGTCCAACATCAATGCCCTGAGGAGCAAGATGTGACTTTCCAAACTCAGTCCAGAGGGATCTGAGATAAGATATTCATCCAGAAGTCATGCTACAACTAGACATAAACTTGGTGGGATCAATGTTACATAGACACTAAGAGTGAGCCCATTCTCCCTAGAGAATGAGGCAGGATAAGGAAGAGTATGCCTTGAGGTGCTGAGAAACATTGTACTTTTGTTTTTTCTATCTTTGAGTTAAATATTCCTCTGTAAAAGCTAATTGATAATAAGCGGTTAAATGGAATTAAATGGCACCCAACACTGGAAGGAATACAACTGATGGGGGCACAAGCTAATAGCAGTAGAGAAGAAAACCTTCCCAATCTCCCCACACACACACACACACACACACATTCTGAGCGAAAGATAGCCTCAGAGTGAGACTAGAACATATTAACTATACTTCTATTGTGGTGTGGGAAAGAAAAAAGTGGATAAATGACCCCACTTATCTATATGTGAGGTCAGCTTTTTGTTTCCAGTAACTGTTCCATTTCATGCAGTTATTATCAATTTATGTAGATTATTTCAAGAAAAACAACTTCATTACTTCTAATTCAAGAAATATCACTAACTCAGTTCTCTAGTATCAAAATCTACATAGTCTCATTTCTAAATTATGTCCTAGATCTATTTATATTTTAGTCCTATTAGCATCTAATATTTACTATAATATCTCCAGCTTCACTATAACTAGAAAACCCTTTTCTTAACATTTTAACCATTTAGATCTTTAAACATTTTGTTCTGAGTAGATTTTCAAATTACCTGAAAACAATCTTTTCTTCTTTTTTAAACTGTTTCATATACTGTTTTGTGGTGGTGATCTACAATCTCTCATGAATGCCATTAGAAAAATTCTGATCTGGTCAAAGTTTGATGGCTAATTTCAACCCCCACCTCCTTACACAATTTTTTTTATGCTTTACTAATGAGAACTATAATTTACCACCAACTACTCATAAGAAATTATAGGCCTGCTGACTGGCAAGTAATTTGCAAAAGCAGATCAGTTAAGCTGCATAAAATAAATATCCACCTGCACGTACTAGCACTAATCAGGGCGTGAAATTAAACTTTTTATTCAGTGGGAAATAACTGCTTCAAGGCTGTGATTTAGTCTGGGAAGCAAATATTAAGGTCATCCTATTCTCTTTGGTGTTTATAGTATTTCTAATAGGGGAGGGGGAGGGCAAAGAATAGTCAAATTTTGCTTTCTAAAAGTCTAAGAATGAAAATATATCCTTGATGTGGTAGCAAATTTGCCGTTTGCTTTCTAAATTGCACATGCTTAATGGAGCCAAGTTGCTGAAAATGTAGTATTTGAAGGGGGTCGTTACTTAAGTACTTAAACCCATATTGACCACTAAACTGAGATCCATATTATATTCTGCTATGCACAGTCAGCTAAGTAGAGCAAATTCAAGAGCTAAATGTATAAATGGAATTTTTCAAAATGGACTATCTTTATGATTTTTTACCTTCATAATTATACAGTGAATTCTTAATTATCCATAGAAATCAAGGACCAAGATACCAGAAAAAGGAAAATACACTAGTGATCTCTAAGGATTAGCCAACTATCTCAATTACTTCCTTCCACAACAGCATTTGTCAAATGTTATGAAAAATGTCGGCCCAAATTCACGAATATGAATTTCATCTTTCTCCTCTATAATTCTGTGTCCACTCTAGCTAAATGGAAGTAGCCAGAAGAGCACTGAAAAGTTAAGAAAGATAGAAAAAGCCTGGCAAATCCAAAAATTAAACTAACTAACCCAATTCAATTCAAATAATCACCATCATAATGGCATCCAACATTTACATAGTGTCTTTAGATTTTATAAAACACTATCTCACAAAACTGCTAACAGATGGCAGAGCTGGAATTTAAACCCAGACACCAAGTAAACTATTCTTTCCACACTATACAATACTGTCCCTCTAATTACTATATAAAAGTCAGAGCTAGGATAAAGTTCCTTAAAAAGAAGCTGCTGTGCCAACAGTCTAAAAAATGTCTATATCCTTTGATTTAGGGATGCCACTGCTAGGCAAATACCCAAAGGAGTTCAAAGGCAGAAGAGAAGATATTATATACACCACAATAGTCAAAGTAGCACTTTCTGGGGCAGCTAGGTGGTGCAGTGGATAGAGCACCAGTGCAGGAATCAGGAGGACCTGAGTTCAAATCTCATCTCAGACACCGGACACTCACTAGCTGTGTGACCTTGGAGAAGTCACAACTCCAACTGCCTCATCCTGGGTCATCTCCAGCCATCCTGATGAATATCTGACCACTGGATTCAGATGGCTCTGGAGGAGAAGTGAGGCTGGTGACCTGCACAGCCCTTCCTCACTCAAAACAAAATCAAGTGCAAGTCATGTCATCATTTTTCTGATGGCATGGTCTTCTTCAGCAACGAAGGACAAACACACAAAGCAGCACTTTCAGTGGTAGCAAAGAACTGGAAACAAAGGAGATGCTAAATGCTTGGAAAATGATTAATATGCTATGATATAGGAATGTAATGACAAGTATAATGATATAAGAAATGATAAAAATGGAAAATTTCAAGAAGCATGATGAAACTAATATGAAGTGATACAGACTAAAGTAGAATCAGGAAATGAACACATATAATCATCATAATCATGTTATAGATAAAACAAAAAAAGTGAAGCCAAATATTACAGTCACATCTTCAACTACCCTTAGACCTGTAAAAGTGGATATCCTATAGACATTCTAAATTCAGCATGTCCAGAACTGAATTCTTTATCTTCACTTCAAACACTCCCTTCTTTCTAAATTCCTTATTACATCTGAGGGTAATACCAATTCTCCTGATAATCCAAGCGCTCTCTCTCTGTCTCTCTCTCTCTCTCTCTGTCTGTCTCTCTCTCTCCACCTAATTATGTTATACCCTGTTCAGTGAACTCCAGTGGCTCCCTACCGCTTATAGGACCAAATATAAAATTCTGTTAGGCTTTCAAAGACTTTTAAAAGTCTGGTCCCTTCCAACCTTTCTGATCTTCGTGTGCCTTACTCCACTCCGTGCACTGGCACCTTTGTTCCTCAATCACGACACTCCACCTCCCAGTTCCTAATGCCTGGAACTCTCTTCCTCCTGGCTTCTGTGGATTCCTTCAAGTTTCAGTTAAAGTCTTACCTTCTGCAAGAAGCCTTTGCCAATCCTCCTTTATCTGAGTATCCTCCGTCTGAGATTATCTCCAATTTATATAATCCAAGGTATATACTTTGTACATGACTGTTTGCATGTTTTCTCTCCCTGTAGACTGTGAGTTCCTTGAAACCTTGAAAAGACTATTTTTTGCCTTTCTTTTGTTTTTCCAAGGCCACATACTAATGTTTAATAAATGTTTGCTACTGAAATGACTAATGACCAAGCTTGGCTAGAAGAGTCATGAAAATGCATCTCTTGCCTGTCTTTAAACAGGTATGGGACTAAGGGTGTGGAATATTATATGTCAGATATGGTTAGGGTGTTGGTTTGTTTTGTTGAATTTTTTGAGGGGACTTTTAAAATTTTTTACAAGGGATGGCTCATTGGTTAGAGTACTGGGGAGAGATATATTCAGAAATTCAGGTAATTTAAAAACAGAAGATATCAATAAAAATAAGATGTAAAAACTAATAGCTTCATTGGTAAAATAATACAGGCAAAAACTATAATATAAAGTACATAAGGCTGTGATTTAGTATGGGAAACAAATATCAAAGCTAGATATATCAAAATAGATAAGAGTGTAAACAATTGGTCACCATTCAATTTAATTTAATAAGCATTTATTGGTCAGTCAATAAACATTTATTAATCAACTCCCATACAAGTGCCAGGCACTGTCATAAGTGATGAGAATACAAAGATAGATAAAAGGTGGTTTCTGCTCTCAAGAAGTTTACAGTCTAATAGGGGGAAACAATGCACAGAATGAAGATGAAAAGGGAGGGGATGGAGAGGAAAGAACAGTTACTCAGTGCTGGAGCATGATAAAATCCTTTAGCCAGGGATGGAAGGACCCAAAGGGTACTGAGGAAGTATGAGGAGGTATTTCAAAGTTGATATGATCTTTCAGGAAGCTGAGTTTCTAGAGAAGTCCAGGTGATCAGACAGGTGGGAAGTGATGTGGTGTCTGCCCTGATCTCCTCCCTCCTTAAATAGAAACCCTGGGTTCTCTCCTTAAATGCAAGATTAAGGAGGAGCTCTCTTGATTTCTAGCCTCCACTCTTTCCAACCAGAGGGAAGGAGGGGCACATCTTCTATGGTCCAGGAATTTTTATTACCACAGTCATCTTATAGAATTAAACCCAATTCTTTAAGCAGTATTTTAAATACACTTTCTATTAAAGATAAAAATATGAGACATATGCCTTAGGTCACGTAATAAAGAATCAGCTCTTAAATAGCTAAATTAAGAATAAAACAAAATAAAACACTAATGATAACCATTAATACTTGAGAATGAAAAATGTGCTGAGCTTGGGAGTCAAAAGAGACTTGGGTTCAAATATGATCTTCCAAGACTTAAAAGCCTGAATGGCCAAATCATCAGATCTCTGTATACCTTAGCTTCCTCATCTGTAAAACAGAGATGTAATACCTGTAGTATCCAACTCACAGGATGGTTGTGAAGATCAAATGAAATAATGTACATTATAATGCTTTCAAAACCTTAAAATTTTCACAATTATTATTCATGACACTTATAAAGACATTAAGATCAATTAGACATCAAACTATCATTTAAGGACTCAGGCACATGCTAGGCACTGTGTCATGCCACGAAGATATGGGGAATAAGCAAAAATAGTCCCTGCCTCGTAAAGAACTCACATCCAAATGAAGGAGAAACAACTTGCAAACATAAATGTACATATAAGATGTATAGAGCATCAACAGGATACAATCTCAGAGGGAAGGAACTTGGGGAATGGAGGGTAGGGAGTGACCAGGAAAAGGCCTATTGCAAAAGGTAGAGTTTGAGCTGAATCTTGAAGGAAGCATGGAAGCTAATTCCATTCATCTACCATAGACAAAACAGGATTCAGTCATCATCTAAAATTAGAGTAAAACAAAAGGGAAATAGAAGAGTTTGAGAAAATCTCAGAGCTAGAAGAAAAACTAGTCTTAGTGATCATGTATTCCAACCTAGACATGTATAGAAATCCATCACTCACTGGCAAATAACCATCTAACATCCATGCAAAGATCTCTAGTGATAGGCAACTCACTGCCTTAATGAGGTAACCCATTCCACTTTTGGACTCTAATAACTGGGATGTTTTTCTAGACATCTAGCCAGAATATGCCCCTCTGTAACTCTCTGTTTTCCCTCCCCAGCACCACTGCTGCTTGTCCTACTCTTTGGGGTCAGGCAGAAAATATCTAACATCTAATATCTTTCACAGTGTAGCCCTTTACCAAGAGCAGAAAATTTGCACTTACCCTGCCTGGGCTTATCCTGGGAAAATGAACCTGACTGCTAATACTCTCAATCTCCTACTGTATTGGACCAGGGCTGTTTCTGTGGTTTGGCCTGTGTTTCACAGAAGCATAGAAGGAAATCCCAGGAAGATGTTAGGCAAAGTGACCACAAGTTCATCCTAAAGGCTGAGGGGCCAGCCACAATTGTGAAACCAACATTAAACACACTGATGCCGTGAAAAACAGAATAGATTTAAAATCAAAGGATCTGAATTCAAATCCCATTAACAATCTAACTAACCATTAATTATCTGGGTGATCTGTGAACAAGTCATTTACCTTCCCTGGACCTCAACTTCCTTACTTGTAAAGTGAGGAAAATGAACCAGATAGTATCTAAGGTCCCTCCTAACTCTATGGTCCTATAATAATGTATCACACGCTACCTGTGTAACCTTAAGCAAGTGCCTTCCCGTCTTTTTCAAAACCCACTCTACTTCACCTCAAACACTGATTCAAACATAAAACAAAGCACGTTAACCCACAGGCGGTCACTGACAGAACTGCATGGCACTTACTCCAAAACACCAAACAACAGGTGAATGAATGAAAAAGCATTTATGAAAGTATTCAATGAACGAGTTTCAGGCACTCTACTAAGCACTGGGGATATAAATAAAAGAAGTGAGATAGGATCTGCTCTCAAGGCATTTATATTCAAATAAAGGAAGATAACACATAGGAGAATGAAGGCCTGGGTAGGGAATTTTGGTCTGGAGAGTAACAAAGATGGTGAGTTTATTCATAGAAGAGTGTAACAGCATGCCCTTTCCAAAAGCAAGATGACTTTTATACTCAATATGGATTATCATATGGCTAGACATGTTTGCATGCGCTGGAGCTGGTTCAGGCCCAGGTCAGAGTTTCAAATCTGATAAGATTCACTTCCCCAGGAATGAGGGGCATGGGTCAGGAGGTCCAGTACTCAGTCTAACAAGGAGAAAAATGGAGCAGCAGAGCAAATGGCCTATGTGGACACAGTCTGGTCTCTGGGGCCAGCTAGATGGAAAGTAATGTAAATCTGCACTCACCCCAAGTAGTTCAGTTCCAGATGCAAGGTTAGGGTATAGAGTCTATACTACTTAAGCCAGAATTTCAACCTCTGTTCTGTGGAACTCCATGTTCCATAAATGCTAGCTCAAACTGGTTATTTTTTAAAATAATTTTTTGTTATTCTAGGCTTAAAAACTAAAAAGGGAAAAAAATGTTTTTTATATGTAGAACAGGAAAAGAAAATTATATATGAAACTGTGAATCACTATTTCATACTGCTTTGAGTTTTTTTAAGAATGTAATAAATTCTACATTGCTTTCAGAACTGTCCTGATTGTCTGTTCCTCTGAACTTTCTTCTGTTCTCTTCTGTGCATTTAAAAAAAAAAGTTTCAATGACCCTCTTTTTTGGTATCACAATTGATTTTTTTAGTATTTTGTTTTCCCCCAACTACATGGAAAAACAATTTTTAACATTAGTTTTTATTTTGAGTTTCAAATTCTTTCCCCTTTCTCCCCTTCCTACTTTCTGAGATAGTAAGCGATCTGATATGTTATACATGTGCAATCATGTGAACCATATTTCCACATTAGTCATTTTGTGAAAGAAAACTTGAACCAAAAAAAAAAAAAAAAAAAAAAAGCTAAACTGGTATGCTTTGTTCTGCATTCAGATTCCATCAGTTCTTTTTCTGGAGGCAGATAGCATTTTTTATCATGAGTCTTTTGAGATTGTCTTGCTGAGAATAGCTGAATAATTTATAGTTGTTCACTTCATAATATTGTTATTATATACAATGTTCTTTTGATTCTGTTCACTTCATTCTGCATCAGTTCAAGTAACTCTTTCCAGGCTTTTCTGAAATCATTTTGCTCATCATTTCTTATAGCACAACAGTGCTCCGTTACAATCATGTACCACTTGTTGTTCAGCCATTTCCCAATTGATGGGCATCCCCTCAATTTCCAATTTTTTGCCATCACGAAAAGAACCACTATATATGTTTTTGTACAAATGGGACTTTTTTCTTTTTTCCCCCTTAAATCTTTTTGGGATACAGATCTGGTAGTTGTATTGCTAGATCAAAGGAGTTTCAAATTGTTCTCCAGAGTGGGTGGATGAGTTCACAACTCTGTCAACAGTGGCATCACTATTATTAGAGATCCAATTTTTCCATGTAAAAACAGAGAGAGGAACAATCCTTGTACAAAAACAAATAAGTATAATCAAAGCAAAACAAATCCGTAACATATTCATATCCAAAAATGTATGGCTCTTTCTGCACTTTGAGTCTATTTCTTTTCTATAAGGAAATAAGTAATAACATGTTTTGTTGGAGGATGTCTGGAGAAGTGGTTGGTCATTAATTTGATCAGAATTCTTTTTTTTTTCCAAATTTGTTCATTTATTTGTTTTCAGTTTCCAACAATCACTTCCACAAGTTCCAAATTTTCTCCTCCTCCCTAGAATGGAATGCAATCTTATATGGGTTCTACACATGCATTCCAATTAAACACATTTTCACATCTGTCCTGTTACATAGAAGAATTATAATGAATGGGAGAAACCATGAGAAAAACAAAACAACAAAGGAGCAAATAGTCTCCTTCATTATGCGTTCCAGCTCCATAATTCTTTCTCTGGAGGGGGCAGCTAGGTGGTACAGTGGATAGAGCACCAGTGTAGGAGTCAGGAGGACCTGAGTTCAAATCTCACCTCAGACACTTGACACTCACTAGCTGTATGACCTTGGGCAAGTCATTTAACCCCAACTGCCTCATCCTGGGTCATCTCCAGTCATCCTGGTGGATTCAGATGGCTCGAGAAGAGAAGTGAGGCTGGTAACCTCCTTCATTCAAAAACAAAGTCCAGAGCAAGTCATCATTTCTGTGATGGCATGGTCGTCTTTGGCAACGAAGGACGAACACACTTTTTATTCTTTCTCTGGATGTGGATGACATTTTGCATTTGATCAGAATTCTTAAGTCTTTTAGAAGTGTTTTTTTGTTTTACATGGTGTTTTCATTATGTAAATTATTCTCCTGATTTTGCTTGCTTCATTCAAATCAATCCATACTTCTCAGCATTTTCTGAAACTGTCTCTTTAATAATTGCTCAGAGAATAATATTTTATTATGTTCACATACAGTTATCCCTGCCACACTGCAACTTTCCTTATCTCAATTTCGATATATCACAGGTCATTATAAGAAATTAAGTGGAAATTTTGGGGGAATTTTGCAGAATTCTCAGATAACACATGACAGAAAATTTAGAAATACATGAAGTATATGTATAGTATAATATCAAAAGATTTTGTCTTTTAATAACATAATAACTTAGATTTCTCTGATACAAAAGGAGTGCCAAAAATTTTTATAAAGATCTTCCATGGCAGGGACAGGAGGGACACTAGGCCTTTAACCTCTGTGATGTGAAAAGGATAACTGTATTAGTATCAGCAACACCCCAGTTGATGAGTATCTCTTTCAGTTTCCAGTTCTTGGCTTTTCTCTACCCTCTTAATATTTGTTCCAGAATATCAGGAAGTTAACTTTGCTTGTGGCTATTCCCTCTTTGGTATTATTCTCTCTGCTAAGTGCACTTCTCCCCACCTCCTTCAGATTCTGAGTTTGATGTATTTCTATAGCAATCTCTTTGTGGGTATGCACATACATGTATGTACAAGCTTTTAAACATCCTCTGCTCAGTCAAATAAAAGTAAAGATTATCTGATGCTTCCTCCCCCTAAACCCTAAGCCACTAGAGAATATTCTTTTCACATACCCCAACTATGAAAAATAGTAGCTTCCACCTTATTCTTCCTCCTTCTATATGAGTATATACACTTCCTTTTCTCACCCTTCAAATTTCATTCAAATCCTCAAACAGAACCAATCCACCACTACATCCTCCATTTTTCTTACTTAATGCCTTTGGTACTCTTTACAGACATTATAATTCTAAAGGGACATTTGTTTCTTCTTCATCTACTAGAATATTAACAACATATCACCTATCATACTACCTTCCTCCTCAAGGTGGAGAAGGGTCAGAAGAGAAGAAAATTTGGAACTCAAAACTTTTTAAAAATTAATACTAAAAATTTTTAAATGTAATTGAGAACTATTTACCAAAATAAAAAAATTTAAAACAGTTTATCAACATATAGCCCCTTCCAAACATCCATAACAGGGAAATGGATAAGCAAAATAGTATAACGAAAAGAAACAATGGTTTGGAATCAGATACTTAGCTCTGCTGTGTACTACCTGTATGACTTTAGCTAAATTATTTCTCCTCTGTGGATCTCAATTTTTTCACCTGCAAAATGAAGGATTATATCTTTAAGGTCCCTTTCAGCTCTAATTCCCATGACTCTACCTCTTAACTCCATCATTCTGGCACAGGCTATATGTCAGGAACGTATCTTTTCCTCAGCCTCTTGGAATTCTTACCTCCCTTTAATATCCCAACTTTAATAGAGGCCTTTTTCAAGTCATCTCCCTTCTTTGTTATTGCCCTCCACAGATTCCCCAAATTACTTTATATTTACTTGTCTTCCATTAAAATGTAAATTCCTTAATGACAGATGATTTTTTTTACTCTATATTTTCCCAGTAACCAACAGAATATTTTTCATGTAATAATAAATGCTTATTGCTTGACTAATGCATTTTATATATGTGCTAAATAAACCTAATAAATGTTCATTGCACTGAATCACAATTTGTCAGAGAATCAACATGTCTTATTATTTGTATTCTGTAAGCCAGGAAATTAAGGTTTTAAAGAGAAGTGCCTCTGCCCAAGGTCACATGGCTGGTGTTCTTATTAGAGTCAGAATTAAAACCCAGTTCTTCTGATTCCTAGTAGTTCTTTCCTCATGAAATGGCATGAAGTCTAAAACTCAACACAAACTGAATGTAAAACACTTTAAACACAATCCAGACAAACACAACAGGTATAGCTCTTTGTGTTGTCAATTAAAAACAACTGAACTTGTCACTAGTCCATTCAGCAAAACAGATGCCACTTTGTAGAGCTTTGATATTTTTCTTAAATACCTTTGAAAACAAGGATCGAAAAATATGAACTCTTATAAAAAGGGCTTTATTGTATTTTTATAGCATATTACATACCTTGTAACAATCATTTTGTTAAGTGTGAATGTCAGTTTTATTTTCGGTCCCTTTTTTCCTGGCTATTTACAAGCTTTGTAAGAATCGTTCCTTAATTAAGTCTAAACATAGTTTTATATAAATGGATTCCTGGAAATAAAACGTTCAGACTTAAGAAATGATTGTTACGGAGACTGTAACAGGCCGTAAAAAACGAATGCCACTTTAAACAAAGATTTCTCATTTTAATTAAAAAGATAATCATCAGAAACATTCGTACACTTAACAGAACCATTTGAAGCAGCTTCTTTGGGAAAAAAAATATCTACTATCCTATGTAAGCTTATATAGTATAATTTATAAGACATTTAATCAAAGTCTCAGTTGATCATATGATATGCAGTTATATACTGTGGCTACATTTTAAAAAGTTTTATTGATACTTTTTATTCTTTCCACAACATAGTTACCAATATATCCCTTTTCTCTCAATACCCCCTTCCCAAAAGAATCTTCCTTTTCAAAAAGAAAAAATGGTTAAGCAAAACTAACCAACATGGTAATGGGAACTACATTGAAAGAAATGAGAGTCCAAATGAGGAAATGAACAATTTCCACAATTCTTTAATAAATAATTAATGTCTGGTGGTAACATGTGTGTTTATTTGTTTTTAAATTCACAATATTTAATTTTAAAAACACTTAAGAACTTGAGAATGTGATAAAAGATTTTAAAAACTGGCTGAGGACGGCTAAAATACAAAACTCCCCTAGTTTTTTAACATCCAATAGCATGTGCACATAGAAATGTGTTAGATATCATAAATAAGCATCAGTTTTGATCAAGAGTGGAAACACAAAGAAAAGAGTTTCCATTCTTCCAAAACTAGTTATCTACTTCAATTTTCAAGTTCTAATATATGAATATGGATAGGAATGAGGAGACTTTAAAGACAAGGTCTGTTTTTTCTAAGTAATTTGATTGGTTTAATTATGTCCCTTCTCCTTGGGGAAGTGGTAGGCTATGGATATGAAATACTGCATCAACTATCTGAGGAAGCTGATGAGTTGGTCAGTTTTGCCAAACCGTCTTCTCCTTCTTTTAAAGAAGTCTTTGTTACAAGGAATGGCTCTTTGGAAAGGGAAAAGGAAGGAAACATTTGGAAATAAACGTGATTTAAAAACCAAACATATCAACAAAAAACCTTTAAAAGAAAAAAACTCTTTTCTATTGGACAGTATGCAAAAGTAAGTCATGCAAATGATTATAAACTTAATGGCTAGAGAAAGGTCAGAAAAAAAAGAATGAGAGATTTATCGTTATTATTAAAACTAATTATCTGTAATTTGTTTAAATACTTTCTAGTAATACATCAATATTTTTCTGACTAAAAATTATCTTTTCCAAACTATACTGGAGTGAATAAAACTAAATTAACTGACTAGGGTTTGGGGAATCTTTGTCTCATTTCATAATGTAATTACCATTAGGAATCAAATGAAAGTAACATGGAACATAATTACATCAGCAGCCAATAACTTATTCCAACACTGGGCAAACCACCTTAAAGGTAGTTCTCACTCCACCCTCCCAAATATGTTCCTAAAAACTGATTATTATAAGTTATATCATCATAAAACAAATCATACTTTACCACAAGAATAATGTTTACAGGATCATAAATTTAGAACTGGAGGGAATCTTAGAGGTCAAGCCTAACTCCCTCACTTTACAGATGAGAAACTGAGGTCCACAGAGATTGTTTTACCCAGAGTGATACACAGTTATAAGTTTAAAAAATGATTAGAATTCTGGTTTTCCTGATTCATAAAACCCATTATCCATTATGCCATGCTATTTTAGTTATTCCTGACCAGTATCTCAACATCAAATAAATCATAGCTACAATCAACACTTCTCTTCCCCAGTTTTACCTATTTTAATGACTTATTCAAAAGAAAGGAGCTAGGGATGTTAGTCTCAAAGACTATCTAGCAGGGCACAAGCTGTCTAGGTCTTAATAAGTTGGAAGTTTGCAGCATAGGTCTACAGATTTAAAATAATTGTTATCTTGAGAACCAGCCTAGTTAAGTTTGGAGAGGCTCATCATCAGACTGGCTGTAGGACAGTGAATTTGTTCATAAATAATAGCTTTTTCTAACACAATCAACTAAATCTCTAAGAGATACCCACAGAATATTCACATTCATAAAGGTATAGATCCTTAAAATATTGGAGTGAAATACAGCCAACAAATATGAAAACAAACATCCAACAATAAACCTCTATAATAATTTAAAATAGTGAGATTATGCTCCACATTTTATCAGATGAGCATGATTTTACAACTATACATGTTGATTTTAAAAAAGACCAGAGGGTATATCTAGAACATAAAAAATAAATCTTTTCACATATTTGGCCCAAAGCTAATGTTTATTATAGTTGGCATGTTGAACCTGAAATCAACGATAAATTTTTCTCCTTAAAATTTAGGACACTTTTGGTGGGGAGGGTTAATAAAAGCTTCAAAAGAAATCTGAACTCATACATTCTTTTTCTCTAAATAAACTTTCCTGTTACAAGACTAAAATTCATTTCAATTATCTTAAAGCTAAGCTCAAAATACTGTAGTAATTAGATAATTTACTTTTCATGAGGGTGGTGTAATACCCTCTTGAAAACACATTTTTTAAAGGAACATATAACCTATTTCCCATCTTCCTGCTCTCTTGCTTCCTTTATTTAAAGCCTCAAGGCTCAATATCAAACAAAATCAAGGCCACCAGGACCACATAAATGCTGTTAAGTCACTCTTTTCCATCTTTCACTGCCACAAGGCCTACTTCATATTTTGCTGACAAGCTCTCAAAACATTTCAAAAGAAAGCCACAAATACAATAATCAGGTCACTAGCAGAGGCCTGTTAAAAGAGCTTTCAAAATCTCTCTCACAGAACTGCTACAACAATATCCTAAATGGGCACCTACTCTTGTTTTCTGTTTGGAAAGGAAGCAATAAAGACAGAATGAACTGAGGTGTGGGCAGAAAATAGCTCCTTGTACAAAGCAGTGACTCAATAAATACTTAGTGAATTAAGTATTGATCAAGTTCAATCATTTTGAATTTTCTAAGCATTTGCTATGTGTCAGGCACTGTGCTAGGGATACAAAGGCAAAAATGAAATATCCCTTGCCCTCAAGGACCTTACAATTCTGTGTGGGAAAGAGAGATTAGTTCATGTATAAGTATACATAAGATACATACTAGGTAATTTTGGGAAAATGGGCAAACCCTTATTGAGCCTCTACTACATACATAACACTATTCCAGTAATTGGAGGAGGTGGCATGAAGGATGCAAAGACAATTACAATTAGATCCCAGCCATCATAAATCTAAAATCTGGAAGGAGAGTTTGTAAACAAATAGAATTATGCAGAGCAGTAAAAGCAAAAGTTCAGGACTGGCTATACATGAACCTCAGGACACTACATGAACTTTTCTATCATATCAAAACCTTGCAACAATCATGCGTGTACCTCATAATTTGCACAGAACTTACGTATTTGTCTCATTTCCTTGCACCAAGTGCTTTTGGGCTCTATTTTAGAAGATTATCACTAATTCTAAAACTATGTTTAAATTGGGCTTGCCACACTTCTGTGGTCACTTTCTTTTTGTTATCTGCCACTCCAAGGTGAACTTGAAGCCAGCCTGAAGTCTCTGCTCAAAAATGACAAACTTGTCTCCCTTCCTTGCATATTGGCATGCTCAGGTCATGTTCCTGTCATCCATCTTATATCTAGTCCAGGAAATGCTTACAGTCCTTAGAGTTTTTTATCTTTCCCTATTTGTGAAATAGTCTGACTTCAGAGGAAAATAATGATTTGCATATCTTGCTGCCCATCCACCCCCAAAAGGCTTTAGATGAGCACTGTGCTTCAGCGTTAATAAAGTTAACTACATTCTGAGCCTCTACTCTCAGTGACATACTGCTGGGCCAAATGAAGATCAATAGGACTTGGGTGAGGTGTTGATAGGGTATCTAAACTTGTACTTTATTTAAAATATATTTTTACAACTATTTAATAAAATAATATAATCCTGTGAACTATATTTTAGGTATTTAAAAATAGAAGCTTCACAAGACTGTCAAAGGAGTCTATGACACAAAAAAAGTTAAGAATTCCCACCAGATAGGCTATATGCCAACTATGAAGTGTAGTTCAAGGTCATATATGGTGTGGGTGTGGCTGTGTATGCTCATGCATCTATTCATACATACCTTAATTCCTGGATTACTGTTTCCAGAACATCTAATGACACAATCCACTGAAATGAAAGTTTCACAGATAACTGAAAACCAGTATTTTTACCCTTTTTAATACCTTTAATCATAACTGAATAGAAGTTTTAACAGGATAAAGCCTACCTTATACTTGGTCTTCACTCAATTATAAGGAATTAATCCATCCATATACCATGTACTCTAACCTCACCACTCATACCTTCATAGCATAGCTGGACAATGTCGAAAAAACATCAGTATCTGATATAAAACGGATTCAATTCAATGCCCTTCCAGATGTATGACCTTGCCTACTCCAGCACCCTTGCTGGCTCATCTATATCCAGATCCCCTCCCAAAGACTTGGTGCTCATAATCTCCTTTGGTGATCTTATCTACTCCCTTTGGTTCAATTATTTTTACACAGATGAATGTGTGTGTGTATGTGTATGTGTGTGTGTGTGTGTGTGTGTGTGTGAGACATATGTATATATTACGAAGAGAGAGACAGCTGCCTTTTAAACATTTCCACCTCAATGTCTCACTGGCATCTCAAACATGCCCATAATGGAACTAATACTCCCCTAAATCCTCACTTTCCCCTTAAACTTCCTTATTTCTGTTGAAAGTATCATCATCGTCCTAGTTAGCCAGATTAATAATGTTGATAACATCCTTGACTCTTCCCTCTGTCTCGCCCACCTTATTGCTAACTTCTGTCAATTCTACCTCAACATCTTTCCATTTTTCATCATAGCCACCACTCTAGATGGTGCCCTCATCACCTCTAGGATTAGATCAATAGTCAATTAGTCTTCCCTCATCTATTCATCCTCCACATAGCTGCCAAAATAATCTTCTCAGATTTGAAGACAGGATTTGGGTTAAAATCCTAGTTTGACTACTTCCTACCTCGGGCACATCACTGAGCTTCTCCAAGCCATGGTTTGTTCATCTGTAACGACTTCTGATGCTGTGACCCTACGTTGCCCTGCTGCTCACAGCGTTTATCTGTAAGCACTCTCACAAGCTCAGTCTATGCCTGTGATACGCTTCTCTTGTTTCTGCCTTTCAAGGTTTTTTTCTTCAAGGCTCAGTTCGGTGCCACTCCCTCTATGAAACTCTTTCTCCATCTCTACCTGTGATTGTTAGTGCCCTATTCCCTCCTCAATTTGCCTTTCAGTATATACTCTGCCTACACACATACACAACACAGATACATATTCATATACACACATACCCACAGCATATGTATATACACGTACAAACACTAAAACTACCTTTTCATCTATTTGTGTACACATAGTCCACTAGAAGAATGTGAACTTATCAAGAGCAAGTGATGTTTTTGTCTCTTTGCATCCACAATGCCTTGTATACTGTGACACTAAGATATTTGTGGAATTAAACTAAAGAACACACACAATGTACAAAGCATTCTATACTACCTGGTACTGAGGGAGATGCCAAGATCCCTAAAACAAGGTCTCTACCTTCAATGAGTTGCTGTACTGCATTCTGCTTCTGGGAATACCTAAGACAATAGTCACTAAAAAAGAATTCTAATGAGGTTTATACCAGCAATGGAAGACAAATAAAAAAAGGCCCAAACAGTTACCACAGTTAGTTTTTTCATTTTTTCTTGTTAGAGTGAATAAAGTGCAATCTTTAAAATTTTGCACCATGCTCTGAGTACTTCAAACATTGGAGAAATCTATACAACTATCTAAGGAAAAAATATTTGTTCCCAGAAAACTGGAAAAGAATTTTTGCAACTACTGTCTGTGATAAAGGCCTCATTTCTAAAACATAGAGAACTGAGTCAAATGTACAAGAATACAAGTCATTCTCCAATTGATAAAAGGTCAAGGGATATGAACAGGTAGTTTTCAGAGGAAGAAATTAAAGCTGTCTATAGTCATATGAAAAAATGCTCTAAATCACTATTGACTAGAGAGATGCAAATCAAAACAACTCTGAGGTACCACATCACACCTTTCAGGTTTGCTAACATGACAAAATAGGAAGATGATAAATGTTGAAGATGTGGGAGAGTTGGAACACTTAATTCATTGTTGGTGGAGCTGTGAGCTGTGTAGCAGCTCTTTGTGGTAGTCAAGAACTGAAAATAAAGGGGATACCCATCAATTGGGGAATGCCTGAACAAGTTGTGGTATATGTATGTAATGGAATACTATTGTGCTATAAGAAAGGATGAACAGGAAGACTTCAGAGAGGCCTGAAAGGACTTATATGAACTGATGGTGAGTGAAAGGAGCAGAACTGGAAGAACTTTGTACACAGCAACAACCACAGTGTGCTAGAGTTTTTTCTGGTAGACTTGGACCTTCACAGCAATGCAAGGACCTAAAAACTTCCCAAAGGATATTTGAGACAAAATGCCTTCCACATCCAGAGAAAGAAGTATGGAATTGGATCATAGAATGAAGCAATTTTCTCTTGTGTTATGTTTTGTTTTTTATGGTTTCTCCCACTCATTTTAATTCTTCTATGCAACATGACTAAGGTGAAAATGCATTTAATAAGAATATATGTATAGAACCTATATAAGATTGCACACCATCTTGGGGAGGGACAGGGGAAGGAGGGGGAAAAATCTAAGATATATGGAAATGACTGTAGAAAACTGAAAACAAATAAATTAATTTTAAAAAATATTTCTTCCCTGACTGGCTAAGAAGGTACAAATGGCATGAATTCCTGAGAGTGTTATTCTTCATAGAGATGACAGTAATTATGACCACTTCAAAAATTAGAGTGAAGACTAAGATGTCAAATCTTAAAACTTGTACTTTATACTTTTCTGGTTTTCATCCACAAAGGTGGGAGTTTTGGTAAGCAACACAGAAGACCTATGTATTACACAATGTTTGCAAATAACTAGAATTTAGAAATCCTTTTGTTTTACAAAAAGATTAGGAATAATAACAATTGCTGTTTCACAGCTTGTCTGTTATAATACTGGACTAGTGAATAAAAAGCCCTAAGTGATCTTGTGACTTCTTTAACAAGGAAAAATAATCTTTTCTCCTATTTCCCATATTTTTGGACATAATAAAAAAGTTAAAAGTAATGCAGATTTATTTTTTTAATTATTTTGAAGGATATGAGTTTATGAAAGAATATACTGTTTTTAGTAATGAAGAAAATCTAGATAGTAAATGAAAACTGAACAAAAATGAAATAAAAAGTAGGAAAAATGTGACTCAATTTCTCAGTGATATCTGTCAGATTTATTTAAAAGACCTATGTGGTAAGCAGTGAGCATTATTCAAACAAATGAATAAAAAAGGCAATCAGCAAGGATGATTTTTGATGATCAATCAATCAGCAAGCATAAATTAAGCAACTACTACATGGCAGGTACAATACTAGGCACTAGGGATACAAATACAATCGATGAAACAATTCCAACCCACAAAAAGCTTACATTCTAACAGAAAACAAGGACAATACAAACTTATACCAAATAAATATAAAGAAAATAAAAACAAAGTATTTAAATACAAGGTAATTTGAGAGAGCAGAGTTTCTAAGAGAATCAGAAAGATGTTCACATAGAAGGATAGAACATGACTTAGCATTTACTTGACTATGTGTTTATCTTTCTTTTCTTCCCCACTCCCAACCCCCAATTTGGAGAGTAGGTAGAAGGTCCACAAGATTTGATATAGTCTTTAATTCTTTATCATAAAACACTCATCACACTGGATATGAGGTATATTTCTGATGAAGTACGTTTTTTCCAAATCTAGCCTTGATTATAGACCATAGGTTTTCAAAGAAGTTGTAACGAGGTGAATTCTCTAGCCACTTGAGCACATTTATCCTCACCTACTGGTTAAATTTCTGAACATTTCATTACATGTGGCATGGTGCAAGGTCATGATACTATATGGAGTGCCCTTTGAGAACTTCTGTAATTCTAGTACATTTCTGCTTTTCAGCATAACTCAATTTATCATTCCTTCAAAAGGGACATGACTTCCAGAACACTGCCAAGAATACCCAAAATATTTTGCATGCACACGTGTGTGTGTGTGTGTGTGTGTGGTATTTTGGTCTGATGAAGATGTCCAAATATACAGGCTTACCTTTTGACAATGATTTTGGCATGGCTTTGAATAAAAAAGTGAGTTTCATTAAGTAAAAATTACCTTTTGCCAATCCTGAAGTTGGAAGATCAGCCAGAGGTCTAAAAACAAAATAGCTAACCAGTGCTATGAAGAAAAACCAATGGTCACGGCAGTACAAAACCTGGAGTATGTTAGAGGAATCAATAACAACCCTTTCAGCTGTCAAGTCCCTTTGAAAGTCATTGCTTATTTTCTGAGGATTAATTAGGCTGCTTGCAACAATAGTTTGAGTTTTTAGCATTGTTTTTCACTTTTTGCAATACTTTCCTTTGCATTTCCCTTTCCCTTACAGTCAAATGCAAGTGATCCTGTTTCACTACACGTGTGACATCCCTGAAAGAATTTAATTACCCACACCAATAGCAGCTGTAATATCTCCAACAGTCATTGAAGTGTGCTCTTTAAAAGCCACAACTTTTGCACATCTCCTGGGAGCAATATTTATTCTTAAAAACCACAAAATTTAAACTACAACAAAAGAAAGCAATGAAATGCTATGTGTATGGCATGAAATCCATTACTCAACTGACAGAAAAGTAACTTAAGTAGGGGAAATGGGCTCAAACTAGTTTCATGTGGTTAAGGTCAGGCTTCCCAGTCAGGTTGGTGCCAGTAAAAGCACACCTGAAGGATCACTAATGTCACAAAATATAACCATTGTTGCTTTTTAAAAATAATTTGAACCCAGTATGTGCAAATTACTGTACACTAAGAATATAAAGACGCCTAAAAATGGTCCCTATCCTCACAGAATAGACATCACAACAGAAATTCACTAATCTCTGTATTCTTTCTGATAATGGAACTAAAGATATATAGGAGAGTATGACTGCTTTTAGCCTCAACCAACATTCCTAAATTCCCTAATATGCCATTAGAGCTTAGTTAACTACAAATTTATTTAAATCTTTCTTGAATTTCTTTATATTTTTAGTCTTTATTACCTATTGGAGTGAGAAGTGACCTAATTATATAGAACATGTGAAGTCATGTTCTACTTGTCCTAAAATGACTTCATTCAAGCTTCAAGCAGTATTTCTAGTTCAATATTTGGGGATTTGGTGAACTTCTTCACATTCACCCTATCTATAACCTGTACAATTTTTTAAATGTCAACCTTACTTTTTCTTAGCCCATGTCTTTCCAGGCCTAACTTTTAAAAAGTCTGTCCTTATGAAGGACCTCCTCTGCTTCTTTGATCATTTTCAAATCCCACCTCAGGCACACATTCTAGCTGTTCGACCCAAGTCACTTAAACAATAAGGGCTGTTCAATTTTCTCATCTGTAAAATAAAAGTAGTAAGAGGCCACAATGATAGATCCATAAACTCCAACGTCCCTTTCAGCTCTAAATTAATGATCACCCACTTCTGTGTCATCTGTCCTTCTTTGTGTCTTTTCTAGCCTCCTTATATATTTCTGTGAGCGATCTTTTTCCCCCTAACAAATTGTGGGCAAAAGTACCTGGGGATCTGCTGTGATCAATAAATAATGACTCCTAATAAAATCATTATTAGTTTGGTATAATCTAGTACTTCTAATGTGCTTTAAAATAATGTTTCCTTAAGTAGGTTAAACATGTGCTCCATAAACTTTATATTATTCATCTCTGGCAAACCCTCTTACATAAAGGGAGCAAAGTTAAACCTCAGCCTGGATCTCAGATAAAGCACAACCACTATAAAATCAGGAGTACAGATAAAAGTTTTATTGTAATTAATCTTCTCTAAACCATGTTCATAGCTTAAAATTCGTGTAAAAATACCAATTTCATTTTTATTTTAGGGGGAAAATTTTAACTATTAAAATATGCAAACTACAAAATCTGTGCAAAAGTGGTCTGAAATAATTCATAACTTGAGGAAAGGAATGAAGGAGGAGAGAACAACCCTAGATGTAAATAAATTTTAGTTAAAAAGAGGTTTTTTTAATGTACTCATTACCCAGTGAAGAGTATTTGAGACTACTAGGTAGCTCTGTGGATAGAGTGTTGGACCTAGAGTCAGGAAGACCCAAATTCAAATCTAGCTTCAGATCCTTACTGAGCACTTAACACTTGTCAGTTTCTTCACCTGTAAAGTAGAAATAATAATAGCACCTATACCATCCCCCAGGATTGTAATGAAAATTAGATAAGATGATATTTGTAAAGCACTTTGCAAGCTAAGTACTATATAAATGCTAGCTACTATCCCTATCAATGCCTATAAACATTCTTCACGGTCAGTCGAGTTGATTGACATAAATAAGCACCATGCAGGAGATAACAACAAAGAATAAGACCAGTCTGACTGAACGTAAATTATGCCCAAAATACACCCAAACCAATATTCTGATGGTGCCATCAGAGATGTTTTGTGGAATAAAGTGGTTATCATTCTTGGTCTTAACTTCACAAGGTTACAAGTGCCCTCCAAACATTTAATAATGCATTTTAAATAACGCTATAGATCACCCATAAATTTATCTAAACATTTCTCGAATCTATTTTATTTGAGTTCTTTTGAGGTAACAAATTTCTTAGCTAACATAGTGTGAAACTGTCTTTCATCTGTGCTAAAATTGCCCTTCCCTCAAGTCAACAAGTATTTATTAAGCACCTACTTTTTGCCAAACACTGCACATCACTCAAAGTTAAAGTGAAACCACAGAAACTATAGGATTTCTGAGCTGGAAGACACCTTAGAGGTTTAGTCTAGTTCTCTGTTTTACATATAAAGCCAGTGAGGCTCAAAGCTCTAGCCCACCATTCCACAGTAGATAACAGAGCAAGAATTTAAAGTAAGGTCTTTTAACTCTCCTATGGAGTGATTCCTCTAATTATAATAAGCAGAACATTGGTGATTAAGTTCATATCTAGCATACTCACATTCTTCAAGATTTTGTAAACACAAAAAGTCATTAAAAGACCTCAAAAGTGAACACAAGTAAACAAAGATCTCATAAATAGGAAAATGAGGTCAAAAAGAAGTTGACTTACCCCAATTCATGTAAAAGACTGTTCCACTGTAACATTAAATGTCTAGATCTCAGACCTCTGCTCTAGCATTTAAAATACATCTCTGTTTTGTCTCTTGGTGACCACTTGGGCTTCCTTTCAGACAAAAGCTATGGCTGGTAGTGCCAAAAGAAAAGCATCAGAAGCCGAGTCCTTGTCTATAGAGCTTATTATCCCTATGGGAAGTGACTCAATCTTAATATTATAAGGTACTCTGACAGGTATAAAATAAAATATGGTCAATCTAGTTCAGATTGATAAGTTTAATCTAACTCAGGTGGCACAACTCAAACATAACTAAACATAAATAACCAAACAAACATAACCCCCTTGGTACAGAACTGAGACCAAGTAGTAAAGAATGTTCTTGCACTGCTGCCTAAAGTAGATGATCTCATAATATGTGTTTGTGATCTGTAAATTATATTATTCCATAAATCTGGTAAAAATTTCTTAAGTTGATAGAAAAATTCTATCCTCTAAGGAGAAAATAGAAACTAAGTGGCTACCAACTTTAAAGATTAGAAGCTGTCATATGTGTATATGAATAATTCCTGCCTTGTAAAGTAAAAATAAAGAATCATAGGCTCATAGATTTAGAATCAAAAGTGGCCTGGGAGTTCATTCTAGTCCAACCCTTTCTCTGTAAACAGATGGGAAAACAGGTCAAGACTGCCCAAAGTCAAACAGGTAGTTAAGTTAGAAGAGCCAGGACTTCCACATCCTCTAACTGTAAATACAATGTTCTTTTCACTACCCTATGCTACCTCCTAAATCAAAGATTTTTATACCTGATACAGTATTTAAACTTTGGGTAGCAATTCAAACAGACACCGAACAACTGATTTCTATGGTCTTAACAAATTTTTAATTATGGTCAGTAAAAACATTAATTCACATCAAATGAACTTTCACCAAATGATACAAATCACTTAGAATTCATTCTTGGAAACAAAACAGCTAGATTGTTGTGACCTAATATTAACTCAGTAGCTATTTTAGTTTGCAGTTGTTACTGTATTCCAGGCAACACTGGAAATACCAACCATTCATTCAAAGAATGGGCTTAGGAGCTGTCATTATTCCAGATTCAACTCTGCAGAAATTGGAAACTTATGCAGATAGTATTGCTTTCCTAAAGACCAATTGGTAAACTCAGATAAAGTCTATGTGTATTCTTTTTCATTATCACTTGCTAGCAGTAACTACAGAGTCTGATGTCATCACCTGAAGTTTTGTAGGTGGGAAAGTCAAGAGCAATCAGATTAAAAGCCTCAAATGCTAAACTTACTCAAAACTGACCAAACACTAGCAAAACACAAGTATAGCATGATACAAAGTTAAAGAAAAAATGTAACAAAGAAGAATCTCCTATCTCACACTCTCTAACGAGTAAAGAGATCTAGCATCACTTTTCCCATTCCACCGTCCCACTGCTTCTTCAGTGTCTCCCAACTCCTCTCCACTCCCGCACTCCCATGTCACCAATTCACTCGGCGACACTTAGGGAGACTCTCCACGACCCAGTCCTTTCTGAGACTGCCTTAACCTTCCTTGCCTTTCCTCCCACGAAGTAGGCATTCGCCCCTAACCTTAGTGGCCTCTAAACTCTTCCCCTGCCCCTGACCTTGTTCTGGTCAATACTTGGAGACCATGAACTAGTTCTGTTACAATATTAACCTCCCGTCCGTTCCAAAGTAGGAGAGCAGCTCGTCCCCTCGCCTCCTCTTAGGCTGGCTCAGGCCTCCCCAGTCCCGGAGCCTTCGTCTCTAGTTGTCACAGGAGCCCAGCTTCCTCCCCGCAGCCCCACTGCCGTAGGCGTCCGGCCCTTCCCGCACTCGGCCCCCAAATACCTGCCCTCCCCCGCAGCGGCCGAGAGCCGCCAGCGCGGCGGGACAGACAACGGCCCCCGCCCGCCCTCGCCTCCGCAACCTTCCATTTCCTCAGGAACTGGCCCGCTCTGCCCTTCCCCTCCGTCGCCCCGCGCGCCACTGGCAGCCCCGCTCCGTCGGGACCCCGCTGTCACTGGGACTCTCCTCTACAAGATGGCGGAGCTGTTACTCCCGACCCCCGGGCCCAGGCCCCCCGCTCCCGGCTTGCCTGGACCCTCCCGGCCTCCGCCGCTCCCGCTGCCGCCGCCGCCCCCGGACCCCAGACTCGCTGCCCCCCTCGCCAGACGAGCGGCCCAGGCCCAAGCCGCAGCCAAGAACGACGCGGCTGCTACTGCCGCCGGCGCCGCCAACGCCGCTGCTCCCCGGCCCGCGCCTTCTCACCATAAACTTGAGCGCCTTCTCCTGCAGCACCGCCTCGGCCGGGTCCATAGTCACCGGGGGCCGCTGGGTCTCACAGCTCCGCCAGGGCCGCCCCCTTCGTGCCAGGCCGCAGCCAGCGCAGCTGCCGGATCCCGCCTCCTCTTCCTTCCCCCCGCCCTCTCTCTATGTCTCCTGGCTCCCGCAGGGGGGTAAGGGAGAACCGGCTCAGCCGCGCGCAAGCGCGGGCCCGAGGGCTCACGGGATATGTAGTTCTCGGCCTGAGTTCAGTAGAGGGCGGGGCAACGAAGGGAACAGAGACATCCGCCAATCCCTGCGCTAGGCCTGCTCTGCTATTTCCCTACGAGAACTGGTCCGAGGAAGTCCGCCTACTTCGAGTTGGAAAAGGGACTCATGGGAAATGTAGTTTTTCAATTTTTGGGTAGCGGAAGTGCATTGTCACCTTGGTAACTATGAGAAGCTTAGGGAGTCTGACTTGGGACGTGTTCACAAGATGGCGACCATGTCACTTTTACCTAGCTGCAAGGGGCTAATCACAGACACAGAGAAAGGTTTTACTAGAGCCCTGCGAACTGAGGTTTAGGGGGCTAAAAACTCCCCAAACCTCATAGATCTGTCCTGTACCCAAAGGATTGCTATCCACTGTGAGCAGGCTGCTGAGTGCTTTGACATCACTTGGTTTACCTGCCTAAGGACTTTTCCCACTCCTTGGCGAGAATTCATCATCTGGCCTGCAAAATTCAGCTTTCTTCCTGAAACTAGACTAGATCTTGCCATTGGAACTAGTTTTCTAGCTCTGGGAAACCATACCTGACTCATGACCTCTCAAAGCGTACAGTTTTGGCCAAAAGCCAAGCTTGTGAAATGTCTATGTTGTGGAAATAGGTAAATTACAGTAAGTCAGTTACAGGAATTTTTTTGCATGGGGGGGGCAGGTGGTGTTGAATATGGTTTTTAATTCTGGAAAAGCTTCATTTTGGAATTTGGTTGTACCCTAAAACAAAATAATTCTGCCTGAAGCAAACCCAGGCCTAACACTGACATGACATATAGATATAGATAGATATTTATAGACATAGTAATGTATCAATTTACAAAATAGGTGAATTAAAGCATGAGTATTTGGGGTGAGGTGATTAATAGTCGCTGATCAATTTGATGGTTCCCCAACTCAACAACTTGATAAAATTTCAAAGCATGAGCCTTTAGAGGACTCTTAGTAGAACCTCTCCATGGAGAATGTGGGCATACCCACTAGTACTTTACTTAGAGGACTCAAAACTAGACCCAGTACCTAATGCTCCTGCCAAGATGATTGGCTATCTGGAATGTAAAAAGACCAATTTTTGTAGAAGTAGCTTCTGCTCTTTGTTGTCTATCAGTTCTGCCTCACTTAAATCCAATTCAAGTACCAGTCAAGTTATCACCCTGTGATGTCATTGGTCTTCTCCAGAATCTATGGACAAACAATAACGATAATAATTTAAAAAAAAAGAAAAAAAAGAACTGACAGACCCAACAGCTTGCTCTTTCAGGCATTCTTTTTGCATTCTCCCATCTAGAAATAGGTTAGTGTACAGAAGAGCGGACATGGTCCTAGGGGGAGGAAAACTATTTTTTGTATGTTTCTGGGAACTAGAAATGACTGTCTTGGGAAAGAGACGAGTTGTATATTCTTGCTGATAGATGGAAAGAAGAGATCCTGAAAGGCAAGATTCTCAAGCCAAGGTGACAGCAATCAGTGTACTGATAGATTTTCTGTGGAAACACATGGTAAAAGCAGACTAACGTGCTTACTCAAAACAAAAGTGCAGTTCATGGACAGTGTTCATCAACCCCAGGTCCCTGTGTGGCAGGTGAAAGCGGGAGAAAGGAAGGAATTCTCCAGACTGACTATGTAATTTCAAAATCTAGCTTTCTAGCCAAAGAATAAGAGTTCTCAAAATTTTAATTTAGGACTCAGTGCTTAGGGCATTTCCTAAAACTGCACTCCTAGAGGGAAAAAAAGAGCATCACCCACTTACCTGAATAGCATTCTACTTGGAGAGTAAAGCCAGTGAGTTATTTGTACTATGCAGGGCTGAAGGAAAAGGGATTGCTTATTTAGCAGCCCCCAAAGTGTACTTTCTTCCAGGGGACATGCCAAACAGTGTGCCTTGGAATAGAGAGAGATATGGGACATCTCCTTTACTTGTGGAATAAGGCTAAGTCAAGCAGGCAGAATAGTAAGCAGTTAAGAAACTGACAAAATGTTGGCCTTGCAATAAAGTCAGATATGGCAGGGCAGGACAGAAGATCCATAGAAAAAAATCATTGGTTTGACTGATTATGTGTCCAAAGGAAAACATATGAGAAAGCAAATTTTATGGAATGATGGGGCAAACACCAACTCCAAGGCGGTGAAAAGTGAGAGAAGTAGATAGCAGCACATAATACTTTTGAGGTATTTGACATTTTCTCCAGAGAGCTTGGCCTGAGTTCTTGCCACTCCACTCTTGCCCACATTTGCTGCTCTCTTTGTGATTAAGCACTTCCCTGAGGGAGTATCATTTTAGTCATCAAATTTACCTATTTAGAGAATTCTTTAGTTCCTTGTCTGTGTTCTGCCCTACAACTTCTCCCTGGAACATAAGTTCATCTTTTTAATACCAATATTAAGCTGATGTATGTACTGATGTATGTTTGAAAACCATAGAACATTACACTGCCAAAGAACTGAAATTGAAGATAACCTGGAGGGTACTGAAGAGGCATATGAGGGATAAACATGACTGCCAGATACCACAAGTCAAGGGTCACCAAAGAAAAGCTGAGTTAGTTATATTATAAGGGGGAATAAGTGATAGACAGCCCTTGAGCTCCACTGGTATCTTTGTGATGTCAAATTATAGCAGGTTGGGTATAGCTGAGCCTGTCCTCACACCTCCACCCCACCCCCAACCCCAGCCATGGCAAACATAGGGCAGGGACAAAAGTCCTATAGGATGGGCAGGGATAGATCAGTTGTGATCTGTGTTGTTGGAGGGAAAACCCATGATGATCAGATCACAGATCTCTTTTAATTTTTGGTTTTTCAGGGACTTTTGGAACATGAATTATTGTACTGTGGAGTAATATGGTGGAGCCTACAGTGGCTCATGAAGTAGGCAGAGCTATTTGCCCAAGACTCCTGTGCTTTTATAGTCCTCATGACTGCTTTTTATAGTCTTTCTGTTTCTTCCTTTTATCCTGACTCACTGCTGTTACCAGTCTGTTTTTCATACTCTCTTTCCCCTCATTATTTTTCTGAATGAGGTAGTGAATTTCATTCTGCATGTCCTGCAAACCGAGTTAGAAGTCCTTTGTGGCTGCTATTACTAGTAGTAAATTAGCATGTCTCTCTTCTTACATCTCCTCTTACGAAGAATTTTTAGATCTTTAACATCTTTGCTAGTTTGCATATGAGGTGATAGAAGTTTCATAGTTCTTCTAACTTTGCTTTTATCTAATTATTGGTGATTTTAAACATTTTAGGTAACTTTCTAGTCTGTATTTCTTTTATGAAAACTATTCATTTGAATCTGTTTATATATTTGTGTCAATTCCCTATAGATTTTTGGATGTTGTACTTTTTATCAGAGATATTAAATATAAAGACTTTTTCAAATCCACATCTTTTTTCCCCCTGATTGGCTATATCAATTTTCTTTTGTGTAAAAGTGGACTGGGACCACTACAAATTTATGCCACTTCATCTCAACTGGACCCTTACTGTAGCAAGGCAATCCTATACCCCCTCCTCTCAAGCTACCCACTTCCTATGCCCTCTCAGCAGAGGTCTGGGTCTCATACTTCATTGAAAAAATTGAGGCCATTTGACAAGATCTCCCTCCCTCCTCATCTCATGTACCTCTGATATCATCCCCCAATATCTTCTTTACTTAATCTTTGATGATCAGGTGGCACATCTCCTTGCCAAAGCCAAATCTTCTCTATACATCCTTGATCCCATCCCTTTCTATCCTCTTCAACAGAATGTCCCACATCATCCACACTCCATAATTTTTAATCTCTCCCTGTCTACTGATTCTTTCCCTACTGCCTACAAACACAACCAAGTCTTACCTATCCTTAAAAAAAAATCACTAGATTCTAAAATCCTGTGTATCTCTTCCTTTTCTCAGACAAACTCCTTGATAAGGCTGACTATACTGCAATCTAGTTTCCTACCTCATTATTCAATTGAAACTGTTCTCTCCAAAGTTACCAATAATTTCTTTGATAGGATCATACCTTCCACACTTATTTCTACCAACTCCTCCCCGCAAAAAAATACACACACAATCAACCAATCAGTCTATAAACATTAAGTACCTACCATGTGCCAGGCTCTGTGCTAAGAGCTTAACTAAGGAGTGCCTTGCTTCTGTACTTACAGAATGTGCTATCTTCACTGATGACTATGTCTTCACATAGATTCATCTATGGGCTGGGTCAAACAAGTTGCTCCTCAGGGCTAGCTCCTGCTGAAGCTTGGCTGCTGGCTTTCCAGTGACTCTTCCACCTTTTGTAAGCTCACAAGGTCATAGCCATTCCAAGGACTATACCATTCCATCTCCAACACTCAGTCACCTAAGAGCAGAAAAACAGCTGGATCATGTGGTCATGACTTTATGTTATCCAGAGTAGAACGAGTAGGCTATTCTTTCTCTCCTAACCCAGAAACTTATAGCTTATAAGCCTTTGCCTTAATCACCCCCAGGAAAGGAGAGTAATTTGATCTGTTAGTGCTTATCAATCATATGCACACTTACTGGCCGCTCATCAGCCAGTCACAGGACTTTTCATCACCACTCAGAAAATGGACAGGAAGCAGTTTCAGAAAACCTTCTGAAGTGGAGAGAGCATGTGAACACATCATCATGTACTTCCAAAAGCAGGATCACCGTTGGTGTGTGTGCATGTGTGCACACACACACGTACATTTATATCCATGTGATTCAGCAACAGGCAGAGCCCCTTGTGAATGCTCCCAGAACTGGACCTTTATTGACCAGGTCCCCAGTTACATTTTAATTCCTGCATTAAAAGGTATTTTCTCAATACTTATCCTTCTTGATTTCTGTTCAGCATGTGACACTGTTGACCACCTTCTGCTCCTGGATGTTCTCATTTCTATGGAGTTTTGTGACTCTGCTTTCTTTTGGACCTCCTACATATTTTCCTCAGTATCTCTTGTTGAATTTTCATTCATGTCATGCCCCCTAACTGAGGCTTTCCCCAAAGTCTATTCTGGGTTCTTTTCTCTTTTCTCTCACTCGATGGTCACTTGCTGAACTCTCATGAGTTCAATTATCAGCTTTGTTCATTTGATTACAAAATCTGTATACCTTGTCCCCTTCTTCTGGGCCCCAGTCCTACATCATCAACTGCCTACTGAACATAAGTTGGATGTTCCATAGGCATTTGAAATTCAATTATGTCCAAAATAGAACTCGTTACTTTTACCCCCTCCCTTTCCAGATTTCCCCATTTTCATACAGGTGGTACTGTTAGTTTCCTAGTCATTTTTCTACCTTAATGACTTCTTCTCTCTTACTGATCTCATATATCCAATCAGTCGCTGAATCTTGTCATTCCTATCTCTACAACATCTTTCACATATGTTCCCTTCTCTCCATTCACAGAACTATGACGTCAAGTTCAAACCCTCATTATCTCTTGCCTGAACTATTGCAATAGACTTCTAATTGGACTGCCTGCCTCAAGTCTCTCCTCATTCCAATTCATCCTAAACACAGCTGTCAAAGTCATTTTCCTAAAATGTTGGTCTAATTATGTCACCTGCCTACTCAATAAATTCCAGTGGTTTCCTGTTACTTCTAAGATAAAATATAAAGTCTTCTGGCATTTAAAACTTCACATTCTGGTCTCTTTCTATTTTTCTAGTCTTATAACATATTTTCCTCTTCATACATATTATGTATGAATCATCCTGTCCCTCTTTCCCTTTCTCACACTTAATGCTCCACCTCCTGCTTCCATGCTTTAGCACTGTCTCCCATAATTGGAATACTCTCCTAACCTCTCGCTCAATTCCTTCCTTCCTCCTGATCACCTTTTTTTTCTATATATATATATATATATATATATATATCTTGTGTAGACTTAGATATTTACATGTTGCCTCCTCCATTAGAATGTAAGCTCCTTGAAGGCAGGTAATATTTATGCCTTTCCTTACATCCCAACTTTTAGTACAATGTTAACCACACACCTAATAAACAATAAATGCTTTTAGATTGATATAATTCCAACTGTCTATCTTGTCATTTAAGCTCTCTTCCATTCCTTTTCTGGATATAAATTTTCTCCTATCTGTAACTGCAAATTATATAACCTATTTTCTATTTTTTGTGACATGACTTTTTGTTTGATATAATTTTATCTACTTGGAATTTATTATGGAATAAGGTTTATAGAGTGAAGTACTAGTCTAAACTTATTTTTTCCCTAAATTTATTTTCAGCTTTCCCAATAGTTCTTGTGAAATTAGGAGTCCTTTCTCCTATAGGTTGTATTACTGGATTTATTTTATTTTATCCTAGGTCTTACTTAGCTAGATTATTCTGACTATATACTTTTCTATTTTTATTTGGTGCCTCAGAGAGTTTTGATAATTATTAATTCATAATTGAGTTTTGAGATATGGTAGTGTCAAGTCTCTCTTCTTCCCACCCATTTATGTTTTCCGCCCATTATATCCTTTGATATTCCTTCCATTTTATTCCTCCAAATAAATTTTGCTATTTTGTCTTTTTTATTATTGTTACTAATTATAGAAAATACCTCTTTAGTAATTTGATTGCTGTAACACTAGATCTATGGAGTCATTTAGATACTATTAGAATTTTTATGCAGAGGCAAGATGAAGTGGTGGACTAAGAACCAGGGTGGAGTCAGAAAGATCTGGGATCAAATTCAGAAGACCTAGATCAGTCTCTAACAGATATCAGTTATGTGATCCTAGGCAAATCACTTAACCTCTCATATGCCAGGCAAGAAACTCCCTAAGATTATAAGTTGTAGAGTAGTTGCAAATCTGCATTGGTAGAAGGAGTTTCCCTACCAAGGGCTCACCACATTGATGATATTACATTATAAGTCTTGGAGGGGAAAATGAATAGCTAATTGTTTAGGTTTTTATTTATGTAAAAATTCCTTTATAGTTTTATATATAAATTCTATGTATGTCTTAATGGGTGAATTACCAGACATTTGTTACATTTTCAATTATCTTAGATGTAATTTCTCTTTTCATTTCTTTTTCCTAGGTTTTGTTAGCATTATATATAATTTTGTGGATTTCTTTTGTATGCTGCTACTTTATTGAAATTATTCACTTTTTTCAGTATTATACTAATTCAGAAGAATTCTCCAAGTAAACCAATAGATATAATTTTACCTCTTTTTTGTTTATACTTATTCCTTTACTTTTCTTCTTATTTTATGATTATAGGTGTGTTTCTAGCACTGTGTGAAATAAAAATGAAGACAATAAACATCTTTGCTTTACCCCTGATTTAATTTTGAAATCTTTCAGTATGTGTCCATTATAAATAATGCTAGCTCTTTAGTGAGAGGATACTTCCATATCCTGCTACAGATTTGGATGTCTAACAGAAATATAAACAAAAGTCAAACTAGAAAATGAACATATTTATAGAGATAAATTACTTATGGTATCTTCTAAATGGGACATAAAAGAATATATTTATTTTTCTGTACCATATGGAACTTTTCCAAAAATTTAACATGTACTAGAACATGGAGATTTATTTTAAAAATGTAAAAAGGCAAAAATAGTTAATACATCCTTTACAGACTATACTGCAATAAATATAGTAATTGGTTCGGGGGGGCGGAGCCAAGATGGTGGAGTAGAAGGACGCACGTTTACGAGCTCCGAAACCAAAAGCCCATAGAATTAATGTAAAAAGAGTCCCCCATAACTTCTGGGTCAATACAAGGTGTGCAGAAACAGAGTGGAAGAGATTTCCGTTCTGGGGAGCCCTGGAGACCTGTCCCCAGGGTCCATCGCACTCCAGAAAGTGGACCCCACCCCCAGCGCTGCCCTGGCCGCGGCCCCAGAGAAGCTGATCTAAGCAGGCTTCAGAGATGGAAGCTCCGGCAGCCGGGAAAGTCCCTCCGCCCACAGAAGCTACAGGTCAGTGAGAGAGAAGGCCGGACTGGAGGAGAGGGGAAGCAGGGCGTCTCCGTGACTCAGGCCCCCTCGGGAGGAAGCAACGGCGGCAGGGACGAGGGCAGGAAGCGGCGGAGGGAGAGGAGTGGGCTGCGGCTGAGGTGGCAGCGGACCGGGACTCGGGAATCCCCCAGCAGCAGGCAGGATCTTCCTTACGGAAGATTCCTGCATAAAACTTGACAGAGCTGAGCCTGGGAGACGGCCCTGCCCCCACCCCGCTCTGTTACTGAAGGCTTCTGCTTAAAGCCCCCAAGGGAGCTGGGCTTGGGAGGTGGGCCCCCCACCCCGCCCCCACCCGCTCCATTCCTGAAAGTCTCTGCACAAAGCCCCTGAGGGATCGGAGCCTGGGAGGTGGCCCTGCCCCCACCCCAGCACCTGAACTAAAGCTCACTGATTGACAGCCGGCAGGAGGAAAGCCCATTTAAATCTCAGAGGCCAAGCACTACCTGGGCGGATCCAGGCGGGGGTGGAAAGGAAGCTCAGAAGTCAAGTAACTGGCTGGGAAAATGCCTAGAAAAGGGAAGAAAAATAAGACTTTAGAGAGTTTTTTCCAACAAATGCAAATGATCCCAACCTTCGGATCTGATGATGAGGACGTATCCTTGCCATCAGGGAAAGATGTGGAGGGCGGGGCCTCAGTACCCCAGACACCCCAGGGGGGTGGCGGGTGGGCTCAGGCCCTGGAAGAGCTCAAAAAGGATTTTGAAAAGCAAGTTAGACAGGTGGAGGAAAAACTGGGAAGAGAAATGTCAGAAATGCAAGAAAAGTATGAAAAACGGGTCAATACCTTGGTAAAGGAGACCCAAAAAAATGCTGAGGAAATTAACACGTTGAAAAATAGGCTCACTCAATTGGCAAAGGAGGTTCAAAAAGCCAATGAGGAGAAGAATGCTTTCAAAAGCAGAATGAGCCAAATGGAAAAAGAGGCTCAAAAGCTCACTGAATTTAACAGTTCTCTCAAAATTAGGATGGAACAGATGGAGTCTAATGACTTTATGAGAAACCAAGAAATCACCAAACAAAACCAAAAGAATGAAAAAATGGAAGAGAATGTGAAACATCTCATGGGAAAAACAACTGACCTGGAAAATAGATCCAGGAGAGACAATTTAAAAATTATGGGACTACCTGAAAGTCATGATCAAAAAAAGAGCCTAGACATCATCTTCCATGAAATTATCAAGGAAAACTGCCCTGACATTCTAGAACCAGAGGGCAAAATAAGTATTGAAAGAATCCATCGATCACCACCTGAAAGAGATGCAAAAAGAGAAACTCCTAGGAACATTGTGGCCAAATTCCAGAACTCCCAGCTCAAGGTAAAAATCTTGCAAGCAGCTAGAAAGAAACAATTCCAGTACTGTGGAAATACAATCAGGATAACCCAAGATCTAGCAGCTTCTACAATAAGGGATCGAAGGGCATGGAATAGGATATTCCAGAAGGCAAAGGAACTAGGACTCAAACCAAGAAACCCAGCTAAACTGAGTATAATACATCAAGGGAAAATATGGTCTTTCAATGAAACAGAGGACTTTCAATCCTTCTTAATGAAAAGACCAGAGATGAAAAGAAAATTTGACTTTCAAACACAAGAATGAGAAGAAGCATGAAAAAGGAAACAGCAAAGAGAAGTCTTAAGGGACTTACCAGAAGTGAACTGTTTACATTCATACAGGGAAAGACAATATTTCTAACTCTTAAAACTTTTCAGTATCTGGGTAGTTGGTGGGACCACACACACACATGTACATGCATGCACACACATACACACATGCACACACATACAGAGATAGAGAGCATAGATTGAACTGAATAGGATGGGACCATACCTTAAAAGAAACTAAGGTAGATGGTGAGAGAGAAATGTAGGGGGAGGAAAGAGAGGGAAAGGGAAGGGGGTAACTATATGTCATTTAAGAGGCAGGTAGGAGTTTTTCTTGGTGGAGGGAAAAAGAGGAGAGCTGAGAAAAAAAAAACAAAAACCAAGAAGTTTACCCTCATCACATCTGACTAAACGAAGGAGTGAAATGCACACTCATTTTGGTATGAAAACCTATCTTACAGTATAAGAAAGTGGGGGAGAAAGAGATATTGCAAGGGGGGGGATGATGGAGGGGAAGGCGGAGGGAGGAGGGAGCAATTTGGGGTCGGCACTTGGGGAGGGACAGGATCAGGGGACGGAGGAGAAACAAGGAGGGGCAGGTTAGGAGGGATGGTAATCCAGTTAATCTTACACAACACGACTATCAGGGAGGTCATTTGCAAAACTACACAGATATGGCCTATATTGAATTGCCTGCCGTCCCAAAGGGAGTGGGTGGGGAGGGAGGGATGGGGAGAATTTGGAACTCAAAGTTTTAGGAACAACTGTTTAGTATTGTTGTTGCAACTAGGAAAGAAGACATACAGTTAAGGAGGAATAGAAAGTCATCTGGCCCTACAGGAGAAAAGAGAAGATGGAGACAAGAGAAGGGAGGGATGACAGAAGAGAGGGCAGATTGGAGATAGGGAAAATTAGATTGCTTGGGGTGTTGGGGTGGGGGGAGGGGATAAAAGGGGAGAAAATTTGGAACCCAAAAATTTGTGAAAATGAATGTAAAAAATTAAATAAATAAATAAATAAAAATTAAAAAAAAAAAAAAGAAATTGGTTCAGGGTCCACAAACAAAACATACAGACTCAAATGGAGACAAAAATGGAATCTTAAATAATGAGTGGCTCAAAGAATAAATCAAAGAAACAATAACTATGTAAAAGAAAATGGTAATGACAGAATAATATACGAAAATTTCTGGGATGTAAGTAAAGCTTCAGAATAGGGGGAGGGGATTGTATCCTTAAAATCATGCATTAACAAAACAGAAAAAGAGAGGTTTAATCAACTGAATATGTACTTTTAAAAAATTAGGAAGTCAACAAATAAAACTAAATTAAGTATAAAAGAAGAGATATTAATAATTAGAGGGAAAATGGACAAATTGGAAACACACCCATAGAACTGACAAAATTCTTTCTTTGGTTCTTTGAAAAGACTAATAAAATTGACAAACTTTTAGTTAACTTAATTAAAAAGAAGAGATCAGAAAATCATATCAAAATAACTGATGATTAAGATGAAATCAGCAAAAGCAGAAGTAAAAAAGAATAATTAGAATATATTATACCCAGTATGTTAAAAAAACAAACCTAAGAATACAATAGAAATAAAACACTTTCAAAAAATATAACCAGATAGAGATCTCAAATAACCTGATCTCTAAAAAAAAAATAGATCTAACTATAAAGAAATTACCAAAGCATACAGGGGTTGGGGTACAAGTGATAGACTCCTGATTCTGATGGGACTCACAGGAGAATTTTATTAAACTTTAAAGAACAATTAGTACTCATTATTATTCTCAAAAATTGAGAAAGCATTCTACCAGAATCCTTTTTTCAAATAGAACTCTAATAACTAAACCAAGGAAAGATAAAACACAGAAAGAACACTATAGGCCAATATCAATAATGAACTTTGACTCAAAAATTACAAACAAAATCCTATCAAACAGACTATAGTGATTTATCCAAGAAATCATTCATTGTGATCATGTAGGATTCATACCTAGGTTTTAACATTAGAAAAACAGTCAATATGAATTCTTAAAGTCCAAAACATTCAAAACCACATGATCATCTCACGAAATGCAGAAAAAGTCATTGACAAAGTATTTTTTATGCTAAGAACCCTACAGAGTATTAGCACAGAGGGACATTTTTAATATAAAAAGAAATCTAAAACCAAATACAAGCAATGGTAATATGCTAGAACCTTTAAACATGGGAGGGAAGCAAGAAAGTCTGCTATTCCCACTAATATTTGATATAGTTCTGAAAAATCCAACAATAGCAATAAGAGGAAGGAATAAAGTAGGTAAAGAGAAAATAAAACTATTCCTGTTTGTTGACAATATGATGGTTTACTTGGAAAACCCCATGGAATTAACAAAGATACTGAGACAATAGCTTCAGCAAAATGCAAGCTACAAAATAAATCCTAAAAAATTAATAGCATTTCTATATACAGGCATATCTCTGAGATAATGATTCCAGACCACCACAATAAATTGAATATCACAATAAAGTGAATCACATAAATTTTTGGGTTTTCCACTACATATAAAAATTATGTTTACACTATACTATGGTCTCTTAGGTGTGTGATAATTTTGTGTCTTTAAAAATGTATATATATATATAAATTTAAAATGCTTTATTGCTTTAAAATATGGTAATCATCATCTGAGCCTTCAGCAAGTCATAATCTTTTGGGTGGTGGAGGGTCTTGCCTTATTGATGACTGCTGACTGATCAGGGTGGTATTTGCTGAAGACTGAGGTGGTTGTGAGAATTTCTTAAAATGAGACAATGAAGTTTGTTGCATTGATTGACTCTTCCTTTCACTTGAACACTCAGAAGCCATTGTAGGGTTATTAATTGACCTGATATCAATATTGTGTCTCAGGGAACAGTGGGAGGGCATAAAGGAATGGGGTGGAAGGTCAGTCAGTGGAACACACTACATATACACACTACAGTGGAACACATACATATAACAGTTATCAGTTAAATTTTCTGTCTTAAATGGGCATGGTTCCTAGTGCCCTAAAACAATTACAATGGTACCATCAAAGATCACTGATCACAGATCTCCATAAAAGATAGAATGATAATGAAAAAGTATGAAATATTGTGAGAATTACCAAAATGTGATACAGAGACACAATGTGAGCACATGCTATTGGAAAAATGGCACCAATAGACTGGCTTGACACACAGCTTCCACAAATTTTCAATTTATAAAAGACACAATATCAATGAAGCATAATTAAAACAAAGTATGCCTGTAATAATAACAAAACACAAGAAACAATCATACAAATGGAAATACCATTCCAAATAACTACAAAATGCATAAAATATCTGGTGATCAACCTCCCAAAGCACACAAAATACTTGTTCAATTACAAAGTGCTCCTTAAAGAAATAAAGAACAAGTTAAATAGCTAGACAAATATTCGATGCTCATGCCCAGGCTATTCCAATATGATAAAAATTATAATACTACCAGAACTAATTTAAACTTTTAATGCTATACTAATCAAATTATCAAGGAGATATATTGCAGAACTTGGTAAAGTGATAACAATATTCATCTGGAAAAACAACAGATTTAAAGTATCAAGGGAAATAATGGAAAGACTTAAGGATGAAGGATGAATAGCACTTTCAGACCTCAAAGTATGTTATAAAGTAGCTGTATCAAAACCACCCAAATAACTTATAGTGGTTAAATAGAGAAATAGCTCATTGGAACAGAATAGATCAAGGAGATTCAGAAACAATAGGACTTAATAATCCAGCATTTGATAAAGTAGAAAACATAAATTACCTAGGGAAGAACTCCTTATTTTGATTTTAAAAATTTCTTGGAGAACTGAAAGCAATCTGGCAGAAATTAGACTTAGATCAACATCTTACAACACACTCCATAATGTATTCTAGATAGATATGAGATCTTAATATTAAGTGACGACTCTTGTCTTGCCACTGAACTTCAATGATGCTGGAAGAGAGAAATCAGGATGATGACTTTAAGCAACTCTGCCCCATTTAAATCTAATTCATAAGCAAGTCAAGACATCATCCCATGATGTCACTGGTCCTCTTCAAAAATGAAGGATAAAGAACAACAACAATTAAAAATTGTAATGGAAATAAATCATATATCTCTCATATCTATGAGTAGAAGAAGATGTAGTCAGCCAAATAAGAGATAGAGACAGTTACAAAAGATGAAATAGATAATTTTGATCACTTGAAACTGAAGAGGTTTTGTACAAAAAACAATAATGCATCTGTGATAAGAAAGGAAGTGGACAAATGAGGGAAAAATCTTTGCATCAAATTTCTCTAATAAGGTTTGATATCCAAGATATATGCTAATTAATAGAAATACTTAATAGAAATTAATTAATACATAATTAAAAGAAATACATAAGATTAATGGCCATCCTTAATAGGTAAATGGTCAAAGGATAAGAACAAATAGTTTTTAAAACAATTGCAAAGAATTTAAAACCACATGAAAAATGACAAAAACTGGCAACAGTCAATGTTGGAAGAATTAGGGAAAGATAGACACATTGATCCATAGTTGATGGAGCTGTGAAATGGTGTGACTATTTTGAAAAGTGATTTAAAGTTATGAAAATTAAGGCACTAAAATGTCCATTCTCTTTAATTAGAGACTCTTTTACTGGACTTATTTCCCAAGAAAACCATTGATAGAAAAAAGTCCCCATATACTCCAAAATATTTATAGTAGCATTTTTTTGTGAAACCTAAGAATTGGAATCAAAGCAGATATCAATCAACTAATGAAATTGTGCTATGTAAATAATACTAAGTTATATAAAATGGTATCTGAGATGAATACAAAGAACTATGAAGAGCTCTATATCAACTAATGTAAGCTGGAGTAAGCAGAGCCAAGGAAACAATATACCAGTAACTATAACAATGTAAGTGGAAAGAATGGCACACACACCAAAAACTAATATCACAATTATAAAGATCAAGCAGTACTCAAATGAAGAGATACGAAAAGATATTCCCAATCTACCTCTTCTTGGCATTGGGAGGTCCACAAGTGTTGCACATTGCATATGTTTTTGGGTTTTTTCCATGTATTGATCAGTTGTGCTGAGGTTATTTTTTTTTCCTTTCTAGAAGAATACTATTTGTCATATGGGACAGCTTTCTGGGAAGGCAAGGAAGAGGGGTACATGGGACACTATGTTGATGCAGGAAACAGAAAATATTGATAAAAGCTTAGTTTTAAAAAGAAAGGTACTTTTGATTATATTAAGGAAGAGTCTTTCTTTCCACAATTTTTGATAATTGGAATGAGTGCTATATTTTTTCAAAGGCTTTTTCTGCATCTACTTATATAATCATGTAATATTTATTTTTGTTATTAATATGATTTATTATACTTATAGTTTCCCTAATATTGTACCATTCTTGCATTCATAGTATAAATGGAACCTGGTCATAGAGAATAATTTTTGGATAAGTTGCTGTTGCATCTTTGCCAATATTTCATTTCATGTTTTTACATTAATATATTCATTAGTTATCTTGGCCTCTAGTTTTTTGGGGAGATTTTTTTCTGTCTTATGCTATCTTGTTGTTATATCAGGTCAGTATCTGCTTCATAGAAAGAGTTTGGTATGGTGCCTGTTGTTTTTCTGAACAGGTTACCTGAAATAGGAATGATTGTTCTTCAAATATTTTACAAAATATTGTAAGTACATTTGTGCCAATTTCCCCCCACTTTGGAAATACTTATGACTTGCTCAGTTTCCCTTTCTGAGATTGCCTTGTTTAAATTCTCTCTATCCTATTTTCTTAATCTGAGTATTTTACATTTTTGTAAATATATTCATCTAGTTAATTCAAGTTTTAACTGGATATATTAGTTTCTGTTAATTTTCTTTATTCTACATTCATTTTGAATTTCCCTTTTTTTTGTTAATTCGGTTTCCTCTCTCATTTTATGTTTCTCTGCATCTCCTCTCTTTGTTCAAATTAACTGTTTATCTACTTTATTGGTCTTTGTAAAAAAAATCAGTTTAGTTATCATCTCAATGGTCTTTTTGTTTTCAATTCTTTTTATCTCTTCCTTGATTTTTAGAATTCCAATCATTTGGCAGTTACTAATTTGCTCATTTTCTAGGTTTTTGAAACTATGTTCCAGTAATTAGTTTTCTCTTTCTCTATTTTGTTAATATACGTTAGGGAAATAAATATCCCTTACATTTTATCATATTGTCTTATTACCAATGATCTCTCAACTGTCAAATCTTTTTTTTTTCAGCCCTCATCCTTTTTTCTCTCTCCAATGAGGTAAAATCCTCAAGGTAAAATTTCAATTCTTGTCTTTTTACTTCTCTAACTTTTTTTGGATACTCTTTAAATTTCCATCGTCCTCCAATGTCCCACTCCAAATCACCTGTCCCTTCTACAATGATCTCTGAAATGCCCTTACTATAATTAACAAGTGTCCTTTCATTTTAGACCTCTTCTTCTCTTGTTCCTTCCATCTTCTGGTACTCACTGAGCCCTGGCTCCCCTAGAGTATGGTATTTCTCTGGCCTTCTTTTTCAGTACTGATTGTACCTTCTCTAACACTTTCTTCTCCCCTTCCCCACCACTGATCCCACTGGAGAAATCAAAATACTTCCTGCTCCCTGTTGTCATTCCAGATACTTCCTCTACCAAAATCACTCAGCAACATCTCCTCCTTTGAGGTTCAAGATACCCAACTCAACTCAGATCCCAGTGGGAGTTATATACTAAATCTCCAGGATATTCTCTCTCCTTTGTACCTGAATCATGGTTATCCTCACACCTCAACTCTCAAATTCATTCTCGGGATTTTAATATACATATTGATAATCCCTCAAATATTTTAACTGCTCAGTTCTTCAATCTACTCAACTCTCAAGACCTACTGCTCTACTACACCTCAGCTCCACAGAATAATTATAGCCTTGACCTTTTTATCACTTTCAAGTGTCCTACTTCTATGTGTAAGAACTCCAAAGTTTTTTTATCTGATCATCTGATCATAATTTTTATCATTCTATCTCTCCTTACACTGTATTACTCTAACACCTATTCTAATGGTTGCCTTAGAGTGATTATCAATGGTAACAGTTTCTCTTTCCCTCCCAGCTTCACTTAGTTATTTTTTTCCATCATTAAAAGGGCTATTCCCCAACCACTTCTTAAAGAGGCCTCTTCACTCCGTGGACATTACCTCCCTCTAAGTGAATACCTGAAAAGGCCAAGATCCCACATTGCATCCGGGGCTATCTCTAGTCATCCTGATGAATATCTGGTCACTGGATCCAGATGGCTCAGGAGGAGAAAGTGAGGCTGGTGACCTTGCACAGCCCTCCTTCACTCAAAACAAAGTCCAGTGCAAGTCATGTCATCATTTCTCTGATGTCATGGTCTTCTTCAAAAATGAAGGATGAACACAACAGCCTCAAATCCCTCTACTCTTCAATAATTTCCCAGGTCATCACTCCTGCTCAGGATACACTTTCTTTTTTCAATCTTGACTGGTGAACCCATTCAACTCTATGCCAGCTTCTACCCTCAAACCTCTTGCTCACTCTGACCTATTTCCACTTCTACCTTGCCAAACCCTAATTTGGGATTATTCTTAATATCTGCCTCCTTTGTTTCTAATAATACACTGCTGAAAAAGGTAGAAGAAAATCACAAAACTGTGCTGACTCGGTCCTCTATAAATTAAAGTTTAATTCTCAACCATGTTCCCATTGCAGCAAGATAATCCCTACCTCCTTGTTTGATAGTCTATTCCACTAACCACATTGGCTGTTCAAAACCTTCTTTTATCTTTTCTATCCTCCTACAACAACCCTTCTGTCCATTCTCCCAACTGAAGACCTCACCTCATGCTTTGCTGAATAAAAAACCCCAACAACTTTTTCCATTTACCATAAGCTCTATTTCTATCCCATTCTTCTTAAATCCCCCTGACATTATCCACTACTAGCTCCTACTTTACTCTCTGATGAAAAGGTAACTTTTCTGTTTGCCAAGGACAACCGCTCTAGAGACACATACTCTTGATCTCATCGCTTCTCATATTCTCCAGAAGATTGCTCCCACTCTCATTCCTTCTTTTTCTTTCTCTGTCTTTCTCTAATTACTATCAATGCCCAAGTCTTACTCATTCTTATATAACAATGACTAGATCCTTCTTTCTCTGTTAGTTATTGTCCTATATTTCTCTTCCCCCTTCTCAGATAAACTCCTTGAAAAATGCTGTCTGAGCTCAGTGTTTCCATTTCCTTTTCTCTCTCTAATTCTCTGCAATCTGGTTTCCTACTTCATTATTCAATTGAAATTTTTCTCTCCAAAGTTACTAATGATTGCTTAATTATGAAGTCTAATGGTCTTTTCTAATTCCTCATCCTCCTTGACTTTTCTGCTTCATTTGACAGTACTGAGCACACTCCAGGCTACTCTCTTCTCTCTGGGTTTCCTTGACATTACTCTCTTTTAGCTCTTCTGTTTTTCTGATCGCTCCTTAATCACTTTTGCCACACCCTCATTCACTCTTATCCAATAACTCTCAGTGTCTCATAAGGCTCTTTCCTAGGCCCTCTTATCTTTTCTCTCTGTAGCACCCTTTTTGGGGCCCTTCCACCAAATGGGCACTCATGCTTTTAGATTGGATGCCTCAAAAGGGATCTGCTACTATTCTTAGTGTCCTATGGATGAGCCTGAGGATTTAGAGATTCTTATACTATTGCTCCAGATCCTATACCAATGTGCTTCCTATTAAATATCATCCAGTTGAACTTCTGATTTCATTCTCTAAGGCCAAGCCTTCAACCCAATTCACTTGGGATTTCAGAGATTGGACAACAGTAGCTGCTCAAGCACCACTTAACGGTAATTTTGGGGGCCCTCCAGGCTCAGAGTGAATATAAATAGTAACTATTTCTCTTTTGGCCAGCAACTCTGAGGGTCTTCCCCTCCCAGTTTGACTTTTTTTTAATTAAAGGAACCCTCACTTCTTAAAGAGGCTCATTCACTAAATGGGCATTGCCTCACTCAAAATGAGAACATGAAAAGACCTTAGCCTAAAAGGGCCAAGGTCAGGTCTCCCACTGCATTCTGGGCCATCTCCAGTTGTCCTGACCACTGGACCCAGACCGCTCTGGAGGAGAAAATGAGGCTGGTGACTTTGCACAACTCTCTGTCACTCAGATCCAAGTCAATTGTAAGTCATGTCATCATCCCCCTGATATCATGGCCCTCTTCGAGAATGAAGGACAAACTACAACCATTCAATCAGTTTGTAGAAAAAGAATTTAGTCAGAAAACAAAAGCTGGAGGCATGCTCTTTTCTTAGATACAGAAGGTCCCTGGGGAGAGTAGGCTCAAATTTAAAATACAAGGGCTGTTGAAACATCAGTGTAGAGAACACATCTGGCAAAGGGGTACTTCTGCACTGGGCCTGAAGTCAGGAAGACTCATCTTCTCAAACACTAGCCATGTGATCCTGGGCAAGTCACTTAACCCTATTTGCCTCAGTTTCCTCATCTTTAAAATGAACTGAAAAAAGAAATGGAAAACCACTCTATAAATTTGCCGAGAAAACTCAAATGGGGTCATTAAGAGTTGGACACAACTGGAATGACTGAACAACAAACAATGAAATCTGAACTCCGGACCCTCAAAGTCCTTTTCTCCCTTCTTGGAGTCTTTACCAAGTTCCATGTATGTGTAACTCCTTACTTGGTGGGTGGCCCAGCTAGGTCTTGATAGTCTGTGCTTCTGTTGAGTATATGTCTTCTCTTCATTATCAAGGGAAGATGGTGCCCTCCTTAGGTTATCTTCAGCCAAAGCCACTTCTGCTGGTGTTAGATGCCATTGCTTTGTTGGCTCCTCTGGTTGCTGGTACCATCTCTTTGTGAGATTGCTCTCTGATCATGTCTGCCTCAGAATATTCTTGCCTAAGATCAGGAAAGAACCAACATCAGAAACACAAGAGACCATACGCTCATGGTTTGCAGCCTGTTTAGGAGGAAAGGTACCCCGAGCTAATCCTTCCTAGAGTTCACAGTCCTGTAATTCTAAAAACTCTTCCATTAAGTGCAGAAGTTTGCCTCATTTTTCTGACTCATTTATGAATGCCTTGTGTTGTAGTAATCTAGTCACACAACTGGTCCAAACTCCCCATGTCTCTTCCCCAGGGGGACATGGGCACCTTCCTAAGAAGTTTCCAAACTCCAGTCTATGATTTCCCTGTGGTAGAAGACATTCAGACTGCACCATGAATTTGGAAGCGTAAAGGATTCTCAGTATCTTTGATTGTTCCACAAATATCTTTCCCAGGGTCAATATTGAAAATCTGCCTTTGGATACTCCCTCTCTGATTAAGAGCATTTTGATATTATAAATGAAAAGAACACAGAAATTGAAAATGAATGTTTCAAAATAACAAAGAACAAGCTTGGCTCTAAAGAGGAGATATGAAAAGATATTTCTCCCCATTCCTTGGCAGAGATGGGGGTGGAACACAATATGTGTGCAATATTGTATATATTGTCAGGTTTTTATTTTAAATGCATTGATCAGTTTTTATTTCTATTCTAAAAATTCCATCATAAAGGATGTCTCTATGGGAGGGACAAGGAAGAGCTATATGGGAAATTTAGACAATGTAAAAAATAAAAGATAGCTATAAAAATTCATTTTTTAAAAAAAGTTTTGACTCTCAGTAGCATTCTCTCATTCTCAATAAAAGACCCAGTATTGAGTCTCCAAATATTCTCTGAAGGTATTATCTTTCTAGATGTATTTTTCTGTCATAGGTTTTGTCCATTCCTTCCTATCTTTGAATGACTGTTTCATATCTCCCCATTATATCTATAGCATCCCCCAGAATACTCTTAATATTCTTCTTGCTTAAGTCATAAGGAATTCCTTTAACTATCAGTGCTCTATCTGGCTCTTGGTACATTACTATACAGCAGTGCTCTAAATATTCAACATTCCTACTTAAATAGTAGATATCACCTCCCTTATTCATAATGGACAGAATAATAAAAAAGATATCAGTGCCTAATTCATGCATAGTTGTTTACTTATTTTAAAGTCACTGATATAATTTATAAGCCAAATATATCAACAAAACAAGCTATCCAATAATATCCTGGAAACAAGATGGAAGAAAAAAAGTTAATTTGTCCCCCATATAGCCTTACAATACTATAGTTTCCATGATGGATGGCCCAGATGAGTTCCCCTCTGTAGTGTTCTCTAGGAGACCCACACACTGAGTTGGGGAGTGTCCCCAGATGCTACATAAACAAACCCAACTGTGCATTTCCCAGGCTTCCTGGGTATGAAGCAGTTTTTATGCTGTCTGGGGGTCCCCAAGGCTCTAGAAAGTCATTGGGTTTATAGCTACTTGGTAGATATTTATTATGCATTCTTTTATTGTTATTATATACTGTTCATTTGCTTGAGAGGTAGGTAGCATGATGTAGTGGATAGAAGGAGGTCCTCAAAGTCAGGAAGACCTGGATTCAAGTCTCACCTCTCATACAGACTGGCTGTGTTACCCTAGGCAAATTACTCAAGCTTTTATTGCTAGGCAATTTTATAATGCCCTAAGCTGCAGAGAAGGCACTAACCCGTATTGGTAGAGGAAATTTCCTCACTCGAGTATTTCTTATACCATAATCATAGATCCAGACTCTAGCCTTATTTTTATATGCTTATCAGTTACATGCTAACAGTAAAAATAATATACATAGTATCCAATTAATTTGGTTTGCTTCTGTAAACAACCAATTCCATCATGTCAAGGTCAGGTTACTAAGTGTCCCTGAAATATAGGAAGTTCAGGTAGGAAGCAGGTTTTGCTAGTGAGCAGGGAAGAACTGATTTCTGATTGGGTAAATTTATAAATTTACACATTCCTTATTATTGGATGCTACCCTGTAAAGAGGGTTAGAGCTAAGGACTTTCTGAGACTAGAGAGAGCATAGTATATTTTCAGCACTTCCAACAAATTGGGCATGCTTAAACATTCAAGGTTAGTGTGGGAATCCCCAGGACCCAGATTCCTTCCCCCCCCTTTTTTTTAAACAGGCTGGGTGATCTGGTATCATCACCACCTGGTAGTTAAACATACAATCACAGGCTATTAAAACTGAAAGGCAGATTTGAGATTATCCAGTCTAAATTCCTCCTTGTAGATGAAGAAACAAAGACCCAGAGTAAGGAATTGAGTTGCTAGTAATTGGAAAAGGTGGAACAGGACACACAACACTAAAGAAAAGAAGAAGGAGAAAAAGAAAAAGAAGAAGAAGGAGGAGGAGGAGGAGAAGAAGAAGAAGAAGAAGAAGAAGGAGGAGGAGGAGGAGGAGGAGGAGAGAAGGAGGAGGAAAAGGAGGAGGAAGGGAGAGTGGAAAGTGGGAGGGGGAGGAGGAGGAGGAGAGAGGAGAAGAAATAATAGTATTAATGTGCCAGGATTAAAATACAAGACATTAAGATTATAAGTCCTGATTTTTAATCTTGGCACCAAACTTGAATCCTAATTAGGTAAGTAATTTTATCTTGGTATTTATTGTCTTATAGGGTTCCTCCCTTTTTGGTTCTCCTCTTTCATTTGACCCTCTCCTCTGTTGCTCATACCTAAGTAGACCTCAGCTTTGCTGTCAGCGCTAAAAGAAAAAAAAAAATCTGAGGCTGCAAATATTTTAATCTGCTTGTAAAACAATTCTATTAGGCTTCCATCCCTTTCCCTGGCAGACATGTGCCCGATCGGGGATACCTGTAACACAGTACCAGTTCTGAAAGAGGGTTTTCGTTGTGATTCTCAGACTTCCACTCTGGTTTCAAGCCAGCGCTAATTTCATAGAATTGTAGGGTCTATCTAGCTGAGTTGATATGCTTGTCCCAAGGAGAAGGTAGTCTCTATTGCCTTGGGCCTTTTCCTATATTGATTCTGAGAAGTCAGTGAAAGCTCGTAATTGCTAAAACTACCATTAACATGATAAGTGTCTTTGGCAGATCATTTTCCCTCTCTGCATCTCAGTTTCTTCATTCATAAAATGAGGAAATTGGGTCTCCAAAAATGCTTGTGGTCCTAGCATTATTCTATGGAGTTGACAAAAGTTAAGGCCAATTCTCCTCACTGGGATACTTGAATCCTTCCTACAGCTCAAATAGCACTGGCCCCAGGAGGTGGCATTGCACTCTAGGTGGCAAACTAGACTCTACAGGCTGGAGGAGAAAGCTTTCTCTAGCCCCAAGATAGGCTTCAAGGCCCTGGATATGGTGGCTTTTCTGTCAGTATTATTTGTTATTAGCTTAATTGTAGGAAAATTGAAAAGTGTAACACATCGCTACAAAGCCCTTAAGGCTGGTTAAGCTGGTGACCAATGTGATTTTTATTAGCTGAGCCTATTTTTTGATTGAGCAGAGCTCTGAAAAAAAAGGGGGAGTTGGAAGCCTGAAGGCTCCAAATCAGGGCATGTGCAACAGCACCCAGTCAACTGTTTTTCTTGAACTCAGAAGAGACTGAATGGAAAGGTAAGGGTCTGAAATAAATGCCAATAGAAAAGTCAGAGTGACTTAAGGCTGACCCCATCAATGAACTTAGCAATCAGTCTTTCAGAGATGCTCAGCAATGCACAGGAATGCTGTAGATGGTAGTTTTCAGAGTTTAGGACCAAGAAAAAGCAAATAAATAACTAAGCAAATAAGTAAATATATTGCCATTGCATCAATGTGAACTTACCTGTGATTTTTTAAAAGTGTCTTCAGATTTAGTTTCATGTCGAAAGCCCATCTGAGTCAGGAATTTGGGCTTCACATGAGAATACATATGAACTGATGCAAAGTGAAGTAAGCAGACCCAGGGAAACAAAATGCAACAATGTAAATGAAAAGAATAACAATGGGACTAACTCAGTGATGTGGAATTATAATGACCAAACTAGGGCTCCAAGAAGTGATATGACAAGGCACTAAACCCACTTTCTTTGCAGAAGCTGGGATTATGAGTATGGAATATTGCATATAGTGTCAAACTTTTTTTTACCTCTTGGCTAATTTTGCTTGACTTTTTTTCCCTCTTTTTTATTATTTGTTATGAGGAATGGCTTCCCCTGAGAGGGAAAGGAAGGAAGGAGAGAGATATTAGGAAATGTAGGTGATATCTAAACAAAAGATAAACATTTTTTAAAAGTAATTTACTTAATGTTACTTAAACAATTTACTTAACATGACTCAAATTATTAACATTAATTTAAGATAGCAAGAACTTGACAAGTCATTCAGCCTCTTTATGCCTCAGTTTCCGCATATGTAAATCAATGGATTAGATAACCTCTAAGGTCTATTCCAACTTCAAATCTAAGACCCTATGATTGGTCAGTAGGGAAGATAACCATCCTACCTTAGGGGAGACCACTGTGAAATCTATGAGGCTCCCTCTTCTACCTCTTGAATCGTGAAAGGAGGATCCTGGCTAATTGCTGAAAGAGTATCACCCACCCCAGGAAGGAAGAGTACCTGAGGAACAGAATTGGGGGGGGCATGGCAAAAGAATATGATTCATATGCTGACAGATGCACTTTGCACCCAAACATGAGATCTATGTCAGATGAGCCCGCCGCCTGGCGGCAATAAAGAGGGAGAAAACGGAGACAAATGTGGTGTGTGTGTGTGTGTGTGTGTGTGTGCATGTGTGTGCGCATGCACGCAGGAAGGGAAAGGTTCTTTGCATTTTTATGAATATAAAAATTTGGTACAAAATGTTTTTCAGAATTAAATCTTTGGGCCTGAATCAACCAGGTAATCACATTATATGGATGCCAGGGAAGAGATACCTGTGACTGCTGTGTGACTTCTAATATGATGATTCTGTGTGACGACTTTATGCACTTTAATTTGCTGGGGCAATCATTAATTGCAAATGAAACAGTTGGTGTTTGGCTTTAAATGAAGCTGATTGGGTCAGTCACTGAGTGTTTGGCTCCATGATCTACAGCTGCTGCTTTCCTTGTGCATTCCTGCTTTCTCTTTCAGAGCTTTCTCACTCAGTGTTTCGGGGACCCCCTGAGGAAGAGGCTGTGAAACATTGGGGGTTTTAATCTGTGCATTCCTTTGGGCATTATTGCTTTAATTTTAATATTTTGGATAATAAAGAATGATTTTAAATTAAATTTGCGGATCTGCCATCTGGAAGTGTTTGGACTTTTCCCTCCTATCTGGCAGTTCTTTGATTTATTCTGCGTGAATGTTAACAAAAAGGAATAGGGGGAACAGGACGGGGGAAAAGAAAGAGGCCACTCTGGTATCTCTAGGGAGAGACAGGAAAAGGAAACTGGGTCCTGGGCCCCAGGCCATGCCCAGAGGTTTGGTAGAAAGAGCTCAGAACACAAATCAGAATTAGTAGTTGAGGGTGAATTGTAGCCACCACATTCAGTACTTGAGAGGCAGTGATTTTAAGAGCAGTGGGGAGAGTGTCAAGATTAGGGCTCAAATCCTGCCTTTGACACTTACTAGCTATGTGCCCAAAGAAAAGTCACCTTACTACTCAGCCTCAATTCATCCTCAGTAAAATGGAATAAAAGTGTCCTAAGGTTCATCTGAGATAATGTATCAGTGTGGGTATAGGGCAAGTTGTTTTACCCTTCTAGATTTGTTTCCTCATTTATAAAATGAGAAGGTTGGTCTACATAACCTCTAAGATTCCTTTCAGGTCTAAATCTATGATCCTATCACATCTCCCCCATTTCACCCTCCCCATCAAAACCCTTTGGCAAAATTTCCAGAAGAAAATAAGCTTCATAAGGACAAATTGTTTCTTTGTTTTTTGTCTCTCTATTTCCAGGGCTAGCATGGTACCTTGCATGTGTTAGGTTTTTAATAGGTGCTTATTGAATTAATATGACATCAGGAAAGTAATTTATGATGATTTTCCCTAATTTCTCTGTTTAATGGAGAGAGCAAAAGTTGTTTTCCCCCATCTTGTTATGATGGCTATGAAAATGAAGTGTTTTGAGTTCATTCAAACAAAATTTCTGGAATCTAAGGTGTCTTCATTGTGGTAAAAAGAACCAGACACTTTTGATTTCACACCAGGCTGTGTGTGCTTACAGGGCTAAGCAAAGTTGGGTATGAGTGACCTCTGTTTAGTCTCTCTTCCTAGGTCTGTTTATTTACAATCTCTATGACTTTGGGCAAGTTTTTTTAACTTCTCTGAAACTCAAGTTCCCTCTTGGGCCAAACATCTTATTGGTAAAATGAGCAGGGAGGATTAAATCCTATGATTCCAAGTATCTTCCACCATACCACGCTGCCTCTCATAGTATTGGAGAATGCTTTGGATTTGGGGAGGTTGGTAAGTTGGGAGAAAAATGGGCCTGAAAAGAACTGAACATGGGTGGAGGGATGGAAAGAGACAGGTGATGGGAATAAGTCTTCTAGAGTACTTGGAAGCCATTGTGACAGCATAATGGCCAAAGTCTTATCTTCTATCCATTCTACTTTTGATTCTCTCTTTCCATCAAACTGTCTTACCTTCTCTGTCCATTCATTTCTGTATCTCCCTCCCAACTAGGAGGCCTACTTTTAGTGCCAGACTCTGGGCATTGGCTTTTGTTTACACTGGACGCTTCTGCCTCTATTTTTTCAGTAGTCTAGTGCACATGTGACCCACAGGAAAGTGGGAGAGGGAGGTATTCAGACAGTCCTCAGTCCTCAGGCAAAACATCAAAAGATGACCTTGTAATGTCATCTAATCAAACTACTTAACCCAGCCCAAACAATGGAACATTTGTCTTATTTTTAAAGTCCTGGTGTTTATTTCCTTTTTTATTTTAAAAATTATTTTCTTAATGGGTAAACCATTCATGGACTATCTATGAAAAAAAGAGGTCTGGAGCTTTTTCTGGTTTTTTTCCTCCACATATTAAAAAAAAATCCCTCACTCTCCCAAATACAACCTCCCAATCTCCCCAAGAGCAGAAAACAACCCCAACAAGTGCCTCTGAAAGAAAAAAAAAGCCTTTTAAAGACTCATGAATATTTAGCTCGTCCTCATGTAAAATATATGACTTTGTGTAAGGATCAGGCGAACGAGGTGCATGATTTTTTTCTGATTTATGGGCACGAGGACGGATTATTCATAGCAGAGCAGCTGTGTGGAAAGATTCATCCGCTGCAAAATGTGATTGTACATCAGGCAGTGTGTGGGAACGGAGCTATGACTAATGGCTGCTTTACATATAAATGAGAAGGTTTGTGCTAGGAACTGTAAAAAAATACAATCACTCAGCTGACGGGCAGGGCTCCTTATCGTGGGTGCAGGAGAGGGACTACAGGAAAGGGAGACATCTGAATGCCTTCCCCAAAAAAGCTGAGCAAGGTGGAGTAAGGTTGGGGGAGGTGTAGAAGCGGAGAGAGCATGGGAGAGGCTGCTAGCTGGTTTTGCTATGTGTCAAACTCTCCTTGAACCTGGCCACAATCTATCACTACACTTTCGTTTCCATAAGGCTGAGCAAGAAGAGGATAATTTCTGGGAAGGCGGTTTCCCAGGACTCAACAGAGGCCTTTGAGGCTCCCTCAGAACCTAGACGATGCCCACATTGGAGCACCTGCATTCCCACACTTCTCCAGAAGGTGATGACACTGGGGCTGAGCTCATCAGGACTTGACTTTGGCTTGGGGAAGGTTTGAACGACTTTCAGAGGTCATTGTAGGATCTATTTGTGTAAACACCTGAAGAGAAAAATCTGTCAATCTTAGACTCCCTCTGCTACTCCTCACTTCTCTCTCTCCCATTCTGTGTGTGTGTGTGTGTGTGTGTCTCTCTCTCTCTCTCTCTCCCTCATGCTTGTATCTGAGACAGGCTGTCTAGACATTGCAGATGTGGACAGATGTTGGGTCTGTAATTTATAACAACGGCCTCCAGAAGGCAATTCCAATTTGTTTCGGTAAGGCTTTGAGTTACAGGCAGAAAAAATATCCTGTAAATACCGTTGACTTACATGGTAACTACACCAAGGGTTTACTTAGTGAACAATTACTAACTACAGAATAATTATACATCTCTGCAAATTACCAGAGAATATAACCTGATCCACCGGAGAACATCACTGATTAGATCCTAATAAAATGACCAACTAATAGAGTCCTTGACTTTAAAGACCCGGAGAGTCACAGAAATGATCTATATTTTATAGGAATTTGTGTCTTTTTTCTTTAAATAATAATAGCTAGCATTCATGTAGTACATTAAATTTTGCAACAATTACCTCATTCACTCCTCACAACAATCCGGAAAGGGAGGTGATATTATTATCCTCATTTCACAGATAAGTAAATTGAGGCAGACAGAAGTTAATAGACTTGCCCAGGGTCACGAAGCTGGTAAATAGCTAATTCTGAATTTGAACTCAGGTCTTATCTTCCTGACTTCAGACTTAGGGCTCTTATCCACTGGACCACCTAGCTTCCTGAATATTCATTCACCTGATTCCTATATTCAGGGATACCTCAGCCCAGTCTATATGCCAGATACCATTTCTTTATCAAGTAGCCTAAGCAAGTTAGATATTTTATGATGTCATAAGCTAATGTAGTTTTAAACCACATGGCAAATGTATGTATAAATCAAACTTCTCTGGAGAAGCCAGAGGGCTCCAGCTAATGATAATGATAGTGGTAATACCAAGGAGACAGGTACCCTGGTGTATATTTTTTTTCTTAGAATCCTAAGATGTAAGATCTAGAAGGGACCTTCAGTGTCTTCAGTTTATAGGGAAGGAACTGGAGTCCTAAAGAAGTTAAATGACCTACCTGAGTAGCAAACGGGAATTTTTGAACCAAGTTCTTCTGACTCCATATCTAAGGTTCTTTCCAGTTGTGCTGATCCACATTCACACTCTCAAACAATCCTTCAAATGGCCAATAGACCATATTTGCAAGCTAGTTGGCAAGGATTAGGGGTATAGACTGGATCCAAGGACCAGAACACAGTTAACTGCCCCACCCAGGAAATTAACTAGCCCTCTTTAAACACTGTGTTCTAACTCATAAGCAGAATGGAAACATCCACAATTTGGATTTGCTTCTGTAACATGTTTTTCAAGTAAGTCAGTATGTTCAGACTGGGACAAAGTCAGGGTTATTATCCCCATTTAGTAGATAGAGAGATGTGTGTGCGTTCATCCTTTGTTGCCAAAGAAGACCATGACATCAGAGAAATAATGACATGACTTGCACTTGACTTTGTTTTTTTTGAGTGAGGGAAGGCTGCGCAGGCCACCAGCCTCACTTCTCCTCCAGAGCATCTGAATCCAGTGACCACATATTCAACAGGATGACTGGAGACGACCCAGGATGAGTCAATTGGGATTGCCCAAAGTCACACAGCTAGTGAGTGTCAAATGTCTGAGGTGAGATTTGAACTCAGGTCTTCCTGACTCCTGCACTGGTGCTCTATCCACTGTACCTAGCTGCTCCAGATAGAGAGACAGAGACAGAGAAAAGATCTCCATCCAAGGTCAAATAGGTAGTTAACAGCAGATTCCAAATTTACACTTTGGGATCTACTGTCCCTGAGGACTCTGACCACCTGCCTACTTAAGAGTCGGCTTTGTCAGCTATGTAGTAATAGATAAAAGAACCATCTGGGAAACATTTTGTTCTATGGTGGGAAAAGTGAAGACACTCCACACACAAGCCTAATTCATATTTATCCTACCATCCACTCCTCCAGTTTGCTTGATTCTCTGGAAGGAACTTTGCCATTTCCCACCTGATCCTCTCCAGGTCACATTAAAAGATAACAAAACATAAAACTAAACTTGAGACAGCACTAGTTGCAACCCCATAGGTACATGCCATAATAAAAATGTAAGCCTTGAGCTAAGACTGATTCCAGAGAACCTGGATTTCGTGAAGTCATTGTGGTTTTTTTCTCTCTTCCTCTGTTCACGTGTATGCACATGTACAGATACACAGCATGTACAGTGTACAGCTTGGATGACATCTCACTTTACCTACAGCATTTACCCCAATGGAGTTAGGTTTATAATGTCAGTTCCTGGCAGAACCACAGAAATTATTATCACTTGGAGGGTTGGCCATCTGGAATCATGTTGAAGGAGTTAGGATTTAGGGGTCAGGAGAAGAGAAGTTGATTAAGTACAGGGACTGAATATACGGGAGAAGCATTGATAATCTCTAGCTTTCCTCAGAGATAGCTGGAAAAATATCATCTGCTGTATCATAAGTGGGTTTAAAGAGAAACACCTGAGGGTGTGGAAGAATGGGACTTTGGGAGACTCTTTCTGAGGGCTGTTCAAGAAAGGAGCAAGTCTTATGTATCTATGATGGACATGATGTTCCTTTTATCTGGAGAAAGTGGGAATGACATAATAACTTCACCATTAACACCTTCACCCCAAGTCATCTATAATTGGATGGTCTGGTACCTTCCAGGGATTCCGATGGGAACTCCAAACTCTGCTTATCCAGCCATCAATCAGGAAAGAGGGTGTTGGAATTTGTCTTTTTGGATCAGTGAAATACTGTTGGTGAGTGAAGGGGAACTTTAGAAGGGGCAAATTGGGTGTTTAATAAGGAAAAGAGAACCATCTGAGTTCAGGCCATAGAGTTTTGTTTTTTTTTTTAAGTGGTTAAGATAGAGAAAGCACTAATACATTGCCAAATGTAGAGGATGGGAACTTCCTTCATGGGACTTAGGGATCACTGGGTTGTGAGGGGGTGGTGGGCAAAGAAGGAAAAATGGAGAAGAGAAATACAAAGCAAGAAAAAAAGTTAGTGATAGATATATACATACATGGGGACACACAAATGGACTCAAACACATGCACTCATATATATCTACAATGTCCTTAACCTGGAGTCTGTAAATTTGTTTTATAAAAGTGTTTTAATAGTTATATTTCAATTTAATTGGGTTCTTTTTTAACCCTATTCATTTTATTTGGTACATTTAAAAGCATTATTCTGAGAAGGGGTCTACAGGTTTCACCAGACTGCTAAAGGGGTGCATGACACAAAAAAAGATTAAGAACCCTTGATCTAGAGAGATATACATATATACTAATTAATATATATGTATATGGGCTGGTGATGAGTTAGACACAAACGAACTCATACACATACAAGCAAGTACATTTAATACACCCATGCACCATAACTACAAATAGGAAGTAGACATATACAAATATATGTGCAAAAGTTTGTTCACATGTGCTTAAAGAGGCATACCTATGAGGAAAGGACACAATTAAGAACATGGGAACATGGCACAGTTTACACACTGAAGGCACAGATTACATTTCTGCATGAACTTATACTCTTCTCTACTCACCCTCCCACCTCTATCATAGAAGAACTCAGAGGCATCTGAAAAAGACTTGGAGGAGTTAGGAAAAGTTCATTGTACCTTAAAGGTCTTTAGTAGAACAAGTCAAGGCTTGGTCTTCTTTAGGTCAATGCCAGTAACCATTGGGCCTCTTGTACTCACCTTGGCCAGACTAGATACTTCCAGGTTCATGCTAAAATTACTTTATCTTGTCCATCACTTAATATGTTCCTTTCCCCTCCACTCCTCAAACACTTTTTAGCTTTCTTTTGTGGCTTATCTTCCCCTATTTGATTGTAAGCTTCTTGGGGCCAAGTACTGTCTTTTTTTGTATTTGTATCCTCAGGGTTTAGTAGCTAGTAGATAAAATAAATGTTTATTGACCGAGGTCTCCAAATATAGACTAAAACTTAGGATAATATTCAGCAGAAAACAGAAGAGTTTCCTGAAATTAAAGTCAAATTTCCAAGGTGGTTGAGCTTTATTTGGGGGAACTGGATAATAAGTGTCCATGACCCTGGAAGAATCAGACACTTTCAGATACTTTTGCAGCATTCTGAGTGGATTCAGCTAAAGCGGAGGAGCAAATCAAGGAATATGGAGCTACCGTTGGACAAGGCATTTCTTTCCTCCCTTCAAGCAATGAACAAGAAATGACCACCAGGCTGGGAAGCTCAGGTAACCAGAGTTCTTCCTTACACCATTCCCCCGTGGGTGACACAGCACCCCTTTCTTGGTTTCCAGTACCCCAGTGTAAGCTGTTCTGTCGGAGTGAGCGGAGAGGGTAGCATATAAACCTATTAAAGCTTGTTCCCCGCCCCCCCTCCCCAGGGGTAGAGTGGGTGAAGAGGAAACCAACCAAAACCTTGCAATATTTGTCAAAAGATTGACGAGTGGTTCAATCCTTTCACCAAATCCCACTGCCCAATAGACTGTCTTGCGGGCTCACCCCTACATCGAGACCCGCTACGGACTCTGTCCCTTAGCGCCTCCCCACCCCAGCCCACTCAATCCAATTTCTTCCTGGTTCTGTCCTCCCTTCCCCACCCGCTCCATCCTCTCCTCTCCCTCCTCCTCCTCCTCCTCCCCTGCCCCTCTGCCTCCACCACCCTGCCCTATTAAGAAACAACCACCCTGTGGAACGCCACGCCCCCGGCCTCAGCTCTCCCCACCACCACCCCCCCTTCCTCGCACTCCTCTCCCTGACAGATGCCTCAGAGCCCGGGGCCGCAGTTAAGGTGACGAGATGCAGCAATTCTTTATGAACATTTCATTCCTGCTCGCTACACGACGTAAATTAGATGGTGTGTTACATTCGGGCAATAAGAGAGATATGTCACCACAGCGATGGCCCATTGGATGGAGAGGGTAATCCTGCCGTGAATTTCATTACTGCTTTTATATAGACAGAATTAGCTCGGTGACAGCGAGCCTGATTGTCTTTCACTAGGGGTTTGGAGAAGAGCTGAAAGGATTTCACCCTGATGTGAACACTACTGAGTGACCCCAGCTCACCAGCCGCTCCGATGATTGCCTCGCACCTTGCAGACACTGCAATTGACTTTGCTGCTTTTCCTTCCCTCCCCTCCTCCCAGGGCCCCCCCTCCCCAACCAGTCTCCGATCTTCCCCTCCTGGCTTTGGCTTGAAGCAAGACGAAAGGGGTCCTGGCGGTACAGGTCACAAGGTTATGAAAAAGAGCAGGGGGAGGTGGGTGGGACAACCCTCCTGGAGCCAGCTGGGTCCACCCTCCAGAGGCTAGGAGGCTCTGCGAAGTGATTGCGAGCTCGGACGATTAACTCCCTTTCTTTTCCCCACTTCCCAACACCAGCCTCAACTCAGAAAACACAGAGAAGATAGGGCACCCTCTCTCTTCAACATAAACACAACCAACCCAGGTCCATCCTCCATTTTCCTCTGTGGATTCACAGAGTCGCAGATTAAGAATTGGAAGGATGGTTAGAGGCCATCTATTTCAAACCTCTCATTTTACAGAGGAGAAACTAATAATCCAAGAGAAGTTAAGTTTCTTGCTAAGGGTCATATAGCTAGGTAAGTGTCTGAGGTAGGATTTGAATCCAGGAATTCTTGACTCTAAGTCCTTTCTTCTGTCTACTATTCATGCAATGACAGTTAATCAATATGCAATTATTAAGTACTTACTTCCAGTGCTAGGGCACTGAGATAGAGAAGATGGTTAAAGGACCTATCAGAACTCAACTTTCTGGTGATACATGAGAGAGCTGCCCTCTTTTGTTCCTATCTCCTTTTTGGGTATCCTCCACTCTGGGCTTCTGCTTTATTGTGCCCAGATTTCACCAGTGCCTACCACAGTTCTGTAGCTGGTGTTATAGAGAGAATCTGGGACAAATATCACTCTCACCTCTTCCCCTTACTCTTTTTGGCTCCCCTGTCAAGGCTGAGTGAGGGAGAAGACCATGAGATCTAACTGGACCTAAGCTGTGGAGTGAGTTGAATGTGGGAACTGAAGCCAACCCGGGTACCTGGGCTAGTGTGCAGTGGTCTCCTGCCCCTCCACCCTTTCCTCAAAGCTCTAGTATTTGCCTGTGCCTCTTTTAATGGGAGAGGAAACAGGATCTTCTCTGTTCAGCTTTTGCCCTAATGCAGCTCCCTGTGGACACTTTAGCTTTCCTTTCTTCACCCTCGATTAATCCTTCCTCAAACACAAGACTTTCCTCAGGCAGCTGGCGGCCCCTGAGGATGACTAGGGGTGGGCTGGCTGCTGTAGGGCCCCCACTGACCTTGGGGGCTTCCTGACATCTCTGCCCCCTCCTTGGAACCGAGGGAGAGATATACATAGATTCCATTCCTAGGCAGCTCTGGGGCCAGGCTGAGAGCAGACAGAGTAATCCCCGAGAAGCCCCTTGTCTTTTGGGCAATCCGACACATCTGTCATTAATAGTTTCTTTTCAGGCCTGGATCACCCCCTCTTGCCCTCTACACTGAGGAGGATTAGGGTCACTGTCTCCACTTTCCAGAGAAGGGAGTAAGGAACCCACACCCACCTAGAGAGTCCTAGGCAGTGCTGGGAAGATAGTCTATGAAACAGGTTTGACTCCCTCTAATGTCATTAGGTAGCACTGTGGGTTAGAGATATGGGTGTGCAGGAGACTGCTCTTATCTCAATGAGAGCTGATTATTAAATTTACAGTGTGAGCATCCATACCTCAGAAATTGGCAAATGCTACAAACCAGGCTTGATTTATTGTTTTGTCAATTGTCTAGGCTTAAGAAAATGATGGAGAAAAATGGTTAATAATATAGAAAACACTTAAAAGTGTGTGGTGTGTGCATTTTTTCCCAGGGAACTGGTTATTAAATATTTACCAGCACACTATTGGTGGGAAGAAGCTTCTTGGGGTCTCCTTCCCTAGTTTCAAAGAGGGCATTTCTTAACTTATTTTTATTGTGCCTTTCCCTTCCACTACCATCTCTCCATTACTGACACAGGTTGTGAAAGAGAACTTTGGAAGAAGTCACTGGATTTCAATATCCCAGCTCCAGATTGCAGGAAGATTTTCCATCCACCACCTTTTCTATGCTCAGCAAACTTAAGAAAGCAAATGAAAAGCTGGTCTTGAAGCAAGCCTTGCCCAACTCACAATACAGCTATGTGATCTGGGAGAAGTAACTTCTGAGCCTCACTTTTTCCATCTGTAAAATGGAAATAATACCTACGCTGTTTACTTTATCGATGAAAAGTGGTAGGGATCAAATGAGATAATACAAAAGATGCAAAATTATCAAGGGATAGGTAAATATAAAAGGCTAATAATGTTTATGAGATTATTGTAGAAAAATACTTTGCAAATTGTAAAGTCAACATAGATACAAGTGAATTATTGCCATATCGACATCATTATCTTTTGTTAGCTGTCCAGCTACTGTGATGAGGTAAATATTTTGGGCACATTTAGAAATCTATTGTTCTCCTTCTCCCAGGCCAGGATTGTGCTGGATATTTAACAAGTTAAAAAAAGAAAGAAAGAAAGAAAAAGCATTCCTGGATATACTTTTTAATCTGCATTTTTTTTTTAACATTTTCTCCCTCACTTTCTTAAGTCTACATAGTCAACATAACATTAAATCAATTCCTGTTTTGTGGTGCTTGCCTATTTCCAAGGAGTAAATACACTGAGAATTTAGTAATGGGTTCCCCAGAGCTTTCCAGCCTGTCCCTGTCCCCTTCCCCTCACTTTCCAAGGGCAGGGTCCATTTTGCAAAGAAATAGATTTAGGCTTGATGGAAAGAAGGTCTTCCTAAAAAATTAGAGCTATCCCAAAATAGAATGAGATGCCTCTGAATGCGTGGCATCTCTTACACTAACAGACTTCAGAAAAAGACTTGACAAACTTGCTTGGTGTGTTGTAGAGGAATCTTGTTCAGGTAACAAGCTGATTAGATAACCTTGGTCCTTTTCAGCTCCAAGATTATGAGAGCTATGCCTGTAACCTGGGTGTGTATTTTCTGATTAGAAAAGGTCTCGTCAGGGGAAAATGTCCCCCGCCAGCCCCAAGAGGAGCAGGGATTAGGGTTACCTCCTTAACACAACCTCCTGGAGCTCAATTCAACTCAACAAACATTTACTATCTGCTTGGTATGATAGAGAGGGCACTGACTTGGAAGACAGAGGAATCCCTCCCTCTGATCCTGCCTAGGTGATTTTCCTCAAGTCACTTAACTCCACTAAAATTCCTCTATAAAATGAAGTGCTTGGATTAGATGGCCTTTAGAAGTATGATGAGGGGTATCATAGTAAATGTTTAACATCCAGCTCTCTGAAAATTAAAAAAAATGTATGTTGGACACACTACACACTTTTAAGTTTAATCTGCTTAATTAATATTTTCTCCACCACTTTCTTAAGTCTAGACAATTAACAAAATAATATTTGCCAATTTCCAGGGTATAAATATTCACACTGACTCTACCACACCCTTGTCTATGATGCTAAATACACTGCTAGATATTAGAGATGGAGGTAAAAGGAAAAGTGGAGTCAATCCTCTCTAGATTAACACCATCAGGATCTCCTGAGAACATACCTATTGTTCTGTCACTGTTTTGACCTTCCCCTCTGCCTCCTCAAACTCTCCTTTTTAAAGAGTATGTTTTTGTGCTGTAAAGGTTTCCATCCCTGATGGATGGGGCAGAGAGAGTTCAAGTTAGACTTGAACATAAGCAATAAGGTCTTCCCCTGGTCTCTCATCCGCCTGGTCTCACATCTTTTCCCTTTAAATCTTATTTAAAGACCCACAGAGAAAGGAACATGGTCACTTGATTCTCTTAGAATCTCTTCTCCCACAGGGCATTGTACATAGGGCTAAGAACCAAACTTATGCATCCCATATGGGTGCACATTCTCATGTCCCTGGGCAGAGCAACAGAGCATATGGGGTCCTAGGGACACAACAGGATGCTATCTATAATATGAAAGGTCTCTCCCTCTTTCCCCCCAGCCCAAGAAATTCATGCTCCTCAGGGATGCTCTTCTTTATAGTTTGGCTCCCTTTCTTCCAAGACCAGGTCCATGGACCTAAGAATTAGGGAGATGAAGGTTACCATTCCTCATGCCTTTCCTGCCTGATATCAGAGCTTTTGTGATCACTTTCTGATGTTAATTGACTGCTATGGAGTTACAAGTTTCATAAATTGTGGGATGGTGTCTTCAGGTGACTAGAGTGTGTAGTGCTGGAGAATTTCTAAGTCCTCTTACTGATCATGAACAGAGCTATTAGTTATATCAAGAAAAATCAAAATATCCACTGCCAGTTAAGCTGACCTTGCAGGTAAGGAGAAAACTTACCAACTTAGGAAAATATCCCAGCTCGTGTCTCCCCAGCCCTTAAACTACGATTGAATAAAAGGAAATATTAGAAATCATCCTAATTGCTACTACCATCATAGTACTTAATGCAGTACCTAGAACATAGTAAGCATTTAATAAATGTTTGTTGATTTGTACACACACACTCACACACATGCACACACACATACACACACACGTACACATGCATTTAAAGCTCACCCTGCTATAGATGTTCCTGACCTTGGAGAAGGTGAAACTAGCTTGCTGCAAATCTGTGCCATAGTCTAATGTGCAAAGAAATCAAGTGATTTGTCCAGAACACACAAATGTTCAGAAGTATTTCCTTCTTCTGTTTCCAACCTCAGCTCAACATTTGTCACTGAAGGTACCCTGAGAGTGGAACTATGACTTCCACCTCAAACTGGGAGCATGAGTGAGTGGGAAGAGTCTCTGAGGATGCCAGACAAGTGTCTTCCTCTTTCTGTACTTTCCCCATCCCCTGATATTCAACACACAATATTCCTTAATAGATGTTTATGGTCTGACCTTCACCGAGTAGTGACTCAGGTTTCCTTCAGTGTACCTTCCCCTAAGAGAAGCCCATAGTTAGGTTTGTCAATAGGTCTTCTTGATTGTGGAGTTAGGGTCAGTCCAGGCTTTATCAGCTCCTTCCCTATCACCAACACACATCCTTAAAAAACTCGATCTGACCATCCCCACTGGATCTCTCCTCCTCTTCTTGGCTATTCTTGTTGTTATTAACTGTTTCATTCTCAAAGTAGACCAATGACATCAAGGGTGATGTCTTGACTTGTTCATGAATTAAATTTGTGAGGCAGAACTGTGCAGCTAAACTCCTTGAGAAAGCCTCCTACACTCAGTGTCTCCACTTTCTCTCCTCTAATTTTCTTCTAAACCCTTTGCAGTTTGATTACTGACCTCATCATTCAACTGAAACTCTCCTCTCCAAAGTTCCCAATGATCTCTTAATCGCCAAATCTAATGGCCTTTTCACAAACCCCCTCCTCAGCTCCTCTTGACCAGTTGACACTACTGTTCATCTCCTCTGGATTATTCTCTCCTCTCTAGAGTTTCACGACGCTGCTCTCTCTCTTGTTTTTCTTCCTATTTATCTGATTGCTCCTTCTCAGACTCTTTTGCTAGCTCTTCATGCATGTCACTAATGGTGGGTATCCCCAATATGGGTATATATCTTGGGTCTTCCCTTTTCTCTCTCTTTTCACTTGGTCATCTCATCAGTTTCCACGGGTACAATGATCTAATAATTTCTATATCTTCTTATCCACCTTTAATCTCTACTGAGTCATAGTCCTGAATTAGCACATCTTTTTTTATAGCTCAGATTGGATTTCCTGTAGGCATCTCAAACTCAAAATGTCTAAAAGAGAACTCGATCTTTTTCCCCAAACTCTCCCCTCTTTCTAACTTCCTTATTTTTCCTGAGGGCACGTTCAGTCTCCCTGTCACAACTTCACAATTCCACATCTTTGATTCCTCACCATCACTCACCCTCCTCCATTGTAAAACCTTCCCAATATCTCTGGTGTATGTTTCTTCTCTCCACTTACATAATGGATCACCTATGGCTTGTACAAGTATAATAACCTTCTATTTCTTCTCCCTGCCTCAAGTCCTTCCCCACTCCAAGTCATCCTCCCTTCTCCTGTCAAAATGATTTTCCTAAAGGATAGGTCTGGCCATGTCACTCCTGTACTCAACAACCAGTGGCCTCCTCCAGGATCAAGTTCAGTCTTTCATTTTGCTTTTAAAACTCCTCCTAACAATGCTCCCTTTCTATCATTCCAGTCGTTCTATTTTACTTTCCTCCTCATACTCTGTGATCTAGCTACACTAGCATCATTTGTTGGTTACTCATACCCATTGCTCCTCCATTTTCCATCTCCATGTCTTTGGATTTGTCCTCCTGCCTTGAATGAGCTCCCTCCTCACCTTTGCCTCTGAGTTTCCCTGGATTCCTTAAAGACTCAGTCCTCAATCTTACCTTTTGCTGTAATCCTTTCTCTGACTCTCCAGATGCTACTGGTTCACTTCTGAGGTCACCTTCCATCTACTGTGTATATAACTTGCATGTTCCTGGTTATGTTCTTGGCGCCTCCCCCATTAGAATGTGAGCTCCCTCAGGGCATGGACTATTTTTGCCTTTCTTTGTATTCTCAGCTCATACTACAGTACCTGGTACATAATAATTTCTTAATAAATGACTGAATGGATAAATGAAGCAGCAACCTTCCAAAATCTCTTTTCCTTCAATTCTCAAATATGGGAGAGTCAGAATCCCTCCCTGACCTCTCAGATACACTGAACTGGGCCCCAGGGAAATGCCCAGAAAATAGATGAGAGGTGAGGAGAGGAGCTATATCTGCTATGTTGTTTCTTACTTTGGGGCCCATCTATGTTGCAGCCCTGTATGGATGCATGGGAGACACTGGAGTAGAGGGATGGTGCACTGGTTCTGGATTCAGAAGACCTTGATTCAAATCCCACCTCTGATGCCTGCTACCTCAGTGACCTTGAGCAAGTCACTTCATGTCACTGGGCTTCCATTTTCTGATCTGTAAAATAAGGGAGTAGGATCAATGGCCTCTGAGCTACAATCCTGTGATGTGTTCTGCACATTCGCTGCCTATGACTGTGTGTGTGTGGCCCCCCTCCTCCTGATCTTCCCTGGACCCAAACAAAGGTGTGCCTCTGTGGATATTATTGCTCATGGATACATGTGAGCCTGTGTGTTGGGGTAGAGGACCCATGGGAATAGGGAGGGTTTGGGGGCATGTGTGTGTGTGTGTATGTGTGCTTCCAAATGCTTGGCTTTTTTCAAAATGGCTTAAAGCAGTGCTGTCATTTACGGGGTTTAAAATGTCAGAGTAGTGCCCGTGGGGAGACAGGGGAGATTAAACTGCAAACAGTGAAGGTTATAGATGACGTTTCTGATAGTCTGACAGGCCAACTCAAATGATGCTGCTGCACTTTAGCAATCATTTTAAAACAGACACACATACACGCGCATGCACACACACACACACACACACACACACACACACACTCCCGATGATCATCTCCCCATCTTTTAATGGCATATTCTGAAGGCTAAAGAAAGATAAAGTCCCCTGCTTTCTAAAACCAAGAGCTTCCTGGATTGTGTGTGTGTGTGTGTGTGTGTGTGTGTGTGTGTGTGTGTGAGATTTGCCTGTATATGAGTGCTCCATGTTTCCCTCCCCGCTCTGTCAAAAGCTGGCTCCAGATTCTTTTCTCTCAGGAAGATTTCCTGTAATTAACCCTCCCCAATCCTGATGCTAATCATAGACTGTCAGAGCTTGAAGATTAGAGCCTATCTACCAGGGATTCTTAGCCTAGGGCCTTTTTTTGGTATAACTGTATTTTAATTTAGTTGATATTCTTTATAATTCTATATATTTTATTTTATGTATTTAAAAAACATTATCCTGAGAAGAGGTCCATAAGCTTCACTGGAAAGGGTCTATGACACAAAAAACATTAAGATTCTCTGATCTAGTCCAAACCCCTTGTATTATGGAGGAGAAAAGGGATTCCCAGAGACGGAAAACTGATTTACCCAATGTCACCCAGGGCATTAGTGGCAGAGTCAGGACTAGAATCCAAGTCTTCCAACCCTCAGACCAAGGCCGTTTTCACTACACATCCTCCATGACTGGAGGTGCATTAATATGTACTATATTTATTGATTTATGTTTGTAGGTTATCTTTTAACTATCCTGAAAGGCCTTTCCTGAGGGCAGAGATTGAGTCCTCCTGCCTCATCTGGGGAGCCCGGGCAGCCCTGATATCTGATATAGTAGCTACAATGTCAAGTAGAACTAAAAATTTAGTCTGACTGATCCAGTAGCTCCCACTGCTGTATTTAATCAGTAAGTCAGCACTTAATAAGCATCAACAACTATGTGCCAAGCATTGTGTTAAGCACAAGAAATGCTTGCACACAGGCCATATCAGTTATCCCAGTGAGCCTGGAGAAGGGCAGGACTAGACCCACTGTGTGGCGATGAAGCCAATGAAACAAGAAAGGCTTACTTCCAGTGAGTAGAGGGTCCCATTCATGTAGAAGACTTGGGGACTAAAGAACAGGGAGAAGGACAATGCTAAAAGCTGACATAGGGCAACAAGGGCTCTATTCTAGGTGTGAGCATTTCGCGGGCCTGATTCCTTTTCCCAGAGGAGCAGACTTCTCTAACTCCAGGCAACCTGTCAGCGCTCAGTGCCTGACCATCCAGGTCTGTCACCTGGCCCCAAACCAGTGCCCATCCAAACCTCACGGTCCCATGACCATCATGCCTCTCTCCTGGAGGGCCTTGCTGTGGACTGAGGGGAGTTGGCCTGCACTCCCATCCTCCACACCACCCCAGCCAAGGGACCCACACTAGGACTCCAGGTTGGATCATCGTTATTCACTCCACTGGCCACTGCTGTCACCCGGAGTAAATTTAAGCTTATTCTTTCTCAGGACATTTACCCTCTTCCGCCTTCTCTTTCCAAAGTATCCTCTGAGAACGTCTCTCTTTCATTCATGGTGTAGCAAAAAGATTGTTCTATTTAGTTACTAAATCAGGCAACTAGCATTTATTAATCGCTCACTACTAAGGTTGTGTAGTAGATAGAGTGCTGGAATCTGGAGTTTGGAAGACTCATCTTTGTAAATTCAAATCCAGCCTCAGACACTGATTAACTATGTGACCCGGGGCAAGTTACTTAACCCTGTTTGCCTCAGTTTCCTCATCTGTAAAATGAGCTGGAGAAGCAAATGGAAAACTACTCTAGTATCTTTGCCAAGAAAACCCCAAATGGGATCACAAAGAGTTGCACATCACTGAAATGACTACATGAAATAGACAAAGTTTACTAGAGCCTTTATAAAAACACCTTAAGCAAACCCCAGATACCTTTGCAAATAATGATTATAAGATGGTTAGATGAGGATAAACAGAGGGGCTAGAGTAGAATATTTTTGGTGTCAGAGACTGCTCTTAAGGACTCTAGAAGAATTCTATCTGTTTCTGCCTACTTGGGATAAAAGCTTCATAGATTTAGAACTCACCTAGTCTACCATTTTACAGATGAGGAAACTGAGGCTCATCTTTCAACATGGATATTCTGATGATGCTAAATGTTTATAAACTGTGAGAATCCCCAAATCTCTGGGAAAAAACCCCAAAAGAATTGCAGGCCATAAAGGGCGGAGGTGAAGACTGTGAACCAGGTCCTGAACTTAAGGTGGGGCAAGGAATGGGGAAGACAGAATGATGTGGAGGTCTCTAGATACTTTTGAAATGGACAGAATGGTGTAAACTCGAAAGGAGAGGTATTTGCTGAACAATGGTGGCAGAGAGAGAATTTAATAGTGACCCTGGGGAGCAAAAAGTGGAAACCAGTTTGTCCTCCTGGATGTCAGGGGCATGAGAGAAAGAGTATACCACCTTAGAGAGGGTACCAAGAGATGGGGCATCCATAGAAGGCACTACAGTGGGCTGAGAAAATGGAAGGCATGTGAAAGCAAGATATCTCCCATCACAGGTTTATAGACTTAGAGCTGAAAGAGACCATGGAAGTCCGATCCTTTCATTACACAGATTAGTAAACTGGGGCTCAGAGAAATGAAAAGACTTATCCAACATCATCAGGTAGCAAATGTCAGAGACAGACTCAATTTAGTTAAAATCCTATCTCCTACAAGAAGACTTTCCTGATTCCTCTTAATGCTGGTGCCTTCCCATCATTATCTCCAATTTATCCTGTATATCTCTTGTTTGTACTTAGTTATTTGCATGTTGTTTCCCCCATTAGACTGCATGTTCCTTGTGAGCAGGGGCTGTCTTTTGCCTTCCTTTGTAGCCCCTATACTTAGCATAGTACCTGGCATGTAGTTTTTGTGGCTGTTCAGTCATATCTGACTCTTCATGAACCCATTTGGGGCTTTCTTGCAAAAATACTGGAGTGGTTTGCCATTTTCATCTCCAGCTCATTTTACAGATCAGGAAACAGAGGCAATCAGGGTTGAATGACTCGCCCAAGATCACGCAGCTAGTCAGTGTTTGAGGCTAGATTTGAAGTCATAAAGACTCCAGGCCCAGTACTCTGTCCATTTGTGCCAATTAGCTGTCCTTTATCTAGTTCTATGTAAAGCAGCATAGACCCTATTAGCTTAAAGCTCTGGATAGAGCTAATTTCCTGGGTTGTCATTTATTTAGACATTTGTGGATTCAGCATGCATTTGTTCAATATGGATGCAGCTTCATTTCCACAAATGAGCATGGGGATCCAAGTATGGTGAGGAGGTGGAAGCAGGTGTCTCCTTTTGGATATGCATATCATTTGTACATTATTGTACAATTGTACATACTGTACATTATTAAAAGACCCCATAGTTAAAATGAGCAGGGAGAGGTGTCTGGGATTCAGAACTAAATTAAATACAGTGAAAGGTTCAATCATCCAGATTATGGTGTGCCAGTGGATAGAAGACCTCCTGAGTTAATCTACATGTATCTCAGACAGGTATGGCAAAGGGACAGTGATCCAAACCCAAAACTTAAGAGGAAGCTTGATCACATTTGGGAAATGACACCATACATCCAATGATTCAGATTGCTCCCTGCCACAAAAGCCCATCTTTTTTTTTCTTAAAGTAATAATAGTCTACCGGTGATGCTCTATGACTCTGATTCACAGAATACCATAGTCTCAAAAGACTAGTCTCAAAATTGCTGGTGACCCACAGGGCAATAAAAAGATGTGTGGTGGGTGTAAACAGGTTGCATCATCTTCCCAATGATAACTTGTATTCAGAAAATTTCAGGAAATATAAAAGATATTGTCAAGGACAATGACATCTAGGTGGCTAAAGTGAATAAAGTGCTAGACCTGGAGGCAGGAAGATGTGAGTTCAAATCTGATCTCAGACACTTACTAGTCATTTAACCTCAGCTGTGAAAAAGAAATAACAGCACCTGTCTCACAGGGTTGTGAGCAATAAATGAAATACTATTTGCAAAGAACTTAGACTATTACCTGACGCAGAGTAGGCACTTAACAAATGATTATTCTTCCTTCAATGTATGCGTAAAAAAAGGAGGAGGGCTAGTTATGTAACGAAAGTCAGGGATGATAGATGGATAGCCTGTGTTTTGCACTGGTGCCCATGAAAGACGCAGAGGAAAGCATCCAGTGAGTTCTATGGAGGACTTGTCTGTGGACAAGAATTGAACAAGATGAAAGGCTGAGTTACAATGTACACCAGGGAAGGAGATCATGGATCCATTAAAACAGAAAACGTGGAGAGAAAACCCTAAGTCATCAGACAGTTTTGTGATTGGCTAGATTGACTGATTATTGACTTCCTAGAATTGGACTAATGGGGTTGGTTGAAAAGGTGTAATACAGAGAAAAAATCTTGGGTCATAGTGGAAGCAAAGCTACCATATTATTCTGAGGCCGTGAGGAGACTTGTTTGATAATGCTCTTGGTCTCGAGAGAATCTTCAACCATTTCAACAAACGGTTGAGGTACCATTAGGACTGGATGGATTTCTTTGATGTGTACATCACAGAATTGTAAGAGCTAGATTGCCAATCATATTATTCTTATGTATTATTTGTGAAGTTATGCATTCCCTTTTTCCTTGTCAATAAATGCTAGGAAACAACCCTCTTGTGGTCTGGAATGTGTGAAGGCAGAGATGGAAAGTAAAAGAGGGCAATCAGTACTTAAACCAAGCACCAAGAGATGATGGCATAGCTAAGAAAAGTGTAATTAAGGTGGGGACAAGTACACTAGATTTCATGAGCCAAATCAATTCAGGAGCCCGGAAAGACCCAGGAGCCTCTAAATTGGAAGAGGATTGGGGAATTGATTGCAGAAATATAGAAAATAATGAAAGGTGACCTTTGTGGGACCCTGGACCAGTTATCTACAAGCAGAGAGGTTGAATATGGGACCCTGAGGGGTAAGGCCCAGGCCTGGATCCTTCTCAGGCAGCTTGTCCACCTGAATCCTTCCCCAAAAGACAGAGATTGAGTATGAAAAAACAGCCCCAGTGGGAAGGAAGCAATTCCAACCAGTGGCCTCACTTCTTTTGGGGTTCTGATTCTTTACCAGCCCTGGCATTCAGTCAATCCAATTAATCATCATTTATTAAGTGCCTGCTATGTGCACCACACTAAGGTCTGGGGGTACAAAAAAGCAATCCTTGTACTCAAGGAGCTTACAATATAATGGCATATAATAATATGCAAACAAGTATGTACAAGTGAGATATGTAGAAAATAAACGCAGATTAATTTGAGAGAGAAGGCAGTAAGATTAAGCAAGCCTGAGAAGAGCTTCTTGCAGAAAATCAGACTTTAGCTGAGACCTGGAGGAAGTCAGGTAAACTAGGAGGCAGAGATAAGAAGAGAGAGAGCTTCAGGAACGAGAAAAGGCCAGCGAAAGTGCCCAGAGTTGTGAGATGAAATAGGGTCCCTGCCCCAGTTCCATTGCTACTATCGTCCTGGGACACCAAGGAGCTGCTTTTCCCTTTGGCTCAGTAGGGTCTGTTTCTGCCTTTCTTTGTATACTCATTGTTTAGCACAGGGCCTGCACATAAAAGCTTGATTTAGTAAATGTTTAATAATTTTGTGTTGGTGTTTAACAAATGTGTATAAACTTGACTTTATTGTGAAACTAAGGGAACAAAAGCAAATCCTAAACCAGGAGTCTATGAACTTGTTTTTTTAAATTTTTTGATAACTGTATTTCAATATAATTGTTTTCCTTTGTAATCTCATATATTTTATTTTATGCTATTAAAAATATTATTCTGAGAATAATTCCACAGGTTTCTCCAGACTGTCAAAGGGGCTCATGATGCAAAAAATGTAAAAAAGACCCAACAAAACCTGCCCTAAAGCAAGGAAAGAGACATTTACAAAGAACAAATTTCTGCTCCTAATTTTAACTACTCTTTAGTCTAAGATTGGAATGTCTGGTAAAAGTTCATGGGACCTAGGCTCTAGTTCCTTTACAACAATTCAACACTGTCTAGGGAATTTAACCAGTCAACACTCCTTTTCAGACTCTGGGTATTTCTTCCTTCCAATTTCCCTTGCAACCTCTCAAGGCTACACACATATATACGTTATATATATGTACATATGTATGTATGTGCATATATATATATATGATCTCCCTCTTCTCCGTCTTCACATTGCTGACTAGTGCATCCCTTTGGCTTCCCTAGCTTCCTTCAAGTCCCAGCCAAAATCCTACCTTCCATAGGAAGCCTCTCCTCACTCCTCTTAATTTCAGGTCTTTCTTCTATTTGTTATTTCCCATTTATCCCGTGTATAGCTTGTTTGTTCATAATTATTTGCTTGTTGCTTCCACTTTTGTATGACAAGCTTGTTGAGAGCAAGGACCATCTCTGATCTTTCTTTGTGTCTCCAGCACTTAGCACATAGTATGTACTTAATAAATGTTTATTGACTCACAACTGGTTCTGCAATAGTTTGAAAGCAAGCCTCAGTGGTATTTAGGTGTTTTTCTGTGTATGATGACAGTGCTGCTTGCAGAGTCAGGCCATTGGAACTTTTTTTTAGTGTTCATCTTCATTTCTGTGAAGGAAGAAGAGCGGGTAGTGTTCAAAGAAGAGTTGGGATAATTCCCCCTGTTCTACAAATGAATAAACTAAAGAGTCTCATGCTCTACCTTGTATTTATACTTATTTGTATATATGTTGCATGCTACCTGGGAGAACATATGTTCCTTGGCAGTAGGAACTGGGTAATTCTTCCTCTTTGCAGAATATCTAGTGCCTAGCACAGTGGCTTCCCCGCAGTAGGTGCTTTAATGAATGTTTGTAGAATTGCTTTTATCCAAAGGGAAAAAAACTGCCCTAGGTTCTAAGGTCTTCTTAGGAAGCTCCAAAGCTCCTACATATCTGAATCCCTGGCTCAGTATTCTGAGTCTTCTGCTCATTTAACCCTTGACCCAACTCCTCAGGATTCAGTCACATTCTGATCTCTAGTGTCCTTTGACCACCACTGTATGTATCTGACTCCAACATTCAGTCTCTCTTGAACTTTTCCACCCTCTGTCACTTACTAAAGGACCTAGTTTGTTTTTCCTAGCATCTACTTATAAGGAAAAGAGTAAATTACAGAAATATTACCATGGAGGTTCTGAAGGCAAAGTGTGGAAGAAAGCCCAACTCAAAATGTTGTGTCTAACTTCCTGAGCGTTTAAGGATTCTGCCTAATCTGCCTGAATCCATAAAACATTTGGCTCCTGAACCACATGGTAGGTTTGTAATTTTTTTCTCAGAGAGCATCCTCACTATATAAACTTCCACTTTATTTCAGTCTTAAAAAAATTCCCTCGGCACTGGATTGGATCTCCACTTCTACCTGGACACCTATGGACAATCTCTTGGTAGGTTTTCCATTCTACACCGAAACCTTCAGCTAATCTTGAAGGTTCCACACCAAGCCTGGTTACTCCCAGATGGACATGAGTTAATTGTGTTAATCAACACTCTATTCCCTTTGACAAACGAAGTCACTTGGTACAGTGAAGTTGAGAGACTTCTGTTATTTACTAATTATATTACCTTGGGCAAATCATATAACCTCTTGGGGTTTCAGTTTTCTTATTTGTGTAATGATGAATTTGGACTGAATCATCTCTAAAGTGCTTTCCAATTCCAAACCTTATAAGACATTAAAAAATATATAACCACTTTCCCATCACCCAGAAGAGAATAATTTACCTTAAAAGTAAAAAATATGCTCTGTTTGTGATGTCTTTACATACACACACACACACACACACACACACACACACACACGCTCACAGAAGCACACACACACATCCACCAATACCTCCCCCACTTCAACTCTTCAGGCATTTCACTCTTTTGCAGAAGATTATATTAGAGACCCCAGCCTCCTTCTCCTTCATATGCTTCCCAAGGTCAGCACCAGGAGAGCAGAAGCAAAGTTGAAGGTGAGGGTGCTTTGGAGGGGAAAGGGGAGTAGAGTAGTCTTTTTAGTTATATTGTGAGATCCCTGGGAGCAGAGATTGCCCGTATCTCCTCCTCTTCCTCTATGTTCTCCAAGATCTGTGATGTACAGGGTGGGCCACTCAATAAGGATTTGATGGCTGGCTGGAGAGGCTAGAGTTGAAGTTGTAATGAAAGTCCAGCCTGGAATGTCCATGGGGTAAGGGTCTCCACGACCTTGCTCCCTTTGCCACCTTCTTTCCTCACTCCTACATGATCCCACAATAGTTATAGATTCCCACCCCACCCCCATCCCCTTCAGGCCTGGCCCTCAAGGACGATGACCTTATTTTCCACAGACATCCATAATGCCTTACCTGCATGACTTATCTCACTCAACTTGCTGAGACAGAGGGGAAAAGGGAGAGAGAAGGGGAATGGGAGAGAACTCCCAGCCTCCCACCTCCCCCACCCCAGCGAGCCATGCAGCACCCCACCCCCTTGGATTCCCTCACCTTCAGGCAAAGGCAGATGATGGCGAAGCTGAGCAGAGGAGTGGAGCTGTGGGGGGCAGCAAAGCCCCTTTCATTAGTATGCAGGGAGTGTGAGCCCCAGGGGGAGAGAGAGAGGCAAAGGTAGAGATGAGAGATAGAGAGATTGGAGAGATGGAGTCTGACTCCAAGAGAGAGGGGAAGAAATAGAGAGAAAGAGGGAGTGAGAAAGAGATAAGGAGAGAGACAGGATGGGAAAAGGGGGGAGGGAGGGAAGGAGGGAGGAAGAGAAAGAGGGAGGGAAAGAGACAGAGAAGGAGCCAGTTGCTTTATTCATGGCTGGTGATATTATAGACTGAGTGAAAATCACATTATCGTAATGGGAAAGTTAGAGTTGCTGAGATGATGCCCCGAAGCCTCTGCGCTGATTGGGGTGTGATTGCTATCTGTATTTATATGTAGAAAGCAAAGTTCACTGCCAGTTCAAGATGGTGGCGGCTGCTTCATGCTACATAATTCTTCAGTAGGGAGAAGCCCGGAGCAAGCAGAGCAGGGAGCCGGAGCTAGAGTTGGGACCAAGCAGGAGATGGAGCATGAGCTAGAATTCAGAGCAGGAGACAGGTCGGGGAAAGCCCAGCAGATAGAGCCAGAGGCTGAGCTGAGGACCAAACCCTAGGGAAGATGGAGTGGACACAAGAGCGAGTGGGAAGGGCTAAAGCATGACAGAACCTCAGGACAAGACCCAGGAATAGGGAAAGAGCCTAAGCAGAGGCTGGATGGGAGAATAGCCTCCAGGGCTGACTCAGTCAGGGTTTGAACATCCCTGAACCAATGACTCCCTACCATCCACATTTGGAGGCTGATGAAGGAGAAAGAGGCAGAGGGGCCCAAGAACAAGAGCATGGGCTTCCCAGGGTTTCTCACTTTCCAAAGAGAGGTCTCAGGAGGTGTGTTGGGAAAAGGGCCATCATTCCCCATGGCTTGAATTTCTCATTCAGGTCCCAATACAAACATAAAATGGGGGTCTGCCTCTTGTCCATGTGAGTTCCTTAGGGGGAGGAGAGGGAAGTCACTTTGGGGCCTATTTAAGAATGAAACAGGGAGGACCTGGAGAAGAAAGGGATAAGTAACTTGTCTCCCCCCATCCCAGATGAGGGATGCCCTCAGACAGTTCTCTGATCTTTCTCAAGAATAAGACTAGCTTGTCACCATTCCTTGACCCTAGACTCTTGTGGCTATTGTGCCTCTCACTTCTACCTGTGAGTAGATTCATGCCAGAAGACTCTATTACTCTGTAGTTCCCTCCCTAGGGCTTAATTAATGCACACGTAATGCAAATAGAGTCATTCCTTGATACTTACTCTATGATTTCAATTTCATGTCCTAATCCTTCCTTGTGACACTCATATCCCGGGTCATACATGAAGCTGAACCTAGGCTCTGAACAGAGATACCAAGAGACATGAGGATATATGTAAACACATTGAGTAGGGTCATGCAGACATGCTCCAAGGCATGATAACACAAAAAGCATACTAACACATGTGGTGACATACCAACACATGCAAAGTGTGGAGACCTCATGATCTAAGACATGTAAAGCAAGCATACATACACTAATATACACAAATATATATGCATGCATTTGTACTTATACACAGGCTGTGATGAAACAAAGAGTGAATTGTTATTTTCTTTGTTTCTTCTAAAATCTTCAAATCTGTTTCTCTCATTTTAACCAGCACCTGCAGCTTGTGTCATCTCCTGATACCTATTCTCAATTCCTCTTACTTACCTGCTGATGCATCAGCCTTCTCCCTTTCTTCCTGTCTACGTGTTCTCTTTCCTTGCTATAGGTGTGTGATTGGAAGAGGCGGTAGGGAGAGGAAAAGACATATGATAAAAATGGGAACAAGTAACCACTTTGTCTTCTCCTGAGAGGCCCAGATTCTTCCCTCATGTGAAATAGGTGTTTGAGGATTGGCAGGCCACAGGAGTCAGAAGAAATGATCCTAGTTTCTCTTTGCTACTTCACAATGCCTGACATGCAGTAGTCACTTAATAAATTGATTATCAATGATGGATTGATAAAGGGAGAATCCTAGGTTGTTCATGGTGATCGTTCCCAGGAGCATCAAATAATGAGAAAGGCCCTTAAGAAGTCATCTTTCCCATCCATGCTTCTGCCTCCATAGAAGGTCAAGATAGTTGAAAAGAGAAGGGACTCTGGCTTTTCAGAATCTTGAGGAACATATAGATTCCATAACTTCTCTGAACTTTACTGAATTTCCATATATTGTAATTTATGCCCTTCATTATTTTTCCTTTGATATAGATACAATTATTGACACCACTCAGATATCGTAGTTCATCAAGCCCTTCCTCAGAGGCCTTGGATTACTTGACCCTCAGATTATGGTCTTTGGGGTTGCTTCATCCTTTGTCCTATCCCTCTGTACCATATCCTATATGTGGGGAAAGTGAGCTCTGTAATATCAGTCCTGAACTGTCCCATCCTATTCTCTATCCCATACATACACGGAGTATAATCAGATGACAAAGATTCAACGTAAAACAACAAAATTTACTACGAGGTGCATGTATATGTGTAGGGGGTGGGAGTGTGTTGTGGGGTGGGTGGGTATGTAGGAACCAAGAGTTGGTTTGTGATCACTTGCTGAGTTTACAGGTTGCTGAGCCTACAACTGGGATAAAATGTTTTGGTTTGGGCCACCGTAGATCTGAGACAACCCTCTGTATTAAGCCTGTAAAAAGAGACCAGTTGTAGCACTAAGTCTTTTAGACCTGTTTGCTTTTTCTCCCCCTTTTTGAATAACTGTCCATTCAGCAGCACAGTTAAGAGTAAATCACAGTTGGGGTTGAGTAGGGTGGAGAGGTGGGAAACTCAGATCCTTACAGAGTTGACGCTTCCCTTCAGGCACATGGCACATACATGAGTTCTTAACCATGTGTCTGAAGAAGAGAGTTCCTGGCCTCTCAACTGTTGGACCCAGACATGAAGAGTTCCTGAACTACAGCTTCTTGGATAGAGGAGTAGGAAAAGTTCTGGATGATGCCAAGTTCTCAAGTAGTTCCAGGATACAGCCTGGGGGAAGGGATCCTTGGCTGTCCTCAGGGCTGTCCCTCTAAAAATAAGTCAGAGTTCCAGGATCCAGGCTCCTAGAGAGGAAAGTAGTACTTTTTGGACAGCACCAGACTTTTGGACAAAAGATCCTAGAATCCAGACTTTTAGGGAGAGAAAGTGGGGTGGGTGAGGGAAGAGCAAAAGTTATTAAGCAGCACCAGACATAGATTTGCCTCTCAAGTTCAAGACCTAGCCTTCTAGAGAAAGGGGTATTCCTGAGAAGCCTCAAGTTCTTGTGGGAGAAAAGAATTGTACTTGAGTGTAAGCTCCTAGGAGGTGCCTATGCCTGTCTTTGTATCACTAATAATTAGGATGGGCCTAATACTTAAGAATTATTTAATAACTGCTTGTGAATTGATTGAATGGCCCCTGGGGTCGGAGCAATAGCAAGGAAATTGGTCACTATATGAGGGGAGGCAAATCACAGAATAGCACTAGGAATGTAGAAGACCTTTCTAGGGGTAGGTGGGATTCAATGAAGGAGGAGAATTATATAGATTATGAGTTACAGTGAGTCCTCTATATTTCCTGCAATTTCTGTGGGGCAAAATAGAGGCTGCTCTGTAGCTGATATTCCCCTTGAGGGAATTAGGGAAACTTTTACCTAGGTCTGTGGAGACCTAGTCACAAATTTTATTCTGGGATCCTAGAAGGATTCTGATTAGGGGTAAAGTGATCCAGAAAAAGGTCATTTGGAACAATTCCACCAATACTGAGCTTTGTCCATAGCTTATGGTATTGGGCTGAGTTGCAGGTTGAGGATTCATCCAGGATTACCCACCCATCGTTATTTGGAGTGTTTTTTCCTTTGGGAAGAAACTTGGTTTTGTGTTTTAGATTTTATACTATGGCTCTCACCAGAGGGGAGGATGAATTGGTACACTTATAGTTGCTAGGATATGAAGCCACCCCAAACATTTACGAGTTTGTTGTGTTTTTTTTTTTCCACAGGAGACTGGATTCTGATATTTTATTCTGTCCAAGCAACTGGTACTGTCCAGGGACTCTCACTTTCCCCACTCCAACCCTACCCCCAACTTTTGATTTTAAGATTGCTGGAGAGAGTACTGGAGCTGGTACTCTTTTTTTTTTTTCTCTAGAGGGCTTCATTTAACCCTCTGCATTTGGATTATCTGCTTTTTTGTATTATCCATGCACTCGTTCTGGTCCAGCCTCATGAATAGTTGAATAGGAAGCATTTTGGAACTTTGGACATATTTACAAAAGGGCTTCTTGAAATTATTTGCCTTTTCTCTCCTTTATTCCACCCCCCCCCCCACCTACCCATTAGGAATTAGCTCCTGGGGAAGGTAATCTTGGGAGCTGAGGCTGGGAGGACAGGATGACTTCCCTGCCAATGAGAAAGACCTACTGAAGAGAAGAGCCATTTTTAATGGGGAAGTAGAGGTGTCCCAAGGTTAGGAATCATCCCTTGGGAATTCATCCACTATAGATCCTAGGTTGTCTCTGATTTTTCCATAAATTTCAGACCTTTGATTTGGGTATGTTCAAGAACTGGCATGATGAGGGATTCAGAAATTTGAATTTCACTTGAAAATAATTCTTAAAAAGCTTCAATATTTTCAGTGACTCCTATGACACAGGGTGAAACTGCAGAATGGAGGAAATATAGTGCTATGGGGTCAAGAGTCAATACTAAGTCACTTAAAGGATTGGGGATAGACATAGTAAACTATTTTTTTACAGGCAGAGGTGGCAAGACATCTGGCTCAGGGCTAGAAGAATGAATAGGATAATCTCTGTCCAGGATGGATGTAGGAGCTATGGCCTTGAGATAAAGCCACACTGTGTTATTACTGCCCCATAACCCCTGATGGTCAGAATGTGCCCTGGGACCCTGCTCACACTTCTGGGCCCCAGTCACATTAACTGTAATCTATCCCCAACCCCCACTCTCCCAGACATAAATCTTAATTGTGTCCGAGATTTTACAGTGTTAATTAATCATATTTAGGGCTGTTTCCAGCTGTTGCCTTGGGAAGGAAAGCCCCACACGTCTGTGACTTTGGGTAAATCTGATCAGATGCAGGAATCCTTTGATTCTAGAGAAACCAAGCGTGGGAGAGATGCCTGGTAATCCATCACCGTTGGGCGGGAACATGTTGGCCCCTATGCCAGCTCTGATCCCTGCCCGCCTCCTCCCCCTGAATGCTAGGGATTACCGCCTGGGTAACTGATCTGGGCTGGGCAAAGTCTGGAACCGGCGCCTCTGAGTATAGGAAGGGGGGGGTTTATGAGATTCTAGGAGGAGTGGTCTGGTGAAGGGGGTGGTTAGGGGACATAGGATGACCAAACAAGAATTTGGGGGCACCAGGTTGAGGGTAGGAATGTGGAACAGAAGGAGAGAGATTGGACACTGGTCCAGCTGGACAGAGTGTGAAGTTCCATGGGGGGAGAGGAGAAAGGGGGCACTTGGTTATATCAGAACACAGGTGTTTAATCTCCCCTCCATGTACAAATATCTTTATCTCCCTCCCTCAAGAAACAGTCTTTAGAAAGGTGAAACTCATTCCAGACTACTCCTTCCATTTTTTTTTCTCATGACCCTTCTTGGAACTTGCACTGTTTGAGCCTTCCTATTCCCTGGGGGCAGAAGAAAGGGAGCCCTGAGAAAATGAAAGATAGGTCCTGGTCAGATGTCCTCCTTCCCTTTCAGGCTTTTTGAGGATAGCCTCCCAGGATCCAAGCACCATAGGATTTAGAATTGGAAGGTATTGTCAGCCTTTGAGATAATTTAATCCACCTCTCTCCCATTTTACATTTAAGCAAACCAAGGCTCAATGAGGGGATGGGGGCAGTAAAGGTAAGTAACAGTAAGCAAGTAAGTAAGTAACAGAAGAGCACCTTGAATAATGAAGTAACCACTCAAAATTCAGTGTCCTGTCCTTTCTGCTATGACATCTCCACCTGAGAAGGAGTTGCAAGAGGGACTTTTGGGGATCTCATCCACTGGACCCTTACAGGAATTGTGCAGTTACTTAATTGTTAAGTGAAAGAGCCAGGACCTGGACCTACATATTTTGGCTTCAAGTCCAACTCTCTTTCCACTGTCTCCCACTGCCTCTTGTGATGGCAAGCCTTATGTCTCAGTTTGTTTTCTTTGACGCCCTTTTCTGCTTCTGGATCCAAGGGGAAGGGAATAAGACAGGCAAAGAAGGAGGAGGTAAGTGTGTGTGTCTATGTGTGATAGTGGGGATGTGGTTTGAAATATCTGAGGAATATGGGAGGGGGAGATGAAAAAGAGATGAGCCAGTTACTTAATAGATGTTGCTAACAATAGTAGGCTTTGGCCTCCAACCCATCAATAGTCTGAAGAGTTGAGAAGTCCCTGGACAGTTTCGGAAAGCTCAAAGTCAGTCAGACCCCAGCAGTGCTCAATTCCAAACCCCAATTCCATATTTCCAGTAATATTAGACCCAGATGGGGGTATGTGGGGTCCTTAGGTTCTTTCCTAAATCACAGCAGTATCTCCTTCCATCTTCCTCAGTTGATGTCTCTCTGTCATCAACTCTATGTCTTGTCTGTCTCTCTCAGCTTCTCTCTCTTTCCCTGTCCTGAGTTCTCAGAACTCAAGTCTGCCTTAGGTTGGGGAAAGTCTCTTTCTGCCTAGGCCACCGGGAATGTGCTCATTGAGGGAGGGAGTGTCGGGAAACTCTGAAGTTTTCTGGAAAGAGAGGAACGGTGAATGGTGCTCCTAATGAGGCAGCAGCTACTGGGAGACCTAGGTGGGTGGGTCCAGGACTAGGGGGGAAGAAAGCCCTGGGACCCTAGATCAGCAATGATATTCTCTATTTTCACTAGCCCCTTCCTACCTTTCCCCCTACATCCTGGGTACCAATTACCTCCACGTTATGCCCTACAACAGACCCAGGTCCAAGGTGGAGGGGGTGGGGGATTCCAGGATGCTTTCCCCCCCCCCCACCTCCTCCCAAGCTCTCCCAGCCTGGCCTGGCCTAACTGGACCTGAATAATTGAGGAGGCCATTACGGGCCTGCCGCTCCCTCACTGTCACCCGGCTGGCTGGGGAATGGGGCTAATTTGAATTGATAATAGGAAGCGCAGGGAAAAGTCATCTATAGCGAGGAGCGAGGGAGCGAGCCAGGAAGGGAGGGAGCGGGGAGCGAGCGATCCGGAGCAGATGCTAAATCTTGTATAATGAAAGAATCTGCCGATGTCAATTATGTGGAGCCGTCTTTGCGGTGGTTGGGGGCGATGGGCGGGCGGGCTGGCGGCGGGCTGGGTGCGTCCCATAAACTGAAACACCCATCAAAGGCTCATCCATATGGAGCGGCGGAGAGGAGATTACGGCATAAATTTGAATGTTATGAATGTGCATGAGGGCAGGCAGGAGCCCACCCCATCGGGGGCTGGAAGGGGGCCATATTTCAGCGTTTACACACCCCGGGCGGTTACAGTACTTCCCCACCCCAGCTCTACCATTCCTAGGCCATCCTCATTCAATTCCTCCAGCCTTCTGACTCCCTTCCCCAAAATATTCCTTGTGCTTCCAGAAGCCCTCTTTCTACCCACAGATTGCCTTTCCCCCTAGGTGTGCTCATACGCTCCCCCCCACCATGTGAGCTCTTGCTTCTCCCCATGTTTCAGTACGTTTCTGAGTATGTAAGCATGGGATCTTGTCTGGGTTTCTTCAGTTCCTTCCATTCTTGTCCCGAAAGGGAGCCGTGATTTGTGGTCCCACTAGGCAGGAACTGCGATCTGCGTCTTGGAAAAAAAAAATGCAATAAAGGGAAAAATTTGGATCAAATACACGTATACACTACCTCCCCGAGGATTGGATGGGGGCAGGGAAGAGAGAAAAAGAAAGAATAGGAACCTACACTCAGAGGGGAAAAATAGATTTAAAAAATGGAGAGACAGAGCGAGGAAGGGAGGAGAGAAACAGAGACAAGGAGGAGATGAGGAAAACGTCCTTATGGGAATATTCCAATCATATTATAGAGAGAGGAATTGGAAATTGGAAGAGACAAAGGGAATTCTAGGTTGGAATGCGCAGTCTAGGGGACTGGGGTAGGGATCAGGCAGGTGAACTGAGGTGTTGGAGGGATCATAACTTATATTCCAAAAGTGAAAGACTGGATAGAGCCCTGTGGGGTTAAGAAGTAGGAGGACACAGGTGAGTATGTCCATCGATCTTAAATCTGGTGACAGGTTGTTGAAAGACAAGATTAGTCTAATGGGAGAGTATGGATAATGCATAGAATTGGGGAAGCAAAGTCCCAGACCATTACTGTTTATTCAGTCTGGAAGACATAGGCAATTGAGGTATCCCAATGGACAGGCAAGAGGCCTTATGAGGAAAGAAGCACTAGGCACTAAGTGAGTATCACTGGGAGACATTTGGGCAAGGACCCAATTCCTGGAAGGCTGGGTATCCCCAAGAAGAGAATGACAGCAATCATAAGACTGACTCAGTGTTAAGACAGAGAAATTCTCATTATATCCCACCTACCAAGAGTCAAATTTGGTCTTAGAGTCTGGGGCAGAGCTGAACCTCTGGATAGAGATTAAATGGTCTGCGTACTAAAGTTAAAAAGGATAAAGGGGTAGGGAGACAACCATTCTCATTCCTTCTTTCCTTCTCATCCCTTTTTACCCACTCCTACACTCCTCTTTAAGTTCTTCTGGTTACTGAGAAATAAAATTCTTTCTGCCGAGTCCCAGCTCCACCTATTTCAGTTCCAAGTAAAAAATATTGTCCTTACCGTCACTCAAACCCTCTCTATAAACTACCCCGGAAACTCAGAGTTATATAGGAGAAAACATATTTAGACTTGTACTTAAATGATAACTGGGTTCAAATCTTGACTCTTAAGCTTTAGCTCTGTGACCTCAGGCAAATCATTTAATTCTGCAAGCCCAAATTTCCCTATCTGTAAAAAGGAAATGATGATATGTGAACTACCTAACCAATAAGTCAAGGTGACATGCATTTATTAAGCACCTACTGTATGCCAGGCCCTATGTTTAGTAATGGGTATACAAAGAAAGACAAAAACCATTCTCTGTTCTCACAGTCTAATCTTGTCAAAGTGTGAGGTGTTTTGTAAACTTTAAAACATTACATAAATTTGAGTTGATAACTTCCCTTAAAGTAATTCCCTTTTCCATGCACATTTCTAGACAACTATCCAAGAAAGGTTCCTCCAGTCTGCACTCCCCCCCCCCCCCCACTCTAAGAGACAGTGGAACAGAGTTCCTGATCTGGAAGCGTCAGGAAGGAAGGAAGACTTACTAGGTTTGAAAACTGCCTCAAAAACTTACTAACTGTGTGATTCTGGGCAAGTTATTTAACTTCTCTCAGCATCAGTTTTCTTATCTGTAAAATGGGGATAACACCACCTACCTTACAAGATTGTTATGACGATTAAATGAGATGAAAAATGCTTTAAATACCTTAAAGGGTTTTTACATATAAATCTTTTTGCTGTCATTGGGATTTTCTTGGGAAAGATCCTGGAGTGGTTTCTCATTTCCTTCTCATTTTTACAGATGAGGAAACTGAGTTAAGTGACTTGCTTAGAGTCACACATCTAGCAAGTGTCTGAGGCCAGATTTGAACTCATGAGTCTTCCTGACTCCAAGACCATTGCTCTATCCACTCCACCACCTAGCTGCCTTGTATAAATGCTGGCTATTATTAATTGGTATTTATTCAATCCCAATTCAGTTTTTGAAACCTGTCTCTAAAATCCCCCCCTTCCTGATTCTTTGCAATTTCCAGAGAAAGGCATCCCTAATCTCATTCCCATGCCCATATCTTCCTCATCCCCTTCCTATCCCTCTGTCTCTATTTGCATCCACACGTCTTACCCCTACCTTTCAGTATGCTGGTATCTCAGACCAGGATATCTCAGGCTGACCTTTCTAGCTTCCCAACTTCCCAACTTATCTCTAGCCATCTTAGGTTTTCCAAAACAACACAAACACTGGAGACTTGAAGATGTCCCTTTGCATTGTAGGGGAGGCCAAGACAGACCCCTTCCCCCTCTCCTCATAAATCCTTTACCTCAGAGTGCTTTCCAGTCTAAGAGAATAAGAAGGAAGAAGCTGGCTCCTGTGTTAAAAGAATGCTTATAAGGTAGTAAATTTCACTCATGTGGATAGATAGAACATCAACTCAGAGCCTCTTCCTGGTATCACTCACATCCCATCCCTAGATGTGAGAACTGGCTTCTTTTTGTCCCTGTTCCTTTCTGATTCTAGGTTCAAAATAGGGGGTTCGGTTGCCCCCTCTGTGTACCTGACTAGGAGGGCTGGGGATTCTTCGAAAGGATTAGTGTGGGCCTGTATGGTTAAACACAATTTAGAACGAATTGGTCACCCCATCACCATTGTGCGTGAGCTCTGCAGAGCTTTGCCCTTGATCCTAATGACTGCAGAATGCTAGGGCATGGCCCGTTCTGTTCTTCATTGAACAACAATACACATTTATTAAATGTACATGGTGTACCTAGCACCATGCCAAGGCTGGAAGTAGAATGTTTAGGCAAAGCTTATTCACTGCCTTCATTTTTGTTGGCTCACACCTTTGGATTACCCTTGTGTGCTCCTTGCACTTGATGCATTGTGACAGTCCATTCAAAGGTAGCATTTTGGCCTGAGGGATGGAGGTACTGGTTACTGGGGGCCATTTTGGTGTTCCTTTGCCCCCTTCCATCTCATTGAAAGGACATGGGAGAGCCTATAGTCTTCTTTCCCAGACTCTCACCCCACCCTGAGCTCTCCCCAAAGATCTCCCCCTAACATCCCCTCCTATTACCCTTTGCAACTTTCTCTACTTCTCCATGAGGGCAGACTTGCATTGATCCCAGGCCCAGCCTTACTATTGGAGTGAGGTGAGTTGCACTGAATTGATCTCTAAAAGGGTCCAAGAAAGCTTTCCTCAAAGCTTGCACAGAATACTCCTGCTCCCAGGACTGCAGGATTAGGTGAATGGGGTCTTCCAGCCTTTCACCAGGAACCATCCCCTATCTCTGCTGCTCCTAAGACTGGGGAAGGCTCTCTGCTTCTTGGAGTTATTTGTCACTACACTTACCTAGATATTCTTTTATAAACTTACTTTGAAAAGTAGATGGACAAATAATTTAGAAAGCTTCTTACTTGATATTCGAACACCCATACTAGAGTGAGTATAGTTCTGCATAGACTTGGGGTAATGAATCAGCTGACCTCAAGGGGTTCCTGAAACTCTCCCCCATCTACACTCTGCTTCCCCTTCTCTGAAAGAGGTTTGTGAGTTTCCTGAGGAGAGTGGTCCTTAGTGTTGATTAAACTTTTTGATCAAACTGGGCTGAGTTTGTAGAGGGGAGTCAAGTCAATGGATCCTCTATGATCCCTCCACATCCCCCCCACCCCAACCCGTGTCACCTTACCCAGAGTTTAACCTCTCATTCAGCCGAAAGACCCTGAGGCCACAAAAAAATGTAGTTCTACACCAGGTGTTATGGAGATTACTAACAATTCAGCTCCTTTTTCTCCTCCTCCCCTCTCTCTCCCCCTCTCCCAGCTACAATCTTCCCAACCACCATCTAGGGTCAAGCTGCGGGACTAATCTCAGCCTGGACGAAAGCTGATCTGATCTGTTTTGAAACATTCCTTCAGTTTCTGTTCTATATTCAGTTCTATGTTCAGTTTCTGGGTTCTATATATTCGTAAAAGAAGGGTTAGTGAGAAGGTGCCAGTGGAATGCCAGCCTTTTGGGCACATATTCAGAGAGGGAGTTTTCTTTCTCCTTTTTTAGTTAAGACATAGCTCTCCTGATGTCACTTGTCCTATTTGAGACGGAAGAATAAGTAACAACAGCTAGGCAGCTGAACCAGAAGATAGCTACGCTTAAGGAAAAAGTTGTTGCTAAAGATTACCCCCCTAACCTTTCTCTTCGGCCAATCTGCAAAGATCCTTGGGTTGAGAGGGGAGAGGGCTGAGTGGGAGTAATAAAAGGGGGTTGTGCAGAGAGGTTTCACAAGCTGGAGAGTTCAGAGATGAGAAACCTGGAGATTGTGCCCTAAGAGAATGAGTTTGAAAGAACTGGGGGGATTTAGCCTCTCCAGAAAAGACTTGATGGGAGGGAATATGATAGCCTTCTTTAGGTAATAAAAAGAATAATTATTAATAATAAAAATAGATATTTTATAGTCATTCAAGTTTGTTTTTTTTTAATACTTTACAGAGGGATTTGATTCTTGAGTTTGGCCCCAGGGCTTCCAGTGGGTGCAGTGGAGATTTCAAAGGTAATTCTGACTTGATATCTGGGGAAACATCCTAATAATTAGAGCCATCCAGACTTAGAATGAGCTTCCTTTTGGAGATAGTAGGTTCTTCTCAGAAGGCCCTTCAAGGGAAGCTGGATAAGCACTTTTAAAAGCAGAAGCAGTTCCTTCCCACTCGATTGTGTGGTATCAGTGGGAGAATGGAGCTGGAGAGGACGAATAGTATAGGGAAGGGGAGAGGAGAAAAATTAAGACTATGAAAGATAACAGAAGGAGGACAGTGGGGAAGGTGATGCTGGGGAGGCATTTATAATGGAAGCACTGAGGAGGGGTCGCTAGGGCAATAGGGGAGGGAATATAGTGGGGGAATGACCCAGGTAGGGTGAGATAGAAAAGAGGTAGAGGAAGGAGAATGTGGAATGCGACTGAAGATGAGAGGCATAAGGAATGAGAAGCAACAAGGGAGAGGACATTTAGAGCTGAGAAAAGAGCCCTCTCCCTTATAGGTGTGAACAGGAGGGCTGGCAATGAGGTAGGAGGAAGCTGTATGTCTAGAAGGTGACACTGGTTCATAACTAGCCTCTCCCTCAGTCCTGTCCCACCTGTCAGCCCAGGCTCCCAGTCATATGTCCACAGTTGTACCTGGTGGAAAGCTGATCGGGGTGGGGATTGGGGGGAGGGATAGGGATGTTTATTTCTCTCATTCCTTTTCCCCCCGCTATCAAAGTAAACAAACCAGCTTGGGGTCAGGGTATCGATCCTCTTTTCTCAGTCCTGTCCCCTCTCCCACCTTCCCCAGTGCTAGACTCAATCTACCTCCCTTACCAGAGCCAAAGGGCTGAAGGGCAGAGGACAGCAGGATGCCCTTTAGTTTCCAGTGGTTCTCCTGCTCGGGACAAGGCTTTCTGCCTCTTCTTTTTTCTTATCTGAGTTGATATCATGACACAATATTCAACTAAATAGATGTCAGAACACCGTAGTCTTAGTTCCTTCTCTGTTTCCAAATTGTCTGTGTGTCCATGGGCAAGCCATTTCCCTCTCTGAGTCTCATTTTATCCATCTGTGAAATAAGAGGGTTGGAAATAAGAGTTTTCCAACACTGACATCTAAGTCCATGGAATTACTGCTTTCAGAATCGCTTTACTCTGTTCTTTCTGGTACCTGCTTCTTCCTCACAACCTTAAAGCCATCTGACTCCTGCACTAACTCCTTTCTTCCTTCATGTACCTCCATAACCATTGGGAAGACACTCTGCAAGCTCTCCCGGACTGTCCCCACTCTAGCTTTTTCCTAGTCCACCTCTGGCACCCTTCCAACCCTAGGACCAAGATCTGTCTTCTTGTCTTCCGAAGCATCCTAGCTTCTTGTCCTCCTTCCTTACTCCTTCCCTACTGGGGCCTGAGGGTGAACACTCCCCGACCCACAACAGAAAAATTGTCCCTTTTTGCTCAGTTCCAAATTGCTAATTGGACAGAGCCTGAGATCCAAGGCAAGGAAGAAGCTTTAGACTGTTCAAGGAACAACTTTCAGACTGTTTTCTCTCAGACCCAGTGGCACCGGGACCTTTGGGTCTCCTCCTACCCCCAGGGTAAGAAGGGTGATCCATTCTAGTAGGAAAGGCAGCTCTGGGGCTGGGATGGGTATTTTGACCTTGGCAGGCTTGTCTCTGGTATTTATCAATCCTTTGCCAACTCTGGCTGCCCTTTGCAGGTTTATAATCATATAAACCACTGTGCCCAATGCAGATGCCAAGTCCCTGATTACAGATGCTAGGAATAGAAACAAAATAAATAAGGTGGTAGGCCTGGGGTTAGAGGGCAAGATGAAATAAAAATCCCCATTTTCTGGGAAAAGGATACAAAGAGCACCCCCCATTTCAATCATGAAGCCTCTTTCTCCCTAAATCAGCCTACTGCATGTCTTTCGTTTACTCGTGGGCCCTAATAATGACTGCTCTCTGGTCCCTTGCTCATTAAGTATCTCTCCCACCCCAAAGTTATCCCTCTCTGCTTGATCTAGAATCTTTAATTGGAAAGAGCCTGAGATAAGGAGCCTGCATCTATCCCTTTTCCTATCCCCAGGAGGACCCATCAGCAATTCCCTGTGATAGATTGCCCAGGCAGAAGTAGGTTATATTAAACTAAGTTAGCTGGCTCTCTGCCTCGGGCTCCCCACACTCTCGTTGTTAGCCTGGATGAGATAGGAACCCACCTACTCCTTCTCACTGACAAAAATCACAAACTACATAGAAGTTTAAAAAAGATAATTTTACAAAAGTTTCATGGAAGGAAACTTAGAAATTATTTAACCTAAGTTTCACATTTTACTGATGGAGAAATATAGGCTTAGAAAGGAAAAGTGACTGATCCAAGGTCACATGGAGAGTTTCTGGTACTGCCTGAGCAAGAACTAGGAGCAGGTCTCCTCATTCCCAAGCCTATGGTCTTTCTCTGTGCTGTGGTTGCTATCAATTCCAGGTAGTTTAGCACTATTAAGAGGGGAGGCAAATAGAGGGCAAGGTGAGGAAGAGGAGTAGAGACCATAAGTTTCAATGAAAGAATACTAACTTGGAATTAGAAGTCCTGGGTTCATATACTACCCTTTATGCTACTTAATATCTGCATGACCTTGAGTAGTTCCTGGTTTCAGTGTCAAATGAGGGGGTTGGACCCCATGATCTCTTAGGTCTCTTCTAACTTTCTATCTCTAGATACTATGATTATTTTGTCCAATTTGAGCAGAGAGGACTCAGAGTGCAAAAGGAAATTGGGGAGTGGGGTGGGGTAGTTGCCTTACGTCCAGAAGAAAGATATAACTCATGAAAACTACAACTCCCAGGAGGCAGTGCTCTAGCAGTCCTCCACTGATTCATATGCTGTCACTACTCAAAAGGACAATAAATAATTTCGATCAACAAAAGGGTAATAAAGATTATCCAGTCCAGCCCCCTCATTTTGCAGATGAGGAAGCCAAACCCCTAAGATGTTAAGTGATTTGCTCAAGGTCACCTAGATGATAAATGGCGGAGCTGAATTTTGAACAGTATTTTGCAGGCTGGGATTCACTTGGACTCAGACAAAGATCAATGTGTCACTGCAACAAGAGAAAGGATTTGACTCAATATCCAGTGAATATGCTCGTGCAAGACATAGAGTTCCTGGTCAGGGAATGGCCCTGGCAGGAAGACGAATGAGTTTCTGTGGTTAGCTCCATTCTCTTGCATTACGGTTCACACCCTTTCTATCCTGTCTCCCCACCCACCTCTCCCTAACTCTAGAGATGCCTGAGTAGATGTAGCCTACCACCACCACTACCTTCTTCTCTCAAACTGAACAAATATTTATTAAATATACTAACTAGATGCAAGGTACTAGGCTACATCCTGAAGATAGAGAGATAAAAGTTAAAAATTGTTCATGCTTTCAAGGAGTTTGCATTCTTCTAGGGAATATGACATTTAAACAGAAATAAATAAAATAAAATTTGAGGAAGGAAAGAACACTAGAAACTAGGGGAAATCTAGAAAGACTTTCTATGTGAGGTGGTAGGACTTAGGTGGGCCTTGAAAGAATCTAAAAATTCTGAGAGAAAGGTAAGAAAGGAGAATTGGAGGCTAAGGCAGATATCAGAAGACAAAATACATTTTAAGAAATGGAAAGTATGCCAGTTTGGCTGGAACATAGTGTCAGGGAAGGGGAGGAATATATAAGAAGTCTGGAAATGTAGGTTGGAGTCATACTGTGAAGGGCTCTACATGCCAAGCTGAGGATTTTATCTTTTATTCCAGAAGCAATAAGGAATCATTGAAGATTACTGAGCAGGGGAATGATATGGTTAGACCTGTGCCTTTAGGAAGACTGTTCTTGGCAGCTCCATGGAAAATAGATGGGAGAGGGGAGGAGAATGGAAGCAGGGATAGCAATTAGGAGGCTATTACATCATTTGCCCCTTGGTACTCCAACCCTGGATTACTCCCACCATCAGTATCCTTTGTTTCAATTCAAATGCTGCTGAATGGAGCTAGAGAAAATCATAAAACCATGCTGGCTGGATCCACTACACATCTAAGTTACCTAATTTCCACTGGGTGAGCAGCTGGGTGGTGCAGTGGATACAGTTACGAGGCCTGGCATCAGGAAGACTCATCTTCCTGAGTTCAAATCTGGCCTCAGACACTCACTAGTTGTGTGACCCTGAGGAAGTCTTTTCACTCTGCTTGCCTCAATTTCCTCACTTGAAAAATAAGCTAGAGAAGGAAATGGCAAACCATTCTAGTATCTTTGCCAAAAAAATCCTAAATGGGATCACGAAGACTTGGACAAGACTGAAATCTCAACTGACACCTCAGGACAATTTTCTGCTCTTCCCTACTTGATTCACCATTCTCCATAATGGCTAATAAGATCCTTCTCACCTCTTCTGGTTTCCCATTGCACACCCTTACAGCTGAGCAGCTCCCCTCATATTTCACCCCCAAAACTTGTGACTATTAAAGGAGATACCCTCCTTTGCCTCTCCTTCTCAACCTATGTCATTCAGACATCTTTTTCCACTATCCTTTCCTGTACTCCATACTCAGATGAAGTGGTTGCCTTCTCCTTGTCAAGGTCAAGCCCTCTATATACACCCTTGATCCCATTCTCTCTTTTCTTCTCCAGTAGATTGTCGCCACTATTTTCCTCTCCAGGATGTACTCCCAACTCTACAGACATTCTCTACCGTGTCCCCAAAAAGGGATGCCTCTCCTCCACCAACCCTCCTCCTCTTTTTTTAGCTTTCTTTTGTGTGTTATCTTCTATTAATATGTAAGCTCCTTGAAGGCAGGGACTGGCTTTCTTTCTGCTTGTATTTTTATTCCCAGTACTTATTACAGTACTTAGCACTATAATTTCCCTTTCTCATTTCCTGTACCTTTGGAAGTATGAAATTATCATTAGGTTAAGTCAAGAAATGATTAGTTGCTCAGCATTTGACAGACAGAAGTCTTTCATCCCTACTCTTATCATGCTTCTTTGCCAGGTTTTTATTTCCAAAGCTCACCTATCTGTTCTTTCTGTCCTGGTGGTCTCTAGCAAAGTAGGAACAAAATCTCTTCTGGTTGTGCCTCCTTTGATTTTCACCCAAATTCTCTCCAGCATGTGTCCCCTCTCTGGTTCCTGAATCTCCTCACAGAAGTATATCTTCTTAATATGCAAGTGTCACCTTCTCCCTTTTACTGATTCTGGTTGTTTTGAATAAGATCTATCCATTCTAAGCTATATTCCATTAATGGTGCTCATCCCATCAAGAGTAAAATCTATCTTCTTACATTCTACTACTTCATTTTGCTGGGTATCTGTGAGTTTTCCTATAGACGTTTCAGGTCATAAGTTTTATATTCTTGCTTCTTGTCCCCTGTAAACTTCAATTGCTACCTTAAAAAAATAAGATTGATTACTTTCTTTTAAATGACAATCATTTTTGTATATCCTTTCCCATTTGTCAAAGAATTGAACCCCCTTGCAAAGAACTGAGCCCTCTTTTTCAATGAAGAACAACAGTGAAGCAAAACTAACTGACACAGTGACCATGTCTGAAAGGATAGGCAACATTCTGCCCATATTGTCCCCCAATTCTCTGTCCAGAGGAAGGGCACAGTCAGTTACTATTCTGCTTCCTATTTTATAGCTCCTCTCTATAGTTTCTAGGTTGGTGAATATGCATAGGTAATTTTTATTTTTCTCCCTCCTTTTCAGATTAAAGTCTTTTAAGATAGATTTTCAAGATTCCAGGTATATACATTTTTATCAACCCTTATTAGGAGCATTCTCTCTTGGGCTTATCTTTCTTATATTTTATCTGTGGCCCAGAATTCAATACAATATAGTTTAATTCAATTTAACAAATGTTTGTTAAAAACTGATGATGTGCCAGGCAATGTGCTGGGATGAAAAGACAAAAATAAAATACCCTCCTCCCTTAGTGAATTTACAATCTGTTGGGAATTGGGAGGGGAAACAACACGTAAATAGAAAATTAAATATTATATACATGCAGAGTAATTTTCATGGAGGGGAACTAAGTATAATATGAAGATCAGATTGTTTTTCAAAATAAGTTTTACTGAAGTCTAATTTCCCCAGTATTTCTTTCCTTCTTCCTCTCAGAGAGCCATTCCATATAACAAATATTTTTAAGAATAAAAAAAGAGTGAAAATTCATAAATAATCAATACATTGAAAAAGTCTGAAAATATATGCACTATGCAACATTTGTATACCTTTCACCTCTGCAAAAAGTTGAGAGTGTCTTCTCATACCTCTTTTTCCCCTCGCCAGTATTACACTTTGTAATGTTACAACATTCACTTTTTATTTTCTTTGTGATTGTTTCCTCCTTTGACATTGTTGTAGTCATTGTGCATATTGTTTTCTTGGCTCTGTTTACTTCACTCTTCTTCAATTCACATAAACCTTTCCATTGCCCTCTATATTCATCACATTAATTATTTCTTACAGCATTTTGACACCATTACATTAATATTCCATACTTTGTTGGGTCATTCCCCAACCGATGGGCATCTACTTTGTTTCCAATTCTTCTATATCACAAAAAGTGCTGCTCTAAATATTTTAGTGTATGTAGGGATTTTCTTCTTATTAATGGCCCTTTTAGGATATAAGCCTACTAATGAAATTTCTTTGTTAGAAGTTACCAGTATTTTAGTCACTTTATTTGCATAAGGGCAAATTCCATTTCAAAAAATGTACTGATTTATAGTTCCACCAATAATGCACTAGTATATGCCTATCTTCCTACAGCCCCTTCATCATTGATTATTCCCAATCTTTTGTCATCTTTGCTAATTTGCCGGGTATGAGATGAAACCTTACGATTGCTTTGATGTGCATTTCTTTTATTATTAGTGATTTGGAGCATTCTTTCATATGGTTATTAATAGTTTGCAATTATTTTGAAAATTGTCTGTTCATATCCTTTGCCCTCTTCTTTATTGGGGAAGTGATTTTGGTCCTAAGATGTTAGATATCTTACAGATATAGATATATAGATTTATGTTAATTGTTTATGTAACATAGATAATAAAACCTTATTAGGAAAATTTGCTACTAAGATTCCCTCCCCCCGCCCCATTCAACTGGTTCTTGAACAGCAAATATTAACAATGAAATGATGGTTCTGGTAGGAATGTGGAGTGGTAAGGGGATGGGAGGTATGGGGATGACATGAATGTATATAAGAAAGTCAGGAATAGTGACCAGAGAAGGGAACTTCATCCTCAGCCACCTACCATTCAAATTCTGAATGGAATCCTAAGGTGGTAGTAGGTTTTTCCATCCTTCACAGTAGCAATGGTAATGTTGACTTGATAAGCATTCCTGAGCAAGAAGAGCAGAGGAGGGAGAACTGACATGTTTTATCAGGGCAGATAATAAGTCCCTGGTCCTGAATAAGAGTCAAAGTAGGAGTCAATGGAATCCTGTGACTTTGGCAGTTTTAGAAGGGTGAAGTATATTTGAGGTACTCTCCCTCTAATCCTCAGTCACATTAGCTCTTCCCCAGGACTCACTCCAATTCAATTCAACTTTTACTGGGCAATATACTATATACCAGGCACTAGGTAAGAAGAACTGAGAAGAACCAACATATACACACATAAGTAAATATAAAGTGTGCACTAACCAAAGGTAATTTTGGGAGTGAGAGAGCACCAGCTCAGGGAACAAAACAGATTTTTATGGAAGGGGATCAAACTTGAAGGGTGCTGAGGTTTCTATGAAGTGAAGGTGAGGAAAGAAAGCATGCTAGGAATGGGAACAGCCTGTCCAAAAGCACGGGGGCCAGAGATGGAATGTCATATATGGAGTACAGTAAGTAGACCACTTTGACCAGAATGTAGAGTGCATGAGCAATCAGCAATGCAAAATCAATATAGAGAAAGAGAGTGAGCTTGGCACCAGATAGTGAAGAGTTTTAAATGCCAGAGAATGTCATTTCTATTTTATTGTAGAGAGAATAGGGAATCACTGAAGTTTCTTGAGCAGGAGAGTAACAAAATTACAAGTCAAACCTATGCTTTAGTCATTTTAATTTGGTTGCTATATGGAGGATGGATGGGACAGGGAAGAGATTTGAGGCAGGGAGATAAATGAGGAAATTATTGAAATAGTCTAGATGAGAGGACACAAGGCCCTGAACTAGGGCATATATGGAGACAGGGGCACAGATGGGAGAGATATTGTGGAGGTAGAAGCAATAATGCTTGGTAGCTGACTGGATGTGTTATTTTTCATCCTTCATTCTTAAAAAGGGCCAATGACATCATGAGGATGATGTCTTGAGAGAAAGCAAAGAGTCAAGGATAACTCTAAGATAACAAATCTGAGGGATCAGAACTAGGGGCAAGGTGTGAAGGAAAGATAATGAGTTCTGTTTGAGCAATATTGAATTTGAAATACCTAGGTTGACACATCCAAAAGGTGGTAAATAATGTAGGCCCTCAACTCAGGAGAATCAAGAGGGTGCTATGTCTCTATTTGTAAGCTATCAGCATAAAGAGGATAATTCAACCCAGCAGAGGTGAAGGGACCGTCAAGGCAGAGAACAGCGAAAAGGAAAGGGCCAAAGGACAAAATTCTGGGGTTTACCCTCCTCTGGATGATGATCTGGCAAAGGAGACTGAGAAGAAATGGTCGGTCAGAAATGCTTTAAAGGAAAACCAACAAAGAAGTGTTTAGGAAACTCAGGAGGAAAGTATTTAAGAGGAGGAAGTGGTCAGTAGTTTAAATTATACAGAAAGGTCAAGAAGAAAGAGCACAGAGAAAAGGCCATGGAATTTAACAGTTAAGAGATTTTTGGAAAGGGTGGTTTCAGTCCAGTAATGGTGTTAAAAGTCAGATTGCAAGGAACTGAGAAATGAATGAGACATGAGAAAATAGAGGCAAATAGTGCAGGCCGCTTTTTTTTTTTCCTAGCAGTGAAAGGGAAGAAAGATATAAGATAATAGATTGAGGAGATAATAGGGTCATGAGAATTTTTTGAAGGGTGGGGAAAATATGGGTCTATTTGTAAGCAGTAGGAAAGGAGACAGTGAGACAAAGAAAAATGGAAGATTAGAAAGAAAGAATGATGAAAGGGACAAACACCTGGAGGAGAAAAGAGAGAATGGGATAAAGAGTACAAGTGGAATTGGCCTCAGCAAGCAAAAGGGCTGTCGTTTCCCCTGAGGCTGGAGCAAGGGAGAAGAGAATTCTGTCTTCAATTGTTGTTCAGTGATTTCAGACTCTGTGATCCAGTTTGGGGGTTTTCATTGCAAAGATATAAGAGTGGTTTGCCTTTTCCTTCTCCAGCTCATTTTACTGGTGATTTGTTCTGAGTCACACAGCTAAGTAAAGTAAGCGCATGAGGTGGGATTTGAACTCAGCTCCTTCTGACTCCAGAGTCAGCACTCCATCCACTGTGCCACCTAGCTGCATCCTCAAATATTATCTTCTTAACCAGCTTCTTCACTTCCTATCCCCCTTGATCCAGAACTGCTCTGGTGCCTAACACAATATCTTCCACTTTCTCATTTCTTATTAGCGAAGCGTACAGAAATCCTTGGGGTCGTCTGGCCCTCTGAAATCCTCCAAATGAGGCTCTTTCATTGTCTGATTTTTTGCAGGGTGAGACTTTGTATTTATGTAACATAGCTTACCAAGAGTTTTTCTCATGACTCTTTGAAGTAGGTATGATAGATATCCCTATTTTGCAGGTGAAAAAACAATTTCAGAACATGAAAGAAAAATGATATGTTCAAAGTCACACGGGACTAATTAATAGAAGAGCCTAGAATTGGCCTCTTCTAACTCAAGCTCTTGTGCTCTTTCAATATGTGTGTGTGTGTGTACCTACATATATTTATAGTATGTATACTATATATGTATATAATATGAATAAATAAATATGGCTACATAAAGGTTTAGTACGGAAACGAGAGGAGTTTACAAGGTGCAGGACTTTAAAAAATTCAATCCAAGCTCTTGATGGAATTGATGAGTAGGGTGATCAAGTTCCAAGTTCTGTTTTCCTACTTGCAGACCTAGATAGAGGTTTAATGAAAGAAATCTACTTCTACCCTGGGTTGTGTTTGAATTGGTAGCATTGTCAGGGCTAGGAAGATCCCTGGTGCATTACAGAACTTGTATTTCCTTTGAATATCATCCCAGTTTATCCCTGCTGAATGGCTTTTGACTTTTCTCCTGAATATTTCTCTGGAGTCCCGAATCCTCCCCAAATTCAGGTTGTTCTGTGCTGACCTGGCAGCAGCCTTCCCCATAGCCCTCTCCGGAGAGCTCTGGTCCCAGTGAGCTCTAGAATCCTATCCTTGTTCTTTACCCATTTCTCTCTGTCTGGCTTGGTTTGTATGAAGCATGTTCACTAGCTGTCCACTTCACCTGTGGTTCTCAGCTAGTATCTGGGCCTAGTCTCTCTAGAGGACATATGGCCTCAGTGGTGATGCCATCTTTCCCTCAAGCTCTCACATCACTGTCACTGCAGCTCCCTTCTCTTGCCAGGGATGGGCTCTTTCTTTTCCTGTTTGAAAGTCTGTGCTGCCCACTTATCTGTCTTAGGGAAACTATTTGCAGGTTATGAATCTAAAGTCTAATCAATCAGTAAGAATTTATTAAACACCTACTATGCATGGTGCCCTATACTGGGGATACTAAAAAAAAGTGACAGAGTCCCTATTCTCAAGGAGCTTACATCTTCCAAGGGATGTATGGCATTTTTACAAATTAAATAGAGGATGTAGACAAAAGTAAAATAGCAACTTAAGAGTGGGGTGTCAACAACTCCCTTTTGAAGGAGGTGACACCTAAACAAAGCTATAAAAGGAGCTAAGGTTTCCAAAAAGTGGAGATGAGGAGATGGACACCTCAATGTATGGCAGACAGCCTATATCAAAGCACAGAAGTGAAAAATAGAGGATCCTGAACAGAGAATGACAAGTAGATCCAGCAGGTTGCACTCTAAAGTTCATGAGGGTGAGTAATGTGAAATCAGTTTCAAAAGATAGGCTTGAGCCAGATTGTCAAAGACTTGAGGTATCAAACAGAGGGATTTGTACCTTATCCTAATGGCAATAAAGAGCAACTGAAGCTTCTTGAGCATATGAGTAACATCATCAGGCCTATGCTTTCTTTAGGAATAACAGTTGGGCACCAGAACTTTACAGATCAGTCCCACCGACTTCATCAGATTCTGTCAGTTACTTCCAGGAAAATGATTTTCAGAATCCTATCAATGCAGATTTACAAGGTCCAATTACCTCAAATATATATTTACGATGATAGGTATCAAAGTGAAGGAGGTTCAAATATTCCTAATAACTTCATAATCCCCCAGCTCCTCCCCTACTTGCCCCCATCCTAGGTCCTTCAAGGCCCCTACCATCTCCTTCATGTCACTAAATTCTAAATTTGGAGAGATGGGGGAGTCAAACTTGTACCCGAATGATGGTCATGGTGACATCAGATACTCCCCTCCCTCTCCCCTTCCCCCCAAACCTAGGTTATAGAGGTCTGAGTTCCTGCCTCTCTATAGGATACGAGGGAGAGGCAGGAATACAGAGACTGCTGATGAACTTCCATATGTCCACTCATGTCTGTTTGGATGAAGGGAAAAGAAAGGTTATCCTGAAGCTGACCTGGATGGGGAGGTACACAGGCATGGGCTGGAATGATAAAGGGCCCTATTGCTTTGCCCAGGAAAATTATCAGAGAAATATGAAGACTCATTATGGGATGATAATAATACCTGTCATTTACAAAAATGTTTAAGGTACAAAGACCTTAAAGTGCTGAGAATCAAATGAGACATTTGTAAAGTACTTTGCAGAGTGTCTGATACATAGTAGGTGCTCAATAAATGCATGTTTCCTCCCTCCCTCCTCTCCTTTCTCCCTCTTTCACTCACTCCCTTTTTCCATTTTCTCTCCCTCCCTCCCTTTCTCTCTCCCTCCTTTCTTTCCTTCCATTTTCCCTCCCTTTACTTATATTATTTTTATTTGAGTCTCTAAACAAACTTGTGAGATAAGTGCTGCTGTCCTCATCTTACAGAAGAGGACACCGAAGTTCAGTAAATGTGAGCAGGTAATTCCAATTCTCCCAACACCAAGTCCAGGCTTCTTGGCACTGTTCTGAGCTAGAGTGTACTTGCTTTGTCCAAACCCTATTGGGTCCTCAGTGGCTTAAGAAAAAAGGCCATAGATTGCAGCTGGAAGGAACTACAGATATCAGCTAGTCCAATCCTCTCATTTCAAGGATGAGGAAACTGAGGCCCAGAGAAGTGATTTGCCTAGGTTCTACGTAAGTAACCTTGTTTTCTGGTGACTGAAATTCTGAATCCAAATGTAGTGCTCTTTCCATTATACCCCAGAAACCAGGTCAAGGACAATGTGAAAATAAAGGAAGGGAATAAAGGTGCTTGCAAAGTTGCTTAAGTGGAGACTGTGCACTGCTTTCTACATTACTACCTACAGCCTCTCCTACAACTGTCTGCCTTCCCATTGCCACCTCTGTCCCCATATCATCCATCTGTCCTGTCCCTTCTGTTCCTCTCCTGTGTCTCCTTTCACTCTTTCTCATTCTCTCGTTCCCATCCTTGCTCCCATCACATGACCTATTCGTCCCCCATCCTCTCTGTCCCCCACTCCTCCTCCACTCCATTCCTGCCTTCTCATTTTATTTTTTTGGTCCCTTCCTTTCCCTTCCTGTTCTTTCTGTGCCCCATACACCCTCAACCTGCTAAGCACCAGAGCTCTGGTTTTGTAGGCCTATTTTCTTTGTAACATATTTTATGTGTATTATTTTTCTCCTTCCTCCTTCCCTTCCTTTTTTTCCTCCTTCTTTCCTTCCACCTCCCTTTCTCTCTTTGTAACACGTTCCATGCCTAAGGCAGGTTCTCAAAGGCCCAGTTAACCTTTTCAACCTCTGATGATGAGGGAGAAATCACAGACCAAAAAGCATTGCTCTTTAGATAGAAGCACCAGACTGCCTCCCCAGCTCCCGACCCAACAGCCTGCCTCCCTCAAGCTGCTTGGGTAGCAGGCAGCATGCTCTTCGCTGAGCCTGGCTCTCCTTGCTCCCTGCCTCCTCGGCCTCCTCGCCTGTATTTATATATACTAAAGCCTCTGCCCGAATAAAACATCCATAGAAAATCCAATTTCCTCGGAATCTCTTTTGGAGACGAGGCCTGAGATGGAGTAGGTAACCCCGGCGGTAACTGCCTGAACCACTCCTGCTGGCTGCAAAGGGGAGGCCCATTTTTCAATTATCTATCTGCAGTGACAGCAGCAAAGCTACTGAGCCGGGGAGGGGGAGGAGGGGAGGGAAAAGAGAGAGAGGAAAGAGAGGGAAAGGGAAGGAGAGAAGGAGGGGAAGGAGAGGGGTACAGGGAGGAGGGAGGGAGAAGGACAGGGAAAGGGGAGGGAAAGGAGAGAAAGGGGAGTGGATAGAGGCACAATGTTGTCTATATAGAAAACACTCCATCAACATTTGCAGGATGAATGAAGAGGGATGATAATAGGGAGAAAGAAAGACAAGGAGGGCAGTGAAGGAAGAAGAGAAAAAAGAGAAATCAAAGAGTGAACTGGTGGGAGGTGGGGAAAGAAAGAGGCAAAGGGAGACAGAGATTGAAAGAGAGAGGAGAGAGATAGGGAGAGACAGAGATAGAGAGAGAGAGATGGAGAGAGAGTCAGGGAGAGGGGGGGGGAGAGAGATAGAGAGAGAGACAGAGAGAGAGAGAGAGAGAGAGAGAGAGAAACAGAGAGAGAGACAGAGAGAGAGATGGAGAGAGAGACAGGGAGAGGGGAGGGGGGGAGAGAGAGAGAGAGAGAGAGAGAGGGAGACAGAGACAGAGAGAGATATGGAGAGAGAGACAGGGAGAGGGGAGGGGGGAAGAGAGAGATAGAGAGAGAGACGGAGAGAGGGAGAGAGAGAGAGAGAGAGAGAGAGAGAGAGAGAGAGAGAGAGAGAGAGAGAGAGAGAGAGAGAGAGAGAGAGCCAACAAGAGGCTCCTGTGTCAATCCGGGGAAACGGGCGGCAGAGTGATGCGGTCACAGCTCCTGCCATCAATATCCTCTAATATAAATGTCAGCGATGCTATTTTGCGCGCAGTCATTTCGCACACTGCTGATTACATTATCGTATAATGGAGGCGCCGGCGCCGCTGCTTCTCCCCTAACCCTCCCCCCGGTGATGTGTCAACAGCCGCCTCCATGAACAAGTCAATTTTCTGCAGGCTTGGCAGCGGAATAAATCTGCCCCGCGTTGGGCAGAGCCGGGGATATTTATATACCCGCTCCTGCCTTCGTGTGTGCGCGCGGCCCGGTGTGGGTTCCCGCACGCGCGTGCGCGTGTCCAAGCTTCCCCCCCCCCCACTTTCCACTCCCTCCCCCCCAACCCCCCTTCGCGGGTGCCGGTGGAGTGGGCGCGCGAGCCGAATGATTTTCAGCCCAGCCTCAATCAGAGGTGGATTTAGAGCGGTCCCTCCGCCGGGTTCCCAGAAACAGCCGAACACGTTCATTTTCTTGAGTTGAACAGGAAAGGCAAGAATTATGTGTGGATTTATAGGACAAGCGCAGCTCAGCCCCAGCGCTCCCGAGGCGCTGAGAGGGGGCTCCCGCGGCAAGAGCGGGCCGGCGATAAGCGGCTCTGCGCCTGCTGGGACCCCCGCCCCGGCTGGACGCCGAGCAAACGTTCGGCATGAATTACTCTTGGTCATTGTCCTTGGTGCTGGCGAGGCTGCGGTGCGGAGCGCGCGGGCAGGGGTTGGGGCACCGGGGCCCCGGGGAGGGCAGAGGCTCCCGCTCAGAAGCAGATCGATATATGTGATAGGCGACCAGCCGGGGGAGGGCACACCTCACCTATGCCGCCTCCTGGCCTCCGCCGGAGCAGGCGGCCTGGGGGCGAGCAGCTCCTAGTAGGGGAGACTTGACCCTGCCGTGACCGCTTCCCTCCTATCCCGCCCGGGGGAACCGCAGGCACCTTAGCCAGGTCCGAGCTGCTTCGGACCACTAGAGGGCGGTCCCGCCCCGTCCTCTCCCCAAGAATCCCGGCGCCTCCTCGGCCCAGGCTCCAAAAGACTGTGCTCCCCTATGCCAGGTTAGGAGAGGGAGGGGGAATCTAGACCATACGACTCCCCAGACACGGGTCCAAGCCCATGTGATAGAAGGGAGGGAGGGGCAACAGGGGTGGGGGGCCCGGCAGGGGCTCCTCCCCGACTCCCACCCTTCATCCCCACCACTCCACGAACAGAAGGGACTCAAGTGCCTGGGAGACTGGGCCCAAAGGGGGCTTTGCCTGGTCCGGTGGAGGCTGACAGCCACACCGGGCTTCCCATCCCCTCCGCCCGAACTCTTGGAGATGCCCACGACTGAGACCAAACCCCGGGAAAGGGGCTGCGGGCAGGAAGCCATAAGCGGTCCCAAATCTTCGCTAAGGCCGAGTCTCCTCTCTCCCCTCTTTAGCCCTTGAATGGCGAGGAGAAAGGGAGTAATTTTCTTTAGGCTGCAAGAGGGCAAGATCTCTGCGTGTACACACGTGTGTGTCAGTGTCAGCAAGGGTGGATATGTGAGGACGACAGTAAGGCAGTGTGAAGAGGTTTGGAAAAAGTGGAAGGAAAGTCGAGGAGACAGAGACTGGAACCCTGGCCCTGAAGCTTATAGTCTGGGGAGTTTGGGCAAGCCTCATTCCCTCCACCTCTGTACCTCAGTTTCTTCATCTGTTAAACAAACCCAGGATAACAACCATTCTCACAAGGGCTTCTGTGGGGATCAAACGAAATAACTTCTGTAAAGTATCTTATGAATGTTAGCCATTGTTATCCTGCCCTTGTGTCATTTTGTGCCCAAGTCACTATTGTGTATATCATTCATCATTAGGAACATCACAGAGGACTTACCCAAGATTTGCTGCGAGTAAGACAAATTGCCTAGCATTGTGTGTGTTTTGTCTATGTATGTCATTTTGTATATGTCTCATTATGTGTATTCCTATGTGTGGGTATGCATCATGGTGTCACTGTTATTGTGTAGATATGTCAATGTTTTGCTTGTCATACTCTTGTGTGTCTTTGTCTCTGTGTGGGAGTATCATATGTACATGATGCCAGTTATGTCATTGAGTGTCCTTTGTGTGGGTGTCATTGTGTGTACACACCATTATGCTTTGTGTCCTCCTGTGGATGTCATTGTATGCATAGTTCATCGTGCACTGGGGGGGTGGGGTACAGTCACACAGCTCTTGAGACAAATGGAAGGGGAGCTGATCTGTCAGAAGCAGAGCTGGCAATGACCTTCTTTTTCCAATTATATCCTGGTCAGAGGTGAGTGACCTCTTCCCGCTGAGGCCGTATCTTGTCATGCAAACCTCAAAGCTGGATAGAAATTAAAGGAATGTGACAGTCACGTGTGAAAACAATCAGCTATGGATGGGTCTGGATCAATGCCCCAGATTACAAATGCAACCAAAGCTATCACAGGCTAGGGAGGGCCTCTGCTTTGGAGCTTTTTGGATCCAGAAGGAGAGGGAAAACTCATATACAGGCACACACACATCTGCTTTCGTCCCTCCCATGTTTTGCCTCTGAAGGAAGAAAATTTCTATCTGGCCTCGGCAGTTTTACTGGTTATCTCCCTCCTCCCACCCTCAAATTCAGACCAGTACTGGGAAAGAGAAAAGGGGGCCCAGTAATAAATGATGGATTCTTATCTCTTGCCATGCTAGCAAGGCCCAATCTATAGACTGTGAAAGTGTTAGGCTGGAGGATCCAAGTTCATGCCAGATATCTATGATCCCACTGCCCCTGTCCACCCTGCTCTGGAAAAGCAGAAAGGTAATGTCCCCTCATGACTCTTTCTCCATGAATGTGTCCTAGGGAATAAGAGTATAAAGGGATAGTCTGAGCCACATAGGAATGATAAGAATATCCTCTGGGGCCCTAGGTACCCCTGTAGTCCGAATTCCCACAGCCCAGTATACCCCCATACACACTCCAGATCATCCAGTGATCAAGCAGCTGATATGGGTTTGAGGTCCCTGCACATCAAGGCTGAGTTCTCACAATGCCCTGGAAAGTCCCTTTCAGGTAGGCACACTAATTCAGTCTGGGAGAAGGGCTCCACCCAAGAAAGTTCTAGTTATTTTACAAAGGACAAAGGGTTAATAAGGTGCCCTGGCATGTTGGGGGCCCTGGTCACTCCCCCTTCTCCTTTCTGGATGCATCTGTGGGCTTCTTGGCCGGGGTGAGGGGCGAAGGGGCCGCTGGGTCCACTTCTGGCTTAGTTATTGTTTTAATTTTGGTGCTGGCGTCCCTGGTGCCTGGAGCAGATAATGAAACAGAGAAAACACACCAGGAGAGGCTGGGATGGTGCCCAGGCGGCAGATTTCAGGGGCTGGGGCTGGAGTGTGTGGGGGGTGAGTATCGGTGGGGGAGGGCCAGTTAAAGTCAGTAAAGTGCTTGGAGACTCAGAAAATGGGAGTGGAGGTGCCGAGTTGGTGTTTCAGCTGGACAAGGCCTTTTGCTTAGAAAGCTGAACGCTCACAGTCCCCATTCAGAGTATCTCGCATCCTCAGCATGATGAAAGGATGGAGGTGGGGAGGAGGAACATCATAGTCAGGGATAGGAAGGAGTGTGTTTAAGGAAAAGTTGGAGAAGCCAGAGGACCTGACTTTTTTCCACCCTAGGCCTCTGTCCAGTCTTCGGCCCTTCCGATCTGGTCTTGCTCCTGGGTGTTGCTCCATTGACAAAGAATCCACAAGTGCCTCTTGTATGCCCATCCCTTGGCTCCCTTACTCTGTGGAGGAGACAGGTACAGGGAGGAGCAGACCGGCTCCCCAAGCCTGTCTAGGAAAACAGAACAAAAAACACAGTCCACGAAAAAAGGTACACTCTGAACCTATAAGAAAGCTTGTATGAGCTTCTTGATGTCCCCAAGTGCTTCCCTATCTAATTCTTTCCCCATCTGCTTACTCTTGTGATCCTTGCCTGGACAGATAGATGAGAATGGAATGAAAGGGTCTATATCCAAATTTCAGGTGCTCTCTGCCCACCAAGCATGAAGGAAAACCCCAATCTAAAGACAACAATATTCTCTTCCACTACCACCCTCTTCTCTCTCCCCCCTAAAGAACCAAACAATTTAGCCACCTCTGGACCTGCGGGAAATAGACACACTCAGCTCTATCTTAGAAAGTGCCCAGGCACAGGAAAGAGGGGTTCTACAGATGTTCCCAAACCTGCCTACTAGGTAGCCATTACTACTAGAAACCCTCTCCCATTCATACAAGGGAATGGCTAGGTTTTCCCAACTCCCAGGCCAGATGAAAGAGAGAAAGAAACGTTTTTAAAAACTAGGCTTTTGCTATGATCTCTCTGTTGTTTCCCAACATATGTGGGTTTGAGAAGTGGGCGTGGGAGGGGGAATGGAAGAACTGATTTCAGAGTTCTCTTTCCCTCCCATCATTGGGCAAATCTATTTTCCCTTCTCTACCTCTCATGGGGACTTAGATCAGATTGGAAAGGGGATGTTAATTTTTCCCACTTGACCTTCCTTCACTCCCAGGGGCAGGCAGGGCCATGAATGAAGAGGCCACATTTTCACATTCATGACAGCATATGTTGTGTTTCCTGAGACGCTGCGGGCGCTGTGCCTGTGGCAGGGGGGTGGGAGAGGCCACAGGGAAGAGGGACAAGGAGGGGGAGCATTATGGGGGGGAAGGAACTGGGGGCTGGGAGCCTGGGGGGTTGGAGGGAGGGAGAGAGGCACGAACAATATTGTTGTGCAGAGCACACCAGGTGCTCCCTGTCAGCCTGAACAAAAAGGAAGAGTCAGCAACTGAGAGGAGTGGGGGGCGGGGGGGACTGAAGGCAGGAGCCTCCTGCTCTGATGTATCCTCTTCCCATTAACCCCTCCCTTGCCATGTAGCCCAGCTCTGGCAGCACCCAGCGGAGGCACTGTGGAGTCTCTCACCCCCACCATGACCCTAGTGGTCTGATACAGGCAGAGGTTGCCTCCCTTGAGTCATTAAAATGTCTGGGGTGGGAAATGGTTGGATGTCTCTCCCTCATCCTTCCCCAGCAGAGCCAGAGGAGAAACAGAAGGCTCAGATAGAAGATTTAGAGCTGAACAGGACCCTACAGATTTAGCATAAATTCAATCATCGATGATGCATCCGGGTCCAGAGAGAAAGAAGTTGCTTGTGTAATCACCTGTGCAGGTGATCCGGGATGCAAACCCAGGTCCTCCGACTTCAGGTACAGTCTTCTTTCCCACCGACAAATATCTCTCCCAGGAGCAAAAGCAAGACCTCATAGTGGGGCTGGTTGGTAAATGGAAATCTATGTGTGTAAGTTGGGGGATGAAGTGAGTATGGGGACTGTGAGAAATAACAGAGGGACTTCTCTTGTCTGGTTTATCATCTTCTGGGCTCTGGACCAGGGGAGAGCAGCGAGGTTGGGGAGAGTCTAAAAAAATTACTGTTGTATGGGCTCTCACTTAAGCAGTGCTAAGCAAGTACATACTCCAGTTGTGACTGTACTGGCCTACCTTCTTTAGGGGGGACAAGAGAAGAGGCCACAGTCCCTCTGGAAGGCCGAAGACTACTTTAGGACATCTGGGCTTATACAAGAGACAACTCGATAACTACAACAGAGCAACACAGGAGGTTGTAAGGAGTTGAGAGGTTTGAGGCAGATAATGACCTGGGACATTGTTGTCTCTGATACAGAAACTAAGGAAAACCTTTCATCTGGCTGGCAATGGAGAGAGGGGAGTGAAAGAATGGAGAAATGTAGGTAAAGTTTGGTAAGAAACTAAAGAATTCTGATTTCTATCTCATTTCAAGGCATTGGGAAGGACCTGAGACCATCGGACTCCCCAACACACAAGATGGTCAACCAAGTCTAGATGTGGGCTCTTTCTCGTTTCTCAGGGACCAAAATGAAATGATTCCTTCCCTTGCCTATGCTTCCTGGATCCTGGAGTGGGGGAGCAGAGGCTGATTGCCCTCACTAATTCTTGTATTCTGTTCTGCTGTTACTAAGAGGAAGAAGCCTTGAGAGAGCAAAGATTGTATCCTCAAGCCTGGAGCAGGGGCCGACTAGGATCCTGAATCCTTTCTCTGGAAACTGCTCCCCTCCCCTACTCTGTGCCTCCCTTACTTATTCAATCCCACTACCACCCTTTCCAGGAGAGGAAAAAAGATGTGAAAAATGCGAGCTAGGCTGTTTTGGAGGCAGGAGCCCTGGGCTCCAGCAATGCCTCTGGCCACTGTGAGATCTTGAGCAAGTTTCTGAGCCTCAGTTTCCTCATCTGCAAAATGGAAGGGTTAAAACTTGCTCGGTTGACCTCCCAGGATTTGTAATGAGCACAGGAGATAATGGATGCAAACCGATTATTAAACGCGAGCTACTCACTTCCCGCACCCCAACCCCTCTTTCCATGTTCCTGCCCCTCCCTCCCCACGCGCCGCCTGCCCCGCCCGAGCTGTTGCGGTGGTACCCCACCCCCACCCTTTCATTCCTGTGCCGAGCTCCCCCCCCACTTCCCCAGGGTCACCCACCGCGCCACTCACAGCTGCTTCGCGGCACCGCTAGCGCTGCTCTCATCTCGCCTTCCACCCTTGGCTCAGAGCCCCCCTCCCCGGCTCCAGCTGCGAGCGGAGCCCGTCCCAGGCGCGGCTCCAGCTCCTCAATGGCCCTTCTCCCCCATTACCCTGATGTCGGCCCCTCTCCCCCTCCGCGTTATCGGCTCCGCCAGGGTAATGAGGGCTCTGCTAATTACCGTTCCAGAAACTCCACTCACACTAACAGCTTCATCCGCGGAGCGGCAACATCTGCTCTGTACTGGCAGCGGCCCCCTCCGCTCCTCTCCCATCTTCTCCTCCTCTCTCCTCCCCTCTCCTCCTCTTCCTTCCCCTCCCTCTGCCAGTTTCCCCCCTTTGGTATCTTCTCTTTCCCCTCCGCACACCCCCACCCCCACCCCCCCAACTTCCCTTCCCCTGTGTCCTGCAGGATCCTCGTCGATCTCAATCAGAGACAGAAAAACAGACTCAGAGAAAACAGGAGCCCGACAAAGAGGAAGAGACCGATAGAAAAGAAAAAAGACACAGAAACCGATTAAATGAATGCAAATGCGGAGGTGAAGGGTGGGGGAATTCGTGTCCGCATCGGTCATATGGGTATGAGTGTAAATGTGTGGTTGCCGGTGTGTACCTGCATGTGCGTGCAGTTGTGTGTAGCTGCGCGCATATGTATTTGTGTGTGCTCCTGCTGCAAGGGGCATGACTAGAGAAGGCTCAGCCCATTTTATTCTGAGGTTAACAGGGGTTGCACAGCACCCCCGGAGAGCACGCGCACACACACACACACACACACACACACACACACACTCACACATAAGACACATTCTTGCATAAATTGAAGCTACAGTGTGGTGGAAAGGCAGCCAAGCAAACCATTAAGAAAGGTCAACAATATTATCGGCTCCTAATCCAATTAGTTACTGTTTATTCTGATTCTGGCTCATTTTGTGGGGAGGAGTAGGAGGCAGAGACTGAGGCTGGGAAATGGGGATAGAGACGGGAAATGGAGAACAGGTTTGTACGGAGGTGAGCTCTGGAGTGGGGGAGAAGTCACCGCGAGGATCTGATATTTCTATCCTGATGTGACGATAACGAGTGGTGTTAAATCCTACCCTCAGCGAAATTAATTCTACCCTACTTGTGATAACACAAACGCTTCCCCTCACCTCCCCACCCCCTCCCCCGGCCAATATTGATCCTACCTCTCCCCTACCCTGAAAATATGATTTCTCCCTTAACTGTGATCAAACAAGCAGCAGCTTTATCTGACATGGAGATGGGGGTGGGATGAAAGGAGCAGTGTGTGCCTGGCAAGGGTTGGAAGTGGGGGAGAATGATGAAATCGAAGAGGGCGAAGCGGGGAGTTCCCACTACTAGAGACCTTTAACAACCTTTCCCTTCTTTTCTGAGCTCCCTGAGAAGCTGGAGTGGAGCTGGAAGATAGCTCTGGGAGGTTGGGGGCTGCGGCCACAGGTTACCTTGGGAGGGGAGAGGCAGAGGAGGAGATGTTGGTAAATGGGCTATTAGTCCTGGATGCCACTTCATTAATCCTACAGAACAAAGCTGCCCTTCATTTTCTGCTCCCCTTTTCTCTCCCCCACACCATCCTGTTCTGTCCTTCTGAAAGCATTAGCTGGGACCTGGTCTTGCCTCCCATCCTGGACATGAGGAGGGGACATGGGGGAAGGAAACAAAGAAGTCACCCTCAGATAAACCTTAGGGGAAGGTGCAGGGGAAAGCCCAACCTTTCCTGAGGTACAGGATGCCCAGAAATGGGAACACCTGGAGCCCAATAGGTTTCCCAACCTTAGACTCCCTTTTGTACCAACCCATTCTTTTCTGTATTGGATACGTGGTCCTCCTTCCCTGACCCACTCTCTCTACTGACTGAGTTATGTAGCAATCACTGAAGAAAGACAGGTAGTATGGCCAGGTTAGGGAGTGGGTAAGAGAGGTGAGACTAAGTCTTTATAACCAAAGGTGAAAACAGCAGACTGAGTCTTGGATAAAGCAGGCATAGTTGGGGGTCTCTTGAGGAATCTAGCTTCCACAGAGAAACCACGTGATTGCTTTAGAGCCCTATGGGCTGTTCAAGCAGATAGTATAATCCCACTCAGGCAGCTAGGTGGTGCAGTGGATAGAGCATCAGTGCAGGAGTCAGGAGGACTTGAGTTCAAATCTCACCTCAGACACTTGACACTCACTAGCTGTGTGACCTTGGGCAAGTCACTTAACCCCAATTGCCTCATCCTGGGTCATCTCCAGTCATCCTGATGAATATCTGGTCGCTGGATTCAGATGGCTCTGGAGGAGAGGTGAGGCTGGTGACCTGCACAGCCTTCCTTTCCTCAAAACAAAGTCAAGTGCAAGTCATGTCATTATTTCTCTGATGGCATGGTCATCAGAAGGATGCATACACATAATCCCACCAATGCCAACTCCTCTTTATCCAGAGCTCCCTGAAATATTGGTTGGGTCAGTCACTAAAAATCCTCAGGGCATCATTTTCCTCTCCCTAGTACTCACTAAGATTATAATTAATGTTAGGATCCAGTAGAATGTCAAGTTCCTCAAGGCCAAAGACCACTTTGATTTTGAGTCAGACATTTAAGATAGTATTTTATCTGTAGTAGAAGAATAGGTACATGTTTATTGAGTTGAATTGAACTGAATGCCATCTCACAGGTATACAATGAAAGTATAGTAAATTATATCATTTACAAAGCATTTTTTCCAAATCTCATTTTATAACCATCACAACAGTTCTTTCTTGGCTACTTTGACAGATCCGTACAGATGACTTACCTGTGTCTTCTGGTAAGTCTTCCTTAGGGAATCAACTCAATGTGCTGGTAGTTTTCCTCTATGTCACTCAACTTAGATGGACAAAACAGGCTGTCTATTTTATCTTCGTTTTCCAAATGAGAAAATTGGGACTCACAGAGGTTAAATGATTACAGAGTCAATGAGTGAGAGATACGGCACGAGAATGTAGGTCTACACCCTAATGATTTAGTCCTAAGCCACATGGCTCTTAGTGCTACAGTCAGACTGAGACTAGAAGTCTTCAAAGAACCCTGGAGTTTAAAGATCTGAGTGTGAATACTGTTACCTGTCTGACATTTCAAAAAACCACCTACCCCCTTTAAATCTGTTTTTTTCTCTGCAAATGAGGGATGAATAGACAATCCCTTTTATTCATGTGATGTCAAGAGAAATACAAGAAGGCTCTCAGCACATAAAGTAGACTGCCTGTGAATGGCATTCCAGAGGATATGGACTAGAGGGATCCCACATGAAGGTTTATATGGTCTCTTCTAACTTTACATCCCATAATTCTTTGACTACAATCTATTTTTACATTACTAGTCCAATGCTCTTTCCTTTTACAAGTCATATCTTCGTTGATAAACTGGCAATTGATAGGATTTTTAGCATGTGGAAAAAAGCTACAATCAGGGGCCTTTATCAGACCTATTATCCTACATGGATCTCTGAACATACGGACTGAGCCTCCTCCCTACCCTACCCTGCCCTGCCCTAAAGAGATCCTAGGATGCCTATGGAGCAAGAAAATAGAGGAGAGGGCATATATAGGGCTGTATTTCTCTCTGGTCATCATTGTTTAGATGGACCTTGAGGATAAAACTGCAAAGGGTAAAAAAGAGATGGAAATTAATTTAGGAATTTTTAGTTCAACTCCATCATTTTACGGATTAAAATATAACTCAAAACAAGATAAAAACAATGTACCACCAAAAACAACTCTGAGGTCCAGAACACCTAAGTGAATTGTCACCAAGATCACAAGTGTTAGAACTCAGAGTCAAACCTGGATCTAGCGCTCCTAGACCCTGGTTGACCACTATCTGATGCCTAATCAATCAATCTAGTAGGGACTCTTATCATGGGAAGGTTAGATATGGAAAAGTTAGCAGGGTTTCCTGGAGTACATGGTCCCTGGGGATCCTTGAACAGATCAAACAACTAATATCTGATAGTCCGGTAAGTGCCCAGTCCTGCACCAGGAACTAGGGGAGAGATAAGACAAGGAGCAAATCTAACTTCTGGCCCTGGGAAACTCAAGGTCTCTTGGGGGAGACAGGACTCAAACGCGAAAAGAAAACTCACAATGAAAGGTAATGTGTTATCAACTGGATACCACACACCAATGTCAGCACACCAGAGAAGTATATCTATCTGAGTTCAGAGTGGGGAGGACATAAGGTCCCTTCCAACTCTCATATTCTATAAGCAGGAGAATTTCTAAGTATCTTGGGGTCTTATTTATCTGGGCTCTCTTTGCCTAGATGATGAAAAATTGCTCCAAAAGCTTCTTCCGGTGTTGTGTAGGGCTTCAACATCATTTGTGGTGGTACTCATTCAATTCCTCACCCTCACTCCAGGCTGCCTAGTCTTCCCCTTCTGAATTTACTGACCATAGCTTTATCTGGCTCCACGGTCGCTCCCTGGTTAGTCTACTCTTCAGTGACCACATTACCTGGGCAATCTCTTTGGTTCCTGAAAACCAGAGACCTGAACATTATAAATGGGAAGAAACCATTACTGTTGTTCATGGACCCAAGCAGTATTTTCCCAAACCTTCCCTCCTCTAAATGTCCAAGTGACCCACCTTAACTCAGGCTTTCATCACCTCTTGCTTGGACTACTACAAGAGTTTGGTTTTTCTACCCTCAGCATCTCCATCTGGCAATCATAAGGAACATAGAATTAAAGTTGGAAGGTCAGCTAGTCCAACCCTTTCATTTTATAGATGAGGTCTCATATTGCGCAAGATGCCAGAATTCCCTAGAATATAACTCTGATAACATCATTCCCCTGCTTAGAAATCTTCAGTGGTTCCCCATTTCTTACTGAAGAACATTCAGATGACTCAGGCTGAGATTAAAGGTCTCCACCCTTAACAATTATATAACCAACTTCAAACATGTAACTAAGTATCTCGCAGGATTTAAAGCTTGGAAGAACTCTTAAAGATCATGTAGTCCAACCCTATCATGTTTTAGATGACAAAACCAGAAAGGCTGTGACTTGTCCCGCATGATTTGTTATACAGATTGCCCCCATGAAGTTTATTCTCCAATCAAATTGGCCTATACACTCTATGCCTCAAATACCTCTGGATTTTATTTCATAGACTCTAGCTAGTCTTCCAAAGCCCAGTCCTTCCCTGTTTACCCAGATGCAAACTGATCTTTCTATGTTCTGAATTTCTGAGTCTGGAGTCAAGAAGGCCTAAGTTAAAATCTGGCCTCAGAGACTTACTAGCTGGGTGATCCTGGGAAGTCACTTAACCCTGATTGCCTCAGTTTCCTCATCTGTAAAATAAGCTGGAGAAGGAAATGGCAAACCACTGCAATATCTTTACCAAGAAAACCCGGGTTCAGGAAGAGTAGGGCATGATTGAAATGACTAAACAAAAGCAGCAGAAGCCCTGATTAAGGTACCTACCACATTACTCGCTGACCTTCTTGCCATCAGTTCTGACTTTGGAGGAACTTTTTGAACCTTATCCCATAACTTATCTCATTCCTCCTTGCCCCTCACCCCCTCCACCAGTCTCTAATCAAATTAATATTGTCATTGGAGAGGTCACATGTCAACCAATTCCCCTATGGCTCCACTCACTATCTCTGTGACGCCTCCAAACCTTTTGATATCAAAATATCACCTCCCTGGCCTTTACTACCTTGTATGTGTTGTCTCCCCCTTTTAGAATATAAGATCTTTGAGGGTGGGGACTGTTGTAATTTTTTTAAAATGTCCGCAGCACTTGGCTCATAGTAAGCACTTAAATGCCTTTTTATTCATTCATTTAGTTGTCAACTAGAATGTGAGTTCTTTGAAGGCAGAGCCTGTGCCTTATTTATTTCTATCTCTGCCACACAGTGGAACATAAGGCCTTGCACATAGTAGGTGCATAAAAAAGTATGTGAAATGAGTAAAAATTTACACTTAGGAACCAAGGATCCCAAAGGCCATTTATAGTTGTGACAGTATCAGAAACAGTAGGCTAATAAACCAAAACAGGAGGAGCTGTGGAACCTTCCCGATTAATGGACCAGAAACTGACTTTGAATGTGTCCCTCCTCCCCTTACTTAATTAGTTTTCTGGGAGCATAGGACCTACCTCTTCCACTGCCCTTAACTTACAGCACAGCTCCTGGAGGTCTTACTGCCTCTTCTTTTCTACTTGAACCTTGTTCTGCCCTCTCCCCTATGTCTTGTTGCCTACATTCTTCAGATCTATTTTATTGGAATTCAAGCTTCTTGAGGGCAGGGACTATTTTTTTCTTTTTCTTTGTATCCACAGTGCTTAGCACAGTCCCTGGCACATAGCAAGTTTACTTAATAAATACTTGTTGATTGATGCAATCTTCACTCTGGACCCTTGAGGCAGGAGAATGGGCCAAGAAGTGGCTAATAAGGGTGTTCCCAGTTGGAAGGCTTCTCTCCACTGAAGCCTTATTTCACCTACTTAGACCTTCATGATCAATCAGTGCTGAATGTGGCTTGTCTAAAGCTGAACTTATATAAGATCTGTGGAGAAGGGCACAAGCAAGGTCCAAGGAGAAGGAAGGAATTCCCAGTCTAGACAGTGAGTGGGATTTTTGTGCATTGGATAGTAAATGAATAACACCTAATATTTTGCTATGCATTTCTTCTCTGGGTCTGCAGTTGGTCTACAGTGAGCTGTTTTGGGAGCTCAAGGAGGTAGACTAAGTGTGATGATCAGAGGAACCCTTCTGCTACAGGCTGGGCACCCTGGATGAGGGGACAGGGGCTCCAGCAAGGTAATCCTGTGTATATGTGTCCAGAGGCATTTAGGGACTTTTTTCTGAGAGCTGGGTATGATGGCCCAAGTGGGAAAAGAGAGGAGCAGGTTGGCTGGATCTGGGGCAATGATTGCCAGGTCTTACCTGGTAGGGTCAGTTCTTTTTGTATCTTCCATTTGGGGTCCACAAAAGATCAAGGTTCAAAAAGATAAGCTAGGAAGGATCAATCCCTTTCTATTAGGGAAAATTTCATCAGTTATTACAATTCTATGTGTGGTTATCTGGAAATGATGGGATTCTGAAATCACCAAACCATAGAGTGTACAGGCTAGAAAGGAGCTCAGAGACTAATGCGACTGATCCTTCATCATAATGACTGAGGTTCATAGAGAGGACATGACTTGTCTAAGGTACACATTCTAGTTAGTGGTAACTAGGGACCAGCACACATCTTTGGATCCCCAGTCCAGTGCTTTTCTCAGTAATTTTGTATATAGAAGACACTCAGGGAAGGAATACTTTAGGGAAGACAGCAGTTCCTACAGCTTGATACAGCAAAGTCCCAATCATTCTTCAAACTTGAGATTTGCAGAGACATTGGCAGTATCATCCTGGTCTGGCCTGAAAATTCAATTGGAGCTCCAGGTGTTTCTCAGCCAAGGAAACAGCCTTTGGAGTTGATCGGATATGGTAACTGAGCTTTGAAATAGGAAGGTTGGGAGAGCCTTGTGCTGATGACAGCAACAGCAACAATAATTTCTTTTGTTGCACTTTGTTAATAATGATTTTTTTTTAAATAATTTCCCTGTGAGTTAGAATAGACAGTCAGAGAGATAGATAATAGATGGATGGATGGATGGTTGGACAGAAAGATAGGCAGATAAAATTTGCTAGGTTTTGGGAGTGGGGGCTGGATGTGTGATTTTATTAGTGCAGGGAAGTTCTCAGGAGGAAACTTCCTCCACCAATGCTGATCACCACCTGCTCTTCAACTATGCTTTTGTTCATTTCTTCAGTCATGTCCAACACTTCATGACCCTATGAACCCTCCAGGACCTTCTATCCTCCACTATCTCTCAAAGTCTGTCCAAGTTCATGTTCATTGTTTCCATGATACTCTCAATCCATCACATCCTCTGTCATCTTAGAAAATCACCTGTGGCCCTGAGGGGTCAGAAAAAAACTAATCCAGTGTCACATGGTCATTATAGATCAGAGGTAGTCTTTGAACTCAGATCTTTCTGACTCTAGTGTCAACTCTATTTACTCTGCCATGCTTCCTCTCAGATATCATACTTTAATATTTATAGTAGTGCCAATGATGACAGCATTTATATAGTGCTTTAAGGTAGAAAGTGCTTTATATATATGATCTCATTTAATTCTCATAATAGCCTCATGATATCGGTGCTATTATTAACCCCATTTTAAAGATAAGGAAAGTGAGGCTGAGACAAGTTAAGTGCTCTACTTATGATCACACAGCTAGTAAGTGTCTCAGGAAGAATTTAAACTCAGGATTTGAACAGGTCTTCCTGTTTCCAGTTCTACTACTCTACTACTACTTCACCAAGATTCAAAATTTCATTGGTGTGACTGCTCTTTCCACTGATATAAGTTTATCTATCTCTCTATCTCTAAACAGAGAGATATGTGGAGATGGGTATTTAGAGATAGATTAATCTATCTAGATATACACATATCTAGATAGATGGATGGATGGATGAATAGGATAGATAAAGAGATAGATATACTTCTTTCACACACAAAGTAAAGAGAATTTCATGAATTTCTAGAGTTGATCAATGAATGAACGATCACTGGGTGGCCACTTTTCTGGTGATGGACCTTATCAAACTTAATTTGATAAATCCTCCCATGATGGAGCTAGGTCTCTACTCAATACCTTTGGTACTACCTGTCAGAATTTATTCTTCAGTGGCTTGCCTTCAAGATCTGATGGTCACCTCTACCTCATGATGAGGCATTGGAATAGGACTTTATTGGCAAATGCTTTTCTCATTTTACAGATGAGACCACTGAGATTTAGAAGATTTAAAACACATATCCAAGGTTAGAAAGCAAGTAATTGATGAAAATGGCACTTGAGTCCAGGGATTCTGGGTTTAAACTTTTCACTATACAATATCACCTCTCATTTCAGACAGTACTGCCTGATGATTGGTGCAGGATGGGAAGGAGGCTGAAGTAAGTCTGTGCCAAGGTGCCTCCTAGGGATAGGGAGTAGGGATGTGGATGATTCCCTACTGATGACTTGGGCATAACTCAGGCTCCAAAGAGATTAGATCCATTGAGCGTGTTCAGTTTGGAGCTGAAGGAGGCAGATAGCTGGGAGAAGAAGGAAAGGAGCCTGCCTAATGTGGGTGTGGCTACTGGGAGGGAAAAGATAAGTGTAGAGAGAGAGAAGGGACAGCTAGCCCAGCCTATCCCTGTATCCTGCTTAATAGTTAGTATTTCTATGTAGTGCTTTAAGGTTTACAAAATACTTTACACATAGTATTTTATTGGATCCTCACACTAACCTTATTGTAATTATTATCACTCCTGTTTTACAGATAAGTATGTTGAGGCAGAAAAAACTTAAATAACTTGCCCCAGGTCATATAGCATAATCTGTCTTTCTGACTCCAGGTCCATCATTTTACCCAGTATTCTTCCTAAATGTTTAATAAGGGCATCGTAGTATAAAAGAAAGAGAATTGCAAATGGATTCAGAGGTGCTGGGATCAAATCTTCCCATTGTTACTTACCTCGGGTAAGTCACTCTTGGGGCCTCAGTTTCCCCACTTGTAAAATGAAGTTCTTGGACTGTGTTCCCCAAAGTTATTTCCACCCTCAAATTCTCTGAGATATTCATTTACATACCTAAAATGGGAGATAAAATTGAAAAGGTAGGTTAAATCCAGGTTTGTAGAGGACCTGATAAGCCAGGCCAAGAAATTTAGGCTTTAGTCAGTAGGCAACAGGGAGCTATTAGAAGTGTTTGAATAGGGAAATGGTATTATTAGAGCTGTGCATTGGGGAGATCACTCTGGCAGCCAGCACAGGAAGGGGCCTATAAAATGAGGGAGGGAGCCTCTAGGGCCTCTCTACCTCTAAATCTGTGATCCTTTGACCTTGTCTCTTAGACCAGAGCAATAGTAGAATAGCAGAATGCTAAGGTATTTGGGAGAAGCTGGGGCGGGGGCATTTGGAGGATGGAGTCTGGCTAAGTGGAAGAGGGAAAGGGCAGTACTCACCAACATCCCTAGAGCATCCTCACTCTCAGAGATCCTCCAGTTGAACCAGAAGCACAGAGAAGAGAAGAAGGCCCTGCTGGACCTCAAACAAGAGAAATGGGAAATTCAGTGGAAGTAAAAATAAGCTGAAATTTTGAGTAGACTCTAAGGACCTTTGGACAGAGGAGTCTGTGCCAGTTACTCTGAGGAGTCCCTCACTCCCAGGAGGGATCCTGCAATTACTGATTGATTCTGAGAGGTTAATGAGGGAGGTTGGTATGGGAGATTGTGGGGGTATCAAACACCCTGGACTACATAGAGTTTACGATGGTCCCAAGTGCCACAGGAACCAGAAGAAAATGTCATTGGGAAATATTTAACAAAATTAATACAAAATACAACAAAACATAGATCACATTACATTTTTAACTGCTAATATGTAACTCACAGGGATCCTTATGTAGGGAATTTGGTAGCTCCAGTTTCTACTTGAATTTTTACACCACTGTTGTGGATTAGAGGTTAGAGAGCCAATCTATGATTCAAAAAACCTGGGTTCAAGTCACTCCTCTCACACATGATGACTGTGTGATCCTGGGGCAAGTCATTTAACTTCTCCACATTCCCAGACAATTCTATAAACTGCAAATGGCAGCATTGATCCCTGAGAGGTCCCTAAATCAATGAAATCACAAGTCTGGTCTCCCTATCCCACCAAAAGACAAGGGGAGGGAAAGGGAATTGATTTGTCTAATGTGGTTCCATGAAGGCCTCAGTCCTAGTTCTCAGATATCTTCTCCCTGAAAGGGACCAGGAGACAGAACCTGAGGCTATGTTTCCTGAAAGAAGAATGACAAGGGAAGGGGGCCAGGTTCAAACACAGGAAATGGGGAGCCCCCTCCCCTCCACTGGGCTGAGCCACAAAGAGATTTAGGACATGTACTTTGAGCTGGTCCAACATGGGCAGAAAGGCCCATCCCTTCCAGTCCCGAATCACCTCCCTCCAAGGCAGGAGAAAAGACTACAATTCTGGAAGAACAGAAAGGACCTGTCTCTCCATGAATTCAGGAATTGTTGGATGAGCGTACCTCAGTTCAAAGATCTAGGAACCTTTCTTTAAACCCTTGATGTTGGGGAAACAGGGAATTTTTGTCTAAGGGGTAAGTACAAGAGAGTTTTTAAAGCTGTGGCCTGGGAAAGTTCTGTTTGATACTAGGATAGACCCAGTCTGGGAATGTGCTGTAAATTATAATATAATAATGATAGCTAACACTTATATGTTGCCCACTATATGCCCAGTATTGTGCTAAGCATTTTACAAATATTGTCTTACTTGATCCTTGCAAAAACCTTGGGTGCTGGTTTTCATCCCCTTTTTACAGATGAGGAAATAGAGGCAGAGAGAGGTTACGTGCCCCAAAGTGCCTGACTGAGGCTGCATCTGATTAAGCTCAGGCCTTTCTGACTCCAGGCTCAGCACTTTATCCACTGTGCCACCTACAATGATAACAAATGAATACATACCTGGAGAAGGAGAACCTGCCTCTGGCATACTTCCTGTGGTACAGATGCCAATGCTGGGACTCTGCTTGGCAGCAGCCATGTTCGGGGTATTGCTTGCAAACTGTCCTTTCTAGCAGCTGTCTGCATCCTACCCCTTCAGCGCCCTCACACTGGCTCCTCTCCCCCTCCCCCGACCCAGTCACTACTCCTTACTTTTAATTCTCCCATTAGATTCTCTCCATGAATCACAGTAAAGGAATGGAGTTTCCCAAGCTAAAAAACTCCAGGGCTAGCATAGGCTGTTATTTCCTTCCTCCCTCCCGCCCCTAGCGCGCATATGCACACACACATACACACACATATACGATACACACATACACACACGATACACACATACACATGCACACACATACACATGCACACACATACACACCACATACATACACACCACATACATACACATACACACATATACAATACACACATCCACGCACACACGCGCACGCACAAACACACACACACACATACACACACACCATCTATGACCAGAATCAGCAGACCCTCTCCTCTCAGCCTCTTGCCCATCAGCGCCTCAGCAGCACTGCCCATCCTGTCCTGCCCAGCTCTTCTCTGAACCCGTGTGAGGTTCCCCAAATCCTTAATTTGTTTTAGTTACACTCAATTCTCCCCACCCTTCCAATGTCTGGCAGGAAGACCAGATGGCCCCAAATAAATGATTCACAGAATAACCCTGGCCCTGAAAATAGTCATGGACATTTCAAATCCTACCTGGGCAGGGTCTCTTTCTTTCTCAGGGATGGTGGTGGCCTAGTTTCATTGGTTTCCATTTTGAGAATTTCTCTGTAATTAAACTAATGTTTTTTTTCAAAGTGTTCTTTTTTAAGGAAAGGCTGGAGGGAGGTCTCCACCAGGGTAATAGGGAGGAGTTACATTACTCTTTAAACGCTATCACTCAAATGACATTGTCTTCATCTTTGGGGTTTTGAACCGAAAGATTCAGGCAGAGGAGATAGCCTTCATTTCTTTTCTTTCATAGATTTGACTATGACATTCCCCAGCTCAAGAAACTTCACTGGTTCCCTATTGCATGTAAGAGAACATACAAACTATTTGTATTGGCTTGATAAACTACTTTCCTTTACAATATGGCTTCAACTTGACTTTCCAGACTGATTTCACATGACTCCCCTTCACTCAGACTCTACATTCCAGATAAACTGGCTTACTTTCCATCCTCATGTCTCTTTGTATAGGCTGTCTCCAACTCCCACTCCCAGCCCCCATGCCTACAACACTCACCCTTCTCATGTCAGGCTCTTCAAATCCTTAGTTTTCTTCCAGGATCATATGAAGAGCCACCTTCTCTAGGAAGCCCTTTCTAATCGCTGCCCCCTCCTTCCCACTCTGTTAGTGCTTTCCCGCTGAAGGCCCCAGATCCCTTGCACTTAGTTGCCATATATTTTGTATTTACTAATCTATCTTCACACTATTTCCCACTTCTGAAGTGTGAATGTCTGGAGGACAGGGGCTCTTCTCATTTTTGTATACACTAGTGATCAACGAACGTCTATTGAGTAATTGAGTAAGCAGCTGACTTGTTTGGATAATTCTGGTCATGACACGCCAGCCTAAGGAACAATAGATAGATACATTTTCCTATGGACACACATGCAGATACACACATCCTGCTAGATACACCTGGAACAGTGGCTGGAACATAGTAAGTGCTTCATAAATGATTATTGATAATTGCTAAATTGACTGATTTGAGTCCGTCCCTGGAGCTATGTCTTCTCTACTTCAAGGGAAGTGAGACAAAGTCAGAGTTCTTTCTGTCTGATTGGGGCCACACCTTGTCCTTGGCATCTTGGCATTTTCTCTCCCTCTGGCCTGGTCCAGCCCCAGTCCCTGTTCTCCTTTTCCTTCTCCTTTTAATCCCCTTCTCCCAGTTCCCAGCCTTGTACATGGGCAGTAGAAGTGATGATGGTGTCTATGGCTGGAGTGTGTCAGGCCTGGAAGACCTTGGACCTTCTCCATCCTTGGTCTGTTTGCAAAAATTTCTGTAAGGAATTATTGTATGCTGTTAATTGTTGCAAGCGAATGTCTCAGGGCAGAAACTAAAAGGTGAGAATGTGTGTTCCACCCCCAATTTCTCATACCCCATCCCACAACAGAGCCCAGTTTATATCACCTCCCTACCCACGAACCTTCCATGGTCTCCTCCAAATTCCCATGGTAAGCCTGGCATCCAAGGTCCTCCACATTGTGGTCCCAACTGTCTTTCCTAGCCTCATCTCTACTACTCCAAATTCCAAACTCTCCTCCTGGAATTGTCCTTCCCTCACTCTTTCCACTCCCACCAAATCTCACCCAATTCTCATTTTTCAAAGTGAAATATCCCATGATAATTTCTCCCTCCTCTGAGTACTGCCTTTTTGCCCCAACAAGAGAGGGAGCTTTGTGGGGACAGGAACACTTCATATACATGTTTTTATTCTCTATATATCTAGGCAAATGATAGATGCTGAATGTATATTTATTCATTCAACAAATATCTCTAACAATTATGATTCATAATGAGATAGAAGAGACAGTCTGATATGATGAATAAGGAACTGGTCTCCAAGCCAAGAAAATCTGGGTTCAAGTCCTGAACTCTGACACACACTAGCCATATCATCCAGGGGAAGTCACATAACCTCTTTATGCTATCAGGTAAGTCTGTAAGACTGTAAGTTGCAGAGAAGGCATTGGTCTACATTGGTAAAGGGAGTTTCCTTACTGGGAGTTCTGTGTACCAATGAAATCATAGTTCTGGTCCTCCTGACCTCCTCTTGTCCCCACCTCATCCCTCCATAGATCTAGACTAGCTTTCAGAGACCATCTAATTCCTCATCCTCATTTTACAGGTAGAGAAACTGAGACCCAGGGAGGGCAAGTGATTTGCCCAAGGTCATCTGGGTAGTAAGGGTCAGAGATGAGACTTGAATCCAGGTCCCTTGACTTCAGGATGACTGTCTTTTCCACTGTACCATGATGCTTCTCACTACATTTGAGGCTGTCTGCTTATGTTGAGTGCATGAGTATTTGTGTCTACACATATGCTGGTAAGAGAATCCCTCCTAGATACCAGTTGTTTACCCTTAGTGGTTCAATGATAGGCAGACCCTTTTGCATGGGAAACCTGTGGGTAGAGGGTGGAGATGGAGGGAAACCCAGAACAGACCCTCCTAGGACAACCCAGAAAACTTAGAGATTAGACACAGAGAGGGGAGCAGGAGTGAGAAGCAGTAAGGGGTGGGGGGAATGCTTTTCCTTTTTTCCTGGGGATTTGTCATTTCCTGCATGCTCAGTGTAAATAAAACCCCTTGCTCTGTAGTGGCAGTGGGGTGTCTCCCCAGGGCCTTCTTATGGGGTCTGGACTTATTGCTGTGTGGCCCCCAGTGACCCAGGTGGAGAAGGCAGACTGGGAAGGGGAACCTATATATTACTTGTCTTTATTGCTTTGTCCTCCAGTTTGATTGCTGAGGGAGGCCAGGATCATCCCTCAGGTCTCCCCCACCCCCAGCAATTCTTCTTGCAATACCAAAGGAATCAGCCCCACTTGCCTCCAAATCTTGGGACAGAAGCAGCCCTGACATTCATGTTCCCCACTGTCTTCCCCATTCACAGGCCCTTTCTGTTCCCTTTTGTCTCCTGTTTGTAGCCCAACACCTCCAAATGTTCTCCTTCTTCCCCATTCCTCGGTCAGGTTCCTGGCCCCTCTATCGTAAAATTCACCACAGGTTAATTTTCTTCCTCCTTGAGAACTCCATTATCATTCAGCACTGTGGGTCAACGCTTTCTTGAATTCTTCTCCTAGGGTTTCCAGACATGACTTAATTTCAATTCAATTCAATTTAATTCAATCCAACAAACATCTATTAAGTGCCTACTATGTACAAAGCACTGTGCTAGGTGGTAGGGATATAATACCAGAATTAAATGGGCCTGCCTTTAGGGGGTTAGGAGGTATGACATGTGCACATGTAAATAATTTCAAAATATATTCAAAATAATTTGAAGAGGAGGCATGAATTAGTGACCAGGGGTAACAGGAAAGGCCTCCTGTTGGAGATGGTACCTGAGTTATTGAAGGAAGCTAGGGATTGTAAAAGAAAGGAAAGGATGCATATTAGGAAGGAATGACCACCTGGGCAAAGGCACACAGGTAGACGGTGGAATATCATGGATGGGGAACAATTAGCAGCCTGATTTTAGTAGAAAAAGAGTGCACAGGGGAAAATGTGAAATGAGACTGGAAAGGTATGTGGGAGCCACGTTGTAGAAAGCTTTATATATCAGGTGTCTCTAACCCATCTGACTGATCTCTCACTATTGCCTTTTGATTTATGGGTGCTCCTTAAGGTACCATCCTTAACCTTTTGTTTTCTCTCTCCAACCTTTCTCCCTGAAGTGAGCTCATATACTCCCATGACTTCCTTAAAACGAGAGATTAACACCCAAATCTATGCAAATGACTGTTAAAGCAACATGTCTAACCTTGACCTCAATGCTGAACCCTAGACCCACGTTTTCAACTGCCTACATGATGTCTCCACTTGATGGCCCCTCAAACTCAAAACTGAATTTATCACATTCCTCTCAAATCTGTTCTCACCTCCGCTCAGGGTACCACCACTCTGATGGTCACTTGGACTTGAAACCTCGGAGAATGGGTGGAGATCCATAATGGAACAGATTTCTATTATTCCATTCATAGTGCCTACATATTAGGCACCCCTCAGACGCTTATTAGCTGTGTGACCCTGGGCAAGTCATTTGGCCTCCGTTTGCATCAGTTTTCCCATTTGTAAAACAAGAATAATAACAGCACCTACCTTTCAGGGTTGTGGTTAGGATCAAATGAGATAATATTTGTGAAGTGCTTAGCAGAGTTCCTGGCACATGGCACTATATAAATGTCAGTTCTCATCCTCTTGCCCCTCCTCATCCTGCCCTGGGCAGATTAAAGATATACATGTGGGGAAAGAGGAACATCATATTTAATCATGACTAAACATCATTAGGGAATGGATAATGGTAGAACAGCAAAAAAGAAGGGGTACTATCAGCCTAGGGACCGTTGGTTAAAATTATAGGAGAATAGAAATGGGGGAAAATGTAAGAGATAGCATAGGGATTTGAAGTAAGAGCTAAAGTGTATCTTGTGCCTAGGCTCCGAACATCTGCTTTGCTATAGTCATTGGTTTTTCCCTTTATTCTATAGTTCCCCTCCCTTCTCCTCCATGACCCAGCTCCAGAATCATCCTCTCCTCATCCATTGCCTCCCTCTCATAGAACTCTCTCATGTTCACCTGAAAAACTTTGGGTTGTATCCAGTGGTGTGCGGAGAGCCAATTGTGAAATTTTCAGTGTGAGCATTTATAACTCAGAAATCAGCAAACATTACAGATCAGAGCTTGATTTATTACTTTGTGCACTGTCTAGACTTAAAAAAGGTGGTAGAGAAAGTGTTAATGCCAATTGAATCTAAAAAGGATGCCATGAGCACATCCTTCCCCCTTCCCAGAGCCGGTTGTTAAACATTGTAAAACAGCACATCACTGGTTATAGTGGACCATGAGGGGCATAGGCATTCATGTGTGCCAGGCACCATGCTACATCTTTTCCAGATATTATTTCATTTGCTCCATATGCTCAGTTTGAGTAACAGTGAACAAGAAATGGCCATCAAAAAAACTATAATGATCTTGGACTACATTTTTAAAAAAAGCAGAGTGTCCAGTACATGAGAGAGGATAGTACAATAGTATTCTAGCCTCCATGTCTGGAAGTTCAGAACTTTGTGTTAAAAAGCATTTCAGGAAGGATACTAACAGGGTGGGGAGCTCTAGAACAACAGCTCTTTAAACATTACTTAATATTTTATTTTTCCCAATTACATATAAAAATAATTTTTAACATTCTTTCTTAAAATTTTGAGTTCCAAATTCTCCCCCTCCCTCTCTTCTTCCCCCTTCTTTGAGAAGCAATATAGATTATACATGTAGAACAAAAGTTCTTAATCTTTTAAGTGTCTTGGACTTCTTTGGTCAAGTGAAGCTGACAGACTCCTTGCATAGAACAACATATGTGGGATTACTATTATGTCAAAATATTGTCATCAAAAATTTTTTAACAAGTTCACGGACCCCAGGTTTAATACCACTGATAGAAGAGAACTGGAGGTAGAAAGAACCAGAGATCAAGCAAAGCAGTAACTAGTGATTTTGGTGCCCTGAGTGCTGTAGCTTGGGGACCAAGCCTCACTAGTGGCTCCCAAAAGTCTGAAATGTGTCCCCTCCAATGAACTTTATAACTTATCATGTGAAAATAACACAATAAGGAATTCTAAAATGGGATTTCAGTGTCAAATTCATAATGACCCCTATCCTAAAGATCTTTGCAGGTCAGGGTGACTGCTGCCTCATTATTCAGACAACTTAACAGAAAATGAGCAAATCTATGAATGCAGGCAGACTGGAGAGTCTGGATGGAGTGACTGCAATCTCATAGCCTTGAATAAGGGTGTAAGGGTGTGTGTGTGTGTGTGTGTGTGTGTGTGTGTGTGTGTGTGTGTGTGTGTTTGGCGGATGGGGGTGTCACTGCTTTTTACTGGGATTTCTATGAGGGAAGGAATGGAACTGAACTTCTGAAGGAGATAGGCCATCTGGTACAGGTCAAAGGATATAATATTAGGAGTCAGAGGAATTGGGTTCAAATCATGGCATTGCCACTTCTTATTGCCTATGTGGTCTCGAGCTAATCACTTACCATCTCTTAGTCTCTATTTCTTTATCTATAAAATGAGAAAGTTGGACAAGATGACCTCTAAGGACTCTTTCAATTCCAAATGTATGTTATCAGTGATAGGGACGTTGAGGATTATCTAGTGCTGTTATGAGCTTTGGGGTCTCATTATCTTTTCAGTCCACCAGAGGGAGTAGGACAAAGATTATTACTCATCTCCTTTGGGGAGAAGCATTACTGCTTGGGAAGATTGCTCCTTTGAAAAACCAGAAGGGAAATGAAATCCTTGAGAAAGACATCAGAAGGATTGAGGGAGGGAGGAAGTCAACAGAGTACAGAGATCACAGATACGGAGCTGGAAGGAACCTCAAAAATCATCTAATCTAACCCCCTTGAGAATAAGTGGGAGAGCAGAATAAGGGAGAGGTCATCCTAAGCAAAGCAAACTCTCTCTAAGGATGTATAAAAATATTTCTAACTGTTCTTTCTGCAGTGACAAAGGATTGGAAACTGAGGTGGTACTAATCAGTTGGGGAATGGCTGAACAAGTTATGGCATATAAATATCCATCCAATGATGAAATGTTTCAGAGAAACCTGGTAAGACTTAAATAAAGTGATGACAAATGAAGTGCATAGAATCAGGAAAATGATTTATATAATGACAAAAATATTGTAAAGACAACTTTGAAAGACTGAGAAAATCAAATACAATGACTAAAGACAATTGTGGAGGACCTGTGATGAAAAATGCTACCCACTTCTAGACAGAGAGATAATGGACTCCATGAATAGACTGAGGCTTATAGTGGTTTTTTTTTCTGAACTTAAGGAAAAAAACAAACATTTCCATAACAAAGTGGAATAGAAAAAAACAAAGAGAATTGCACCTGAAACTGCATATCTATTATGTAGAACTTGGTATTCCTTTTAAATACACAATGAAATTATCTTATTGCTTTCTTTTTTCCCCTCCCCTCAGAGATGTCTACCATTAGACACAAATATGTATATATAATGCGTGTATATGTATATATATTTGTATTTATATACAGTTTTTTATCTGGATGCAGATGGCATCTTCCTTCGTAAGGCTTTGTTTGCTTTTTTGGACATGGTCAATATGGAATTTGTGATACATGTTTAAAATGGGAGGAAAAAAGCAGTCTATCCTTCCCTCTTACTTTACAGATGAAAAATCTGAAGGTCAGGAAGATTGGGTGACATTGACAATTAAGTGCTAAAGGTGAGATTTGAACTCAGGTCCTCTAGATGACAGAGCTCTTTCCCCTGCCTCTAGGCCGGAGTTGGGGATTTTGGCACTGTAGAAGAGAAGAGTTAGGAGAGAAATGATAACTTTCTTCAGATATTTGGAGTTATCCTTTGGAAGGGGATTATATTTGTTACAATTATCCATAAGTGGCACAAGTTGCCTTGGAAGGTCATAGATTACTTTTTACTTAACTGAGGGGCTGGTGCCTACTTGAGAAAATTTGTACAACTGTATAAATACATGTATATTGACTAGATGACCTCTAAAATTATTATTATTATTATTATTAATTAAAATTTAAATTATTAATTAAAATTATTTCCAAGTCTAAGATTCTTTGATCTTTAACCTGTAACTGGTTTTTTCCCAATCTGCTTAAAAGGAAGTCTTTCCATAACCTTGCTAATCTATCTGGCTACCATTCATAAACAAACTTCTCTTAAAAGTTTTCTACACTCTATGTCTCCACTTTGTCTCCAACTATTCTCTTCTAGACCCTTTATAGTTTTATACTACTCTATAGAAAATGCTCTTTCTGATGTCATCAATGACAATGAAGTGGTTCAATAATTCTTGAAAGCAGTTTGAGACTATACTCCAAAATCCAACTAAATCATGCATGCCTTTTGATCCAGAAACTCCAAAGAGATCAAAGATCCAGGAAAATGACCCATGTGGACAAGAAATTTTTATAGCAGCATTTTTCCTTGCAGCCAAGAAGTAGTAAAGTAATTTCCACCATTTGGGGAATGATTAATCAAATTATTGCACATGAATGTAATGGAATATTATTGTAAAAAAAAGGTGAATTCAGAGAAACCTAGGAAGACTTGTATGAACTGATGCAGGTATGTGTATAAAATTTATATGACTATAACACTCCAAATCAGGAATTCCAGCCAAGATGATCACTTGAATGGAAACTGGCCAGCTCCTACACACCTGCTCTAGCAAAAACTAAAAATATTCCCAGACCAAATGAGAAACTACAATAAGTGACTTCATCTACTCCAGAAATGAATAACAAATCAGCCAAGAAACCCATATGCAATAGGAAAGGGGGCCCCACTAGAAAAACCAGGGCCAGCACAGGCACTGGTAGAAGTATTCCAGTGCAAACAGAGATGGACTAGACTCCTACAAGCCCTTGTATCCAGGGCAACAAGAGCTGAGGGGTCCCACAAGAAAACTCCAGGGTGATTGTGAATGTATAGTTTAAACTTTAGAAGGGAACAGGAGAGAAAGCAACCTGTCTGGATCTGACAATCCTCAGACTGGGATATGATGGGCCCAGGGGCTCTGAGATCCCTAGAACTCTCTCTTGAGATGCCAAAAGGACTCTGAGGATCCAGCTCTCTGAACCTCACAGACCCAGGAGAGCTTAAAACATACCAGCACTCTAAGGGTAGATTTATGTATCTATCCTGGGAGGTAGAAATTACTGCAGGAACCCACATAACTCAGATTGAGACAAGGCAAGGGAAACTTTCTCCCTCCCCCAAAGGAGGCAGCATGGGGTAAGAGCCTGATCCTGGCACGCTTTTAGTTCCCAATTCAGGAACCGAGGCAAGAGAGAGAAGTAAATAGACACTTGACTATGAAGAATTATTATATATGAGGTACCCCAAAATCCAACTTAGAAGAATAGTTTTCTGATCATAGAAGGTACCAAGCCTGGTTCTTAGGTTCAGAGAGCTCCTTATAGGAAAGGTGACTATGCTGTCCAGTTTCCTCTGTCCAGACATTGGCCCACATTTGAATTGTGTGGCAAACACCAATTTTGCTATTGAGCTCTGCAGGATATTAGATAAAACCTACCTAACAGTAAATTTCTTCTTTGCTCCATTTTGTATTTCATAAGCCCTGGTCATGGTATTTTAGGGATCCAGAAATAGTACAACTGCACAAATATTAACGACCTTTCATTTTCATACTATTGATGAAGTTCATTCAAAATTACAGAACCTAAATGTTAATATTAAGAAACATAGAGCTTCCTACATCTGAAATTTGCTAACTGATTCTTTGGAGAAAAGATTTATAATATCCTTCCAGAATTCTTGCCTTGGTCACTGCTGACTTTTAGCATGCTTCAAAAGATGCAAGGAAGGAAGTTAACCAGAGGATCGAAGAGTAAACGGAAGGTATAATTTCAGACCCGTTGGCTTGAGATGCAGTAGATAGTCTGACAGAACTTGTGCTGGCAAATGCCATCTATTTCAAAGGAAATTGGAAGGAGAAATTTGATTGAGCATCTATGTTGATACACCACTTAGATTAAAAAAAAAAAAGAAAATTGGTGAAAATGATGTATCAGAAGAAACTGCCCTATGGTTACATTGAGGGGCTCAAGTATTGATAATTAGAACTTCCTCATAAGGATAAGGGAATGAATATAATCATTGAGTCGACAGATGATACTGAGAATGACTCTGCTGACCTGAAAGAGATTAAAAAGCAGTTCAATCTGGAAAGATTGAAAAAATGGATACTCTCCGAAAATCTGAATTCCAGTGATGTTCATGTGTGTTGGCCCAAATTCAAGTTGGAAAACACCTATAACCTTGACTCACATTTAACACAGAGTCTGTCAGAGCTCTTCATCAGGGGAAAGACTTATCTGTCTGGAATGCCAAGAATTGGAGATAGCTTTCTATCTAAGACTGTCTACAAGACCTCTGTAGAAGTGAACCAGCAGGGTACTGAAACAGCAGTTGCCCCTGGCTATGTTGATGCCAGAGGAAGAATTCCCCACTCGTCATCCATTTCTGTTTCTCATATGTTACAATCCCATAGGAAGCAACCTTTTTTTTAGTATGCTTTCTTCTTCATAAAGACTCTGAAAGTACAAAGTTCAGTAAAGAATACTGAGCTTTTCTACCTGAATTTTTAAATCATGGATTAAAAATAGGTTTTAAAAATAACTGTCCAGGAAAATTGAGAGGGAAAGGGAGAGAGAGAGAGAAACTCCATAACTGCAAGCAGAGACTGAAAGGAAAAAATGTAGAAAGGAAAAAAATGTATTTTCCATAAAGACTATAGGAATACCTAAAATAATTTAAAAAGTGAAATAAAAGCTCAGGAGGAAAGAATTGGAATAATAAATAACTTCAAACAGAAAATGATCAGCCTTACCCAAGAAATAGACTCTCTGAAAATTAGAATAGACCAAACAGAAATCAATCATTCCATGAGACAACAAGAAATATTAGAACAAAATCAAAGGGTTGAAAATAGAGGGAAAAAAATGTAAGATATCTGCTGTTAAAAAACGACCAAGAAAACAGGCCAAAGTGTTAATGTGAGACTCCCCCGCAAACTGCAACTTAAAAAAACCTAGACATCCTATTTCTTTTTTTTTACTTAATAATATATTTTTTCCAATTGCATGCAAACATAGTTTTCAGCTTCTACAAGATTTTGAGTTCCAAATTTTTTTCCCTTTCCTTCCCTTACCCCTCCCCAAGATAGCATGCAATCTGCTATAGGTTACACATGCATAATCATATTAAACATATTTCTATGTTAGTCATGTTGTGAAGGAAGAATCAGAACAAAAGGAAAAACCATGAGAAAGAAAAGAGAAAATAATGTACTTCAATCTGCATTCAGACCTCATAGTTGTTTGTCTGGATGTGGACATCATTTCCCATGAATCCCTTGGAATTGTCTTAGATCATTGCATTGCTGAAAAGAGTTGAGCTAGACACACTATTGCAAAAATTCATAAATTAACTACATTACATCTATTAGAATCAAAGGGCAAAGTAAAAATAGAAGGAATTTACCAGATCTCCTGAAAAAAAAAGCTTCAAAACCAGAAGTATTAGGAATGTCATAGCCAAAATCCAGAGCTTCCAGGTCAAAGAAAAATTATGGCAAGCATCCAGAAAGAAAGCATTTAAGAACCAAGAATTCACAGTCAGGGTAATACAAGACCTGGCAGCTTCTGCTGTAAGTGAGTAGAGATCTTAGAGTACAGCATTACAAAAGACAAAGCATAGACGTTTGGAACCAAGAATATTTTACTCTGATAGGATGAGTATACTCGTACTGGGGGGAAAGTAGACCTTTAATGGAATGGAAGATTTTCAAACATTTCTGATGAAAGACTAGAGTTGAGTTAGGAACTTTCAAATGCCAATACAATAGTCAAGAGAAATCTAGAAAGGTAAAATTCATTTAAGCTAATTTGTTCAAGGAACTATATAATGGTAAAATCCTAACATTCTAGCAGGGGAGAAGAAACAAGTGTCCCTTTAGAATGAATAGTGTTAAATAGGAAAAATAGAGGTCCTGAGGATGAATTGGCTCCATTTTGAGGGTTTTGAGAGGGAACAGACAAAAGCTAAAAGGAATACACTAGCATAGAAAGGAGAAAGAAAAGAGAGAAACTTGTTATTTCTCATAATTGAGTACTCAAAAAAAAAGCATAGAAACTTGGAGGAAAGGGTAGTGGGATAAGCCTCAGATGAATCTTACTCTTCTCTGAACTGGAGAAAGGAGGGTTGAACACATACAGAGCTACACACGCAGAGAGATGCATACTGAGTTTAGTATAGGAATACATCAAACTCCACAGGAACACAGGTAGTAATAGAAAGAGGCAGTGTTGAGAGAGAGAGAGAGAGAGAGAGAGAGAGGAGAGGAGAGAGAGAGAGAGAGGAGAGAGAGAGAGAGAGAGAGAGAGGGAGAGGGAGGGAGGGAGAGAGAGAGAGAGAGAGAGAGAGAAGGAGGGAGGGAGGGGGAGAGAGAGAGAGAGAGAGAGAGAGAGAGAATGATATAGGGAAGGAATAGACACAAATAAATAAATGTTAACTTCAGAGGGTGGAAGCTGAAGGGAGTATAAAAAGGGAGGAAAAGAAAAGAATTGGAAACTAGGAGGATCCCCACAAACTGGGGAACGACTGAACAAATTGTCATATATGCATGTAATGTAAGATTATTATGATTTCATAATGGTGTAAAAGAACTTCAGAGAATCCTGGGAAAATCTGTATGAACTGATGCAGAGCAAAATGATTAGAACTAGGAGAACATTTTATACAATAATAACAACATTGTAAAGAAAAATAACTTTGAAAGACTGCAGAATTCTGTTCATAGTAATATCCAAGCACATCTCCAGAGAATTTATGATGAAGCATATTAACCTATCTTCTGACAGAGAAGTAATAGACTCATCATTCAGAAAGAAACATACATTCTCTGACATGGCTTCTGCATTGTATTATATTATTTGTCAGAGGTTTTTCTTCCTGTTTTTAAGGGAGAAGAGAGGTGAGTCTAACCATAGCGATACCGAAAAAGGAGAAAAACAGTCATTGAAATACACAGAAGAAAGCAGAAACACAGACAAGCAGGATAGCTTTGAAAGGATGAGTTAAATTTGTAATATTTTTAAAAAGCAGACAGCATGAGGTAGAGATTCACAGTTTCATATACAATCATCTTTTTATGTTCTACTGTGCATATAGAAATCCTTTTTTTACTGTTTTTTAGTTCATAATAGATAATAAAATCAAATAAATTATCTCTATGACTCTGAAACTCAAATTTATATCCATAGACCTGATCTTTTTTCACAGTCTAGACAAGCATCTGTAACCACCAATGGGACGTCCTTATTTGAATATCATACCAGCCCTTGAAACTCAAAATACTCCAAACAAAATGGATTGTTTCTCCTCCTAAATATTCTTCTACCACCATGATTATTTCTGTCAGTTCTACCATTCACTCAATCTGTTGTGTATAAAACCTTGGTAATATCATTGACTAGTTCTTCTTTTCCAGTTGTACTCTTTTGAATGTGCCTAATTCAAAGCCAAAATCAAATTCTCTTTCCTTCAGAGGAGCAGTTGGGTGGCACAGTGAATAGAGCCCTGGGCCCAAATCAGAAAGCCCTGAGTTCAAATATAACCTCAAACAATGACTAGCCATGTGACCCTGGGAAAGGCTCTACCTCAGTTTCTTCAACTGTAAAATGGGAATCATAACACTACTATTTCTTAGGTCATTGTCACAAAAATGAATATATTATCAAAATAGCATTTGTAAAACATGTAGCACAGTGCCTGGCATATAGTAAACACTTAATAAATACTCGTTCCCTCCATTCAAAGTTTTCCCTTATTCCTCTAGTTAGTAACACTGATCTCTTTTATCAGAATAATGATGTACCTAAAAGAGCACTGAATGGAAAACAGGATGCCCTAAATTCTAATACCTACTAGTTGTGTCATGACTTCTATGAAACACCGTTATCAGTTATAAAGTATAGATAATAATATTTACGCTGCTTTCTTGTTTGAGAAAAGCAATTTGTAAACATTTAAGTGTTATAAGAAAATGAATAATTATTGCATTTCTTGTTCACTGATGTACATAACAGATAATACTGTATATTATAGCTATTTGTATTTGGATCATATTCTTTACTGTACTGGAAGCTCTATGTATGAGAACAGAGACCATATCTTACCTCAATTTTATGTCTCCCTCAGACTCAACCTATTATTTTGCACACATTAGGTATTTAATGTCTATTGAATGAATAAATGACTGAACAAATGAATCCAATCACTTACCAGGTTCTGTCAGTTTTGTCTCAGCAATATCCTTCTCCCCAGCTCTGACTTTTTTACAGAAATTGTCATAATGAGGCCTTTTGTTTTTATATCAATTTCATCCCTGAAACCTTCCTTATCCAGTATAACAACATTTTTGACAAAAACAAAAACCAACAACAAAAACAGAAATAATGTGGGAAAAAGCAGTTCAGAAAAATGAACCAAGCCAGTGGTAGAATCTGTTAGTACATTCCATCCCGTGCCCATAGTCCTCCCACCTCTGCAAAAAGAAAAAAAGAAAAAAAGAGGAAGGAGCATTTTCTCCTTCCAATCTTCATGGCTGAACTTGTTCATGATAATTATACAATACTTAGTTTATTATTAAATTGTGTTATATATATGTATAAGTGTATATATATATATATGTATATATATTTATATTTCTGGTTGTGCTCACTTCTATATCAGTTCCGATAAAAATTTCTCCTACTTTCCTGAATTCTTCATGTTCATTATTTTTTAGAGCACAATACAATTCTATTACATTTATGTACCCTAATTTGTTTCTCAATAGATGGTCAGCCCTGACTTCTTTTCCCATAGCTACTCCCCAAGTGTAATCCCTCATTGTTATCCTCTTGGACTATTATAATGGCTTCTAAACAGGTCTTTCTGTCATCATTCTCGCCTCCTTTAATCTGTTCCCAAACCAATTTCCCTACACATAGAATTGCTCAGAAACATTCATTAGTTTCCTATTGTTTACTGGGTAAAGTTCTGAATTCTTCTCCTGGCATGTAAAGCCTTTCACAATCTGGCCCACTCTGCCTTTCCAGGCTTATCTCATACTATTGCCCGTCAATGGTTACTATGCTTCAGCCAAGTGGAGATGCTTGCTGACCGTAGAACACACTGTCCCTGGAACATGCTCTCAACTTTCTAGCTTCCACTGCTCCCTAAGCCTGAGATATCCCCTCTCCTACTTTACAAGATGAATTCCTATCCATCCTTTAAAGCCTAACTCAAATGCTCCCTGCTCCATCAAGCCTTTCCCAAACCCTCTTCACTCCCGTCTCACATAGAGCTTTTCTTGTACTATTCTTAGTCATTTAATATTTACTATTTTGTGTCATAGTATCTCCTGTTAATAGGCTGTAAGATCTATGAGGGCAGGGACTGTGTCTTATTTTATCTCCCCTGTCCCACAGCATAGTACTCTGCACACAGTAGGTGCTTAATAAATGTTTGTTGAACTGAACATATGGTTGACCTTCTATGGTTAAAATCAACAACTATGTCACATAGGCTAGGCTGGTTTTTCTCTGAAGAAGTATGAAACTATCCCAGAGAATTAATTGGTTCAGCGTACTAAAACTTGAACCATTAATGCAGCTTCATGATCCCCTAAGTCACAAGGAGCTGGAGACTTGGCAACTGGTCCCATCACTTTCTGGTAAACAGAGGGAGAAGAAATAGAAGCAGTGTCAGATTTTATACTCTTGGGCTCAAAGATCACTGCAGATGGTGACTACAGCCATTAAATTAAAAGGTGCTCCCTGGAAGGAAAGCTATGGCAAATGTGGATAGTGTATTCAAAAGCAGAGACATCACCTTACCAGCAAAGGACTATATGGTCAAAGCTATCATTTTTCCAGTGGCAATGTATGGCTGTGAGAATTGTACTAGAAGGAAAGCTGAGTGCTGCAGAATTGATGCTTTTGAAGACTTTTGAGAGTCCCTTGGATAGCAATACTTAAAAGAAATTAATTCAGGATATTCACTGGAAGGTCAAATACTGAAGTTGTAGCTTAAATATTTTGGCCACATAATGAGAAGATGGGATTCATTGGAAAAGACCCTGATGTTGGAAAAGAGACAAAAGGAATAAGGGATGGCAGATGATGAGATGGATAGGTAGTATCATGAAAACAATGAACATGAACTTAGACAGACTTTGAGAGATAGTAAAGGATAGAAGGCCCTGGCTTGCCATGACCCATGGGGTCACAGAGTCAGACAGGACTGAATGACTAAACAACATGTAGTAGAAGAGGATTCAAACCTGTCTTCGGACCCCAAATCCAGTGTTGTTTACACTATAACACACTGATTCTTAGGAAGGCTACAGCTTCCAGACCTCAGGAAGCTTGGTTAAGCGTAGGTTATTGCTGACATACTCAGAACCTTCCCATCATCCCCTCCCAATACCCCACCTCCTGCAATGAAAATATAAATTGGTTAGTGGACATTTATATGCTTCCAATCGAGCAAAGTAGTGTGGGCAAAAAAATGACTAACTTTGGGGCCCTCCCCTATTCCAATCTCCACTTTTCCACTTCTCCACCTCCCAGCATGGTCCTGGTGGGAGGCAAGGAGGGCCAAATTCTTGCTCTGACCCTGTCTCTTTCCTGTTCCTCAAGCCCCTCCCCTGCCTCATACACAGATGGGAGGGAAGAGAAGGAAAATAGAACAGGTCTCTGAGCCAACAATGGAGGCCCTCCATTTTTTCCTAAATTTATGATTTCTCATTGTTGGAGGTAGGGGTGAAGAGGGGCAAGGCTTCTGACAGGATAGAGTTCCAAGGTAGGGTAGACACACACTCCTTGGGGATGAAGTGGGGGGGTGCAAAAACCTCAGGCAGGGTGGATATACCAAGTGGGTCCTGGGACACTAGGAGTGGAGGGAGGGGTGTGAGTCTATTCAGACCCCAGGCGCTCCTTGGCAGCACTGATCCATTAACCCTGGGTATTCTTGGCTTATGTCCAGTTCCAAATCAGCTTCTCCATCCATCAGGTCCCCCCACCCCCTTACACATACTGATTGGATACGGAATTGTCCTGGCCCTGGAGCCTAGGGCACAGCTGACCCCCAGCTGTCATATCCACATTTCCCCTTCCCCCACTGGCTCCAAGTAAAATGATCAGTCCCTTCCTTGGACCAGAAAAACAATCCTGGAGGGTCTGGGAAGAGGCATCTGTGGGGGTGTAGTGAATGATGCACTAGTCCAGATGTCATAAATCCAGCTGCTAATTCACAATGAACTCACTGGATGACTTTGGGTAAGTCTATCAGCCATTCTAAGAGTCCATCTGTAGTATGAGAAGGCAAGGCTTTTTAGCTTCTGTTCTAAGCTGTTTTATAGAAATGGAAATTAAAACAACTCTGAGGTTTCATCATACCCCCTTCAGATTGGCAAAGATGACAAATAACAAAAATGGAAAATGTTGGAGAGGCTGTGGGAAGATGGGCACATTAATGCACTGCTGGCAGAACTAGGAATTCGTTCATCTTCCTGGGGGAACAAAAGAATATTAAAGGAGTAAAGTCATTATGTTGTACACGTTCCATGATCCAATGACATCACCATTAGGCATATGCCTGAAAGGGATCTTGAAAGGGGGCAAGGGCCTATATATAAAATAGAGCAGCATTTTTTGTGATAGAAAAAAAGAAAGAAAAATAGATATCCATTGACAGATGAGTAGCTAAACACACTGTGGAAAATGGTTTGTGAATGGAATACTATGAGCTGTAAGAAATGATCTATGTAAAGAATTGGGGGAAATTTGAGGGAGTTTGTATGAAATGATGCAAATAATTAGAACCAATAGAATAATTAATGCAAAGAACACAATAATATAAAAGAACAGTGTTAAAAAGATCAGTACAGGTACTCATCATGACTTCGGTGAACTCTTGGTGAATCAGGCCTTTTTCTCTCAGAAGAGAGATAAGGAACATAAGTACAGAAAGGGATAGATTTGGCAGGAATGGTTGATGTTTTGCTGTGTTTTAGTTAGCTATCTTTCTTGGTTTCTTTGTTGCAAGAAGTAGTTACATTAGGGGCTGGGAAAGTCTTTAGGAAATGACAGTGATGTTAACAACCAGTAACAATAAAAATATATTTTTTTAAAATCGAGGACTGGGGAAAAAGGGACTTCTGGCAGAATAAGCAGTAAAGTGCCATAACTCTCCCATATTTACCTCCAAATAACCATAAAACAGCACCTCAAAACAAACCCTGGAATATCTGAACCAGAAAAAAGAGGGTGAAACAGTCTTTTAGCCCAAGAACCTTGGAAGATCGTCAGGAAAGATCTGTCTCACTCAAAAGGGGCATGCATCAGGGACAGGAAGCCAGTCACAAACCAGTAAGTGATGCTGAGCCCCAGTTCAGTGGAACAGGCAAACACCAACAGTAGGACCCTTTACATGCCTCAGCATAGGGGAACAGACAGCCTCTAGCTCCAAGAACCTCCACGTGCTTCAATGTAGCCCTAGGGAAATGAAGAAAAAAGCCCACTGGTCTCAGCACATGCAAGACACCAGCACTAAGACCCTGGCTCAGTACCAGGTAAACTACTAGACACTTATGGCCTCCAGCTGCACCAGCTACAACCAACACCCCACCCCCTCAGTGCGGCACCAGACAGGAGGGTCCCCTATAGGCCTCAGGGTAACATCAATGCAGCACCATGTAAAGAGCCTGAGACAGTGTTCTTCCCACCCTGGGAACAGAGCTCAGATTTAAAAGAAAAAGAAAAATGCAAAAAAAGATGAGTAAAAATAAACAAAAGAATCTTACCATAAAAAGTTATTGTGGTGACAAGGAGGATCAAGACACACATTGAGAAGAGGACACCAATATCAAAACACCTATGGGCCCCAAAGAACCAAAGAACCAAACCCAAAGAAAAAAGGGAAATGGTTTCAAGCTCAGAAAGAACTCATGGAAGAGCTCAAAAAGGAGCTTCAAAATCATGTAAAAGATATAGAAGAAAAGCTGAGGAAAGAAATTAGAGTGATGCAAGAAAATTATGAAAAAAGAGTCAACAGCTTGGAGAAAGAAACCAACTGTTTAAAAAGTAGAACTGGCCAAATGGAAAAGGAGATGGAAAAATCTACTGAAGAAAACAACTACTTAAGCTATGAGACATCAAGAATCAAACAAATTGAAAAGAATGAAAAAGTAGAAGAAAATGTAAAATACCTTATGGGTAAAAACAACTGACCTGTAAAATATATCTAGGTGAAACAATGTCAGAATCATTGGACTACTCGAAAGCCATAATCAAAAGGAGAATTTGGACAGCATCTTTCTAGAAATTATTAAGGAAAAATGCCCTGAAAGCCTGGAGTCAGAGGGCAAAATAGGCATTGAAAGAATCCATCAATCACTTCAAGTAAGAGATCCCCAAATAAAAACTCAAAGGAACATTATAGCCAAATTATAGAACTATCAAGACAAGGAAAAAATAATGCAAGTGGCCAGAAAGAAACAATACAAACATCAGGGAGCCACAATCAGGATGTCTCAGAAGGTTTGGAAGTTCTTAAGGAAGAAAATGATGCCTTGAAAATAAGATACCAAGAAATAATAAAACAAAATATAAAGAATGAAAAAAATAGAAGAGAATGTGAAACATAAGAAAAACAACTGGTCTGCGGAACAGATCAAGAAGAGAAAACATAAGAATAATCAAACTACTTGAAAATTATCATCAAAAAAAGAATCTTGATAAAATTATACAAGAAATAATTATGGAAAATTGTTTGGAAGTGTTAGAACAAGATGAGAAAGTAGAAATAGAAAAAAATCTACTGATCACCACCTGAACAGGAATATTATAGCCAAGTTTTAAAACTCCCAGGTTAAGAAGAAAATATTCGATTCAAATATGGTGGAGCCACAATTAGAATTACATAAGATCTAGCAGCAGCTACTCTAAAAGACCACAGGACTTGGAATGCCATATATTGAAAAGCAAAAGAGCTAGGGTAATGGATGAAAATATCATACCCAGCAACGTTAAGTATAATCCTGAATGAAAAAGAAATAGACATTCAATGAACTGATAGACTTTCAAGATTTTATTACAAAAAGACCAGAACTTAATAGAAAATTTAGCATACAAGATCCAGAGAAATATAAGGTAAATATCCAAGACTAATTACAAGGAACTCAAAAAGGACAAATTGTTCACTTTTCGTATGTGGAAATATAAACTGTATGTCTAAGACAGTCACTAGTAATTAGGTGTTTCAAAAGAAAGAATAGGATAGAGCTGAGTATGATGTGATTGGAAAAAGCAAAATAATGCAAGGAAAAGTAAGGAGAGTAATTATCTCATACAAATGAGGTGCAAGAGGAGGCACTGAGTCAGAGAAATTAGATCAAGGAAGAGGACAGGTAGTTCTGGAACCCTACTCTCATCAGGAACAGGTTAAAGAGGAAACAGTGTGTGTGTGTGTGTGTGTGTGTGTGTGTGTGTGTAAAAGTCTTCTAAGCTCTGAAAGAGATAAGAGGATAAAGGGAGAGGGAAGGGGAGAATATAAGGGAGAGATTTTTGGAGGGGGGTAGATTAAGGAAAAGGAAGGCAAGTTAGTGGGTAGAAGTAGAAGAATGTAGGAATAGGGTGAGAAGGATAGCGAGGAAAAAAGGAAGCAGGAAAATATACAAGTAATTATAGTTTATAATGTGAATGGGATTAATTTACCTATAAAATGGAAGTTGATAGATTAAAAATTTGAATTCAACAATATGTTGCTTTCAGGAAATGCTATAAAAATGAGAGATACACACAAACAGAAAATAAAGGTCTGGAGTGGAATTTATTATGCAAAAAAGCAGGGATAATAATCATGATCTCACACAAAGTTAAGGCTAAAATCAGATTTAATCAAAAGAGAAAAATAGGGAAACTACAGTGTCAGCCATATTAATCAATACTCTTAGACCATGTAAAATAACTATACAGTATAAAAAATATGAATATACCTGCCAAAATAGACACAGGAACTATACAAATATAAACACAAATCACCTTTTATACAAAGTTAGATCTAAATAATTTAAGTAATATTTATTGTGCATGGGTAGGTAAAGCTAATGTAGTAAAAGTGACAATTTTACCTAATCAACTTATTTCTGCAATGCCATCTCAATTAAATTACTAAAAAATTATCTTACTGAGTCAGAAAAAAATTATGGCAGGGTTCATTTGGAAGAGCAGATTGTCAGGAACTTTAAGGAAAAGAGGGGGAAAAGTTGTGAAGGAACAAGATTTGTTGAAGTGCAAAATGGATGGTTTTGATTGTTTTAAATTAAAATTTTCCTGTATAAATAAAACATATGCAGCCAAGAATAGAGCAAATACAGAAAACTGGAAAAAAAAACTCTCATAGACAATCTCCCAGACAGGATGTGATTGGGTCAAAATATTGCTGTGGTGTAGGAAATGATGAGCTGGGGGATTTAGGAAAATATGAAAATACTTGGACTTATGAAGGAAAATGCTATCCACCTACAGAGAAACAGATGACAAGTGGAAATAAGCATAATAAGGTCTTTTATGTTTGAATATATGTATGTTTATGGATATCTATGTATACATATATGTGAGTATATGTATATGTGTGTGTATGCACACACACACACACTTCTTGAGGGCAAGAGGGGAGAAGGCAAAAAAAAATAAAGTAAAAAGTACATAGCTAAGTACAAAAGAAAGCATACAAGGAAACAAAAAAAAAGATGGACAGCTTTGAAAATAGTATTGTATGTGGTATTCATTATATAGGTTTTCCTGAAATGGAAATTTAATGCTTTATATTGAATCCTCCTTTATCTTCTACTGTGTACATGACATTTCTTTTCTTATTTTGTATTTAAGTTTAAAACGAATTTAAAAACTGAAAAGCTTTTAAAAAGAAAAACAAAGTGAATGAAGACTAAATGAAAAAAAAACTGAGAAATGGGCACAATACTACTGAGCAGTGACAGAAAAACGATTTGAGGGAAATGACTAGCTTAGGGTCTTTGAAAATCACAAAGTTAGAGTTGGAAGAGACTTTAGAAATCATTGAGTTTAACCCCCTCATTTTATAGAAGAGAAAACTGAGACCAAGAGGGGTTAAGAGAGTTGCTTAGAATCACACAGTTAACAAGTATCTGAGCTAGAATTTGAAGTCAAGTCTTCTCTACTGCTCTGCCCACGGATACCATGCTGCCCCTGATGTGAGATGACAAGATGCAGTGCCAAGGCATGATCCTCCCTCCATTCCCCTACTGCCAGGAGAGACTCTGGTGATAATATATGGCTTCATTAGCTCAAGCCATATAAATCAGAGTTCCTCTGATAGTTTACTCAGTGACCAGGGTCAACCTCAGCCATTTTCCAAAGACCCAGAAACAGAACAAGTCAAGTAAAAGCCACTTTCATCCTTGTAATGAATGGCTGTAAAGTAAGGAAAAGTCTGAAGGAACCCAAAGTTCTATCACTGGATTAAGCCATTAATGCTTCTTCTTGTCATTGAAGCAAAGAATAGTACTGTCTCCCTCTTCAGTGTTACGCTGAACATTGCTGCTTCAAGGTCTAACTCAAGCCCCTTTTCTACAGAAAGTCTCCTCTGACTCCTCTGGGCTCCAATAGTCTCTTGCTCCCCTGATCTCCTAAACTAATAGATTGAAAAGCAGAGTCAGAGCCACAACCACATCAGGGCAACTTAGGATGCCAAAGTGAAGAAAGTATCCCACCCTAGGTGAGCCCCTCCTCTTCCCCTCCATCAGGTACAAAGATATCTAGCTATATAACTCTCTAAAGGATTCAGCACTAATTCATTTGTTGATTTTAGCTTTTCCTCCCCAGAGGACCCAACAGGATCTGTGCCTTCTCTTTATCCCCACTGGCCCAGGAAGGCCTGTGGAAGATGGGGGTGGGGGAGGTGAATGCTAGGTGGGAGTCGAGAGGCTGAATGATGGATGAATGTTTCATCTAGCATCCTTTATGAGGATTCTTTGTCATTCTCTTTTCTTACCCCAACCTAAGGGAGAGGTTTGCATCTGCCAAAAATGTCCCTTTAACAATGGGTTTTCTAGGTTGTATTATTTTCTACTATTTGACTAATTTGAATAATATTCCTATTTCCTACTTTTTGAAGATGCATTCAACTGTTACTCCTCTCCCCCAACTAGCTTTCTCAGAGGCCTAGGGGAGCCCTAAGAAGTTGATAGGATGTATAAAGACATCCTAGTTCTCCTCCCTGAATCCCTTTTCTTTTTCATTTTAGCCTGTTGACAATGACCTTTTCCTCTCCTGGCCCCAATGATGTAGTACTTGCCAATGGAAACATGCTGGGACTCATTCCAGCTGCCTCCCTCATCCCAGGACCAAGGCTCAGGTCAAGACTTCTTCCACTCTGCCCCCAATCACTGACATTTCCATATATCCGTCATGCCTTTTTTCTCCCCTCATTTTTAAAAAAATTCAATTTTATTTTATTTTCAGTTCTGAATTCTCACCCTCCTATTTTCCTCTCCCTCACCCAGTGAGAAGGCAAGAAAAACAAAACCCATTGCAAACTGTATTGTCAAGCAAAACAATTAGTCAAGAACAAAAAGAAAAGATGAGGAAAGAAAATATGCTTCATTCTGCATTCTGGGTCTATCAGCTCTCTCTATGGAGGTGGATAGTATGTTTCATCACGAAGTGGTTAGTCATCATATGGATAAGAGTTCCTAAGTCTTTTAAAGTTGTCATCTTTACAATGTTGTTATTATATCAGTTGTTCTGGTTCTGCTCACTTCACTTTATGCCAGTTGACACAAGTCTTTCCAAGTTTTTTCTGAAAACTTCTCTTTCATTATTTCTTATAGCACAATAGCATTCTATCATATACTATAACTTGTCCAGCCATTCCTCAGTTGATGGGCGTCCCCTCAGGTTCCAATTCTTTGTCACCACAAAGAATGCTGCTTTAAATATTTCTGCTATAAATAACTTCTTTTTTGGATCTCTCTGATTTTCCCCTCACTTTTGATTGAGCATAAACACTCCAGGGTCCTTTGGGTGCCTGGAGATAGGGGCAAGGGAGAGAGAAAGAGGGAGGGAGGGAGGTAGAGAGGGAGGGAGAGAAAGAGAGAGACAGAGAGACACACACACAGAGACAGAGATCCAGACACACACACACACACACACGCACACACAACATGAGGTGAGTGGGGTGGGAAAACTTCTGTCCACAGACAGAGGCAGAAGTTGAAACATAGGGACTCACAGGGAGGTCCTATAGGGGAGCTAAGAGGTGCCTGCTAGGGTCCGGTCTCTCCCACTCTACCCATTTCTTGGGATAAATGATGGAGCAGGATTATTAGCCCTTAGAGAAGGAGGGAATGCATCCATACTACCCAAGCCTGCAGCAATTAGACTGGGGGAGGATGAAGGGGGTGTCTCATCCATCTAAATGGGAACACTTTCCAAGGGGAGGTTGGTGCAAGGGGGAACTTGTCTTTGCCTTTTTGCCTGTGGATCTCTTCACACTGAAGGGGTGGAGATGCCTATCTGTGCCCCTCTTTTGCTATCCATGGTGGTGAGGCCCTGGACTTTTGGGAGGCAGAGACAGGTAAAAACTACTTCTGGCCTCTCTGGAACCACTCTCTCTTCCCAGCCTAGACTTCCATCCTCTCTTGCTTTAAAGCAACAGCCCTAGAACAGAGCCATTATGCAGTTTATCCTTTAGTCCATTCCATGCTGCTCTAATGGATTATTCTCCAAATGCCCAGATTACCTTCCATTTCTTCCTCAACTCCTAATACCTCCATATTTCTGTTTTCTCTCAAAATCTTTATCCACCTTCAGTCTTCAATTTCTCATGTCCAGTCTTGCTATTAGAACCCTGGTGTTCTCTTCTGGGGGTGGGGCAGAGGATCTGGAATTCTCTCCACTGGTACTTCTGATAGGAATTTGTTTTCACTGTGGGGCTGTGGGGGAGGGGAGTAGGGCTGACAGTCTCTCCCAATTCATACCCTCCCAATGCCTATTGAACCCTCTCGGGTACCACTGGCCAGCTCATGACATCTCTATAAAGTTTAGTTCTAGATGGATTTTATAATATGGTGCAAAGTTCCATATCTAGAGTCACAGAATCTATGTTTGAATTCTACTGTTACTTATTAGCCCTTCAACTTGGGATAAGTTAATCTCTATGTGCCTCAGTTTTTACATCTGTAAAAATGTAAAATTTGTAAAATGAGGTGGTTAGACTAGATGCCCTCTGAAGTCCTTTCCAGCTATACATCTGTGATCTAATTTTCCTAATGGCAAACCATGGGGGAAGGCAGTAAGTACTCTATATATAGGTGTGGGGAATTGTGGTCGATTCAGTTTCAGAGAAGCAGAGGGACTAGCTTCTAGACAAAGTATGATTACTGTATGGAGTCAATGTATTAGAAATGTGTCGGGGCTAACCCCACTCTCCTTCCCCACCCTTTCCATATCCCCACCAAGCAAGATTTCCCTTACTTCTGTCCTAGAGCTCAAAAATGGCACCATAGCCTTTCCTCCTTACATCCTTCCTCAGTAGCGAGGAGAGAAACACTCTATCAGCTGGTTAGAGTGAGAAAACTCTTTTATTGTGGTATGTGGAGTCTCGAGGCACAAACTATACAGAGGAAGGTAAATTACAGGCACGTAGCTTCATCACTCAATTCAGCTTGACACAGTTTAAAGCCAGGATCAGGTTCAGCTAGATTCTTCTAGTTTTCCTTTTTCCTTTTGCTTCCACTACAGCCAAAAGCAAAATCTCTCTCTCTCTCTCTCTCTCTCTCTCTCTCTCTCTCTCTCTCCTCTCTCTCTCTCTCCTCTCTCTCTCTCTCTCTCTCTCTCTCTCCTTCCCTCTCCCTCCTTCTCTCTCTCTGTCCCTCTCTCTCCCTCTATCTCTCTCTCTTTCATTAGCTCTGTATGTTTTTCTGTGTCTTTCTCTGTGTATGTCTGTCATTCTCTCTGTCTCTCCGTGTGTCTGTTATTCTTTTTGTCCCTGTCTCTCTTCTCTGTCTCTGTCTCTCATCAAGTGTTGCAGAAGTAAAGTCTTTCCTCTCTGAATTCTTCAGGACTCATCATGATGTTTAAGCCAAACTGTAACCCAAGTGTTCCCCTGACCTCCTTGACAGTAACATTAACCATGATTCTACTCTCTGAACTAGGAGGCCTCTTTCCAGGCCTTTTCTTTCTACCTGGACCAGCCTCCTTCATTCATTGCTCCCTGTTTATAAACCTTTTCCAGCTGACTTGACAGGTTTAAATTTGGGTATGACTCCTATCACCATTATCCCTCCTTCATTCTGCATCAACAGAGTGTCCACTGACATCATCTTTTTTCTTAGCTTCTCTAAAAGCTTCTCTTTTTTCTCTTAGAATATCAGAATAATTTAAAGTAAAGGGACTTTAGGTAAGATCTAGTCCATTCCCTCCTCACTCTACAGATGAGGAAAATGAGTCCCAGAGAAATATAGTGATAATAAATAGCAGAGTTAAGATTTGAACTCAAGTCTTAGACCTCAAACCTAATGCTATGCCATACTTCCTCTTCATCACTTCCAGCATTCCCTATCCTCCTCATATACAGATAAATGAATATGCTAAGTTTATATTTATGTGAAAGAATGTTGCCCTTCATCTTCTCCTGACTTCCCTAACTTCTTTGAATCTTACCTTCTGCAGGAGGCTTTCCTAACACTCCTACTAAATCTTCCATCTACTCTGCACGAATCTTGTTTGTATATGGCTGTGTGCCTGTTGTCTCTCCCTCTTAAATGTGAGCTCCTTGAAGTTGGGAACAATTTTTGCCTTTCTTTGTATCCCTGTCATTTAACCCAATGCCTGACACATGGCAGGTGCATGCTGTCTGACTGAAGGCCCTTTCTCTGGGCCCAAAATTGTGGTTTCCCTAAAAAATAAATGTTCAAGGCAAAATAAAATATGCAAATATCATCAAAGCCCTTTTACAATGTGATTGTTGGTGCAACCTCCAAGATAGGGATACACTTAGATACAGATACATTTGGAGAGCAAGGATTTGCCACAACTTTCTCTCTTCCACAATAGAATTTCCCCCTCTATGGTTCTATTCAGCTTGACATAATTTAAAGTTCAGATCAGATTCAGATAGTCCCTTCAAGTTTCACTTTCTCCCTTTGTAACCAGGGCAATGTCCTTCTTTATTCTTCGCTACCTGTAGCCTTTTCGTTAAGGATCTCTAAGCATCTTGAACCCTCACGGGGAGGAAATGGTTTTACATATGGGAATGTAGAAGTGGCAGTTTGGGATAGGAACTGTTCCAAATTACCAGAGCTTGGAACCCCAAGCCCAACCCTGGATTTGAAGCAGTTGTCATTTTCCCCAACCTCACCCTGTGATGGGTAAGCGCTCTCATAACCAACAGGGTGGGAGGAGGGTGCGGCAGAGTGGGGAGGTTATAAGAGGAGCAGAGCCTGACTGAGTGCAGTGCAGTGTTGCTGGGGGCCGGGGGGCAGGGAAGTCCATTCAAATTGACAAAAATAGAACATCAGCCTCATATCATTTTTCTCAAAACAAGATTTATTGAAGTTCTGTCGGCAAAAATCGCTGCTGTGTGGAACGCTTAACTTATAGATTAGATTACCCAGTTGTGCCTTACTACATTTTTCATTAGAAAAATATTGGCTGGGAGAGTTTGACCTCATAATCTCTGCATTTTAAACAATAACCAAAGAAAAACCAAATAGGACGCATAAGGTAACAGTTTTTTCTCCCCAACATTTCTCCTCCAGGGACATATTGGAGTGAGAGCTGGGAGGCAGCTGGGTAAGGGAGCTGGGAACCAAAACTATTGTATGAGCAATTCCCCTTTTGGGGCACATCCTTCACAGAAAGGTGGTCTAGGGCATTTCTTTAGACACTACTGCTATTCTCTGGCCCCACCCTTCCATTCCCAGCACACACACACACACACACACACACACACACACACACACACACACGCTGTATTTCCATAACAACTGCAGCTCTCAGCCAGGTAGACAGTAACCCTTGAGGAAGGTGAACCCCTGTTCCCCTTATCCCTTTCATAATATTTGATCCCCTAAACAAAACTCAGTGCTCTAAAGTTACCACTATTTCAGTTTTTCCAGTCAACTAATGTCCATCCCTCCTGCGTGCCACCTCCCCCCCATTCTCTTCTGTTCCTCCTATCTAATACATACTTACATATCAGGGAAATGAATTAACATTTATTAAAGCTATTCTAACTGGACTGCTTGTCCAAGTAGATTGATCAATCTTTAAGTTTTTTGCTAAGCCTTTGGTGGGCCCAGGAGGGTATGTAAAGTGGGGAGACAGGAGAAGAAGAAAACCTACAGCCATATGAAAAAAAATTCTCTAAATCACTGATAGTTGAAGAAATACAAATTTAAACAACTTAAGAATACCACCACATACCCATCAGATTACCGAAAGCGACAGAGGCTAAAGGGGCTATGGGAAAACAGGTACATTAATTCACTGTTGGTGAAACTGTGAACTGGTACAGCTATTCTGGAAAATTATTTGGAACTATGCCCCCAAATCTATTAAACTATGCATAGATTTTGACCCAGTAACAAATGATACTGGAAAATACTCCAAAGAGATCAAAAAAGAGGAAAAGGACATATACACAGACAAACAGAGACATAAATACTAGCTCTTTTTGTGGTAGTAAAGAATTGAAAACTGAGGGGTTCCCATCAGTTGGAAAATGACTGAACAAGCTATGGTACATGAATGTGAATAATACCATTGTGCTATAAAGAAATGATGGCAATAATTTCATAAAAAAACAAGTTGGAAGGTTTGTATGAACTGATGCAAAGTGAAATGAGCATTACCAGAAGAATAATTTATATAATAACAAAAGCAATGTAACAACAACTGAGGAACTCTAATTAACACTACACTGCTAACTACAATTCCAGAAGACTCTTGATGAAATATGCCACTCACCTCTAGGGTAAAAGAATGTAGACAGAGGCTTATTGGATTTTGTTTGTGTGTTGTTTTTAACATTGCCAATGTAGATGTTTATTTATATTTGACTCTACATTTCTGTAATGTTCCTGGGTTTGTTTTGTTTTGTTTTGTTTTGTTTTTTTTTGCTTTCTCATTTTGGAAAGGGAGAAGGGGAAAAGGAGGTGAGAGGTAGAGAATTCAGGCCTGAAAATAAAATAAAATTGAATTTTAAAAATAACCTACATATATTAAAAAAGAGAGAGAAGAGGAAGACCTATGGTCCCTCTGCTCAGGGAAATAAAAATCTACCTGAGAAGATAAGTCCAATCAAAGAATCATATATGACACAATATAATCAAGGATTCATTATGTGATAAGACCCAATATTAAAGAACTAAAGACTTTGAGTCAGAAAACGCAGGCTCTAGTGCCAGTTCTAACATTTACTACTTATTTGACTTGGGTTAAATCACTTTCCTTCTTTGGGACTCTCATTCCTCATCTCTAAAATGAAGTTAGACAAAGTTCCTTCTAGTTCTAACGTTCTATGACTCTCTGAACTCTAATAATTCAGCCCAGTCTGGTCTAGAAAACCTTCCTAAGGAAGTGAAACTTAGGTTTGGACCTTAAAGAATGGGTAGGATTTAAGTAGGGCCAGCAGATCTGTCTTTGCTATTTATGGGGCCAACAACTGACTCCTATTGTGGAAAAGGGGTACAGTCTTCCCATGGCAGGGCCAGGAATAGTGCTACCCTAGCACCTTCATCCCTTCTGCTAATCCTCTAAGGAGAACAGAATTATAGTTTGGACTTCCTAAATTGGTACCAGAACTGGAGGGAGGGCCTGCAGTTGGAATCCAGAATCAAAAAAAAGGATACCTGTCTCCAGAGAGGGGCCAGTGGACCCCCATTCCTCTGCACATGAACCACTGCCCACTACTATATGATCAAAATCTGGATTCTTCAGAGACCATGCATTTTCCCTCACTCCCTTCTCCTCTTCCCTCCTTACCTCACCCTTGTCTCAGTTTCCACTTTCCAAGGCTTTGGTGATTTCCAAGTTCTGACACAGTCATTAGTTACAAAGAGCAATTATGTCTTTTTGTCATTAAGTCATTTTTTAAATGGCTCCGGGCGGCATCACAGAACAAAGAAACAAAATAGCCATGAAAAGACTTAATCACAAATTACTAATTATTTCCCTCCCCTCCTCCCTCTGAAATCGTGAAATCCAATCCCCATGAAAAGGGAGAACGTCTCTTGTCCCGTGAGCTCGCCATGGCTCCTATACACCTAATCCATCACTGAAGACACTTCCTGCCTGGCCTGGCTGGGCTTGGGTTGGGGGGAACTGGGAGCCCCTATTCCTGACCTTTGAAGCCATAGCCCAGGGGCTATAGCCCCAGGCCCAACCCCTCAGGGCTTTAATAGTGGACTAGGGGGCCTCAAGCATCCCTGCCCCCATTACGGATGCAGCCAGCCCCTCTGGGACCGCATTGGATTTCTTGCTATTTGATGGTTTTGTGGGCTGTAGCCAGAGGAGCCAGGCCCCTGCAGGGAAGGGTGAGACTTCAGCTTGAAAATCAGGAGAGGAAGTAATCCAGGAGGGGGAGATTCAAGCCCCAAAACGTGAGGAAATAAAGCCTTCTTGACACCAAGACATATGGAGTCTCAATTTGGGGAGGGAAAGGGGGAGAGAGGAGAGTAGAATGGAGCAGGTTTAGGCAATGTTATCCACTGCATTTCTGGCCACCCCATCTGGCATGCAGGACTATGCCCATATCTAAGCCACATTGTGGAAGGGAGATCATAGTATTGGGGGGGGGTCAATTAAAGAATCCCTGTTTCTTTCCAAGGAATAGAAGAGAAGCATAGGGTAGTGGGTAGTGGGGCGTAGGAAGTCAGGAAGACCTGAACTCAAATCTATCTTCTAATACTTCCTGTCTATGTAACTTCCTGGGCAAGTCACTTAATAGCTCAGACTTTCAGTTTCCTCATCTATAAAATAAAGATTAAATAGCCTCTTAAAAAGTAAGTCCCTTCTTGAATTTCTAAATTTATGAACTTACAATCTTGTAATCAAAAGTAGTCCTAACAGGAAGATGTAGCACAGAATAAGAGGAATGCCTAGAATAAAAGGAATGCCTTCTGGGATCACACTTCCATGCTGGAGGACAACCCAACCTTGTTCCATCCTCTAAATCCAAGATGCCCCCTCTCTCTGTATATCTCTTACCTCTACCCCAACCAGTGCAACCTTCCCTTGGTCTATTGCTCAGTCCAGCACTGTCACAAAAGTAGGAGGTGTTGAGATACACAAGCAGGGAAGTATTTACTGTTCTTGAGGCACAAAGGTCAATCTGAGGACAAAGTCAAGAAGATCTGGTGACTTAGTTCAAAACTGCCAGACCCAATCCCTCTAAAAGCCTCTAACTGAACAAACCAACCCACATCATAGACCCAAACTTGTATGACCTCTTAATAAAACCACAACCCCAAATTTGCCCAAGTCCCTAACCAAATCCTAGCTCCAATCCTGTATCCCAACCGCAACATCAACCACACATACACTCAGCCAAAATCCTAGATAAACCCCATCTCTAATGTAGTTTCCCAAACAAATCCCAATCCCAAACAGATCCCCAACCAAAATCAAACCACTCAAGGCTCACATAAAGGACATATATCTTAGATTTATTTAGTACCTTTTTGCCATCAATGATGAAGATAACTTTTTTTTTTACAAAGCAAGAAATAGACAGTCTATTCCCTCTGTATTTTATAATCACACCTGTATTCCCTAATGCCAATTTATTTTCTTTTTCATGTGTTGGTTTATAATCACTCTCCAATAGCCTTACATATGTATGTTAAGACTCCCCAGTTAGACTATAAACTACTTAAAGTTAGAAAGGACATAATCTACTTTTTTATATTCTTCTCTGATACCTAGAATAGGATTAGGCACTTGATAATTGGCTAAATGCTTGTTGCATAAATGACCACATTGTGCAGATTTGGGGACTGAGGTATGGATCAGTTAAACGCTTATTTTTATGTTGTGTGGACAGTGAAGATCTTAGATATAAATTTCTGATTTATATTATAAATTCACTGTTCTGAGTAAAAGAAAGATTTGGACACAGAACCTCAATTTCTCCCCACTAATCTCTCTCTCTCTCTCTCTCTCTCTCTCTCTCTCTCTCTCTCTCTCTCTCTCTCTCTCTCTCTCTCTCTCCTTTCCATTTCTACTCTTTCTAGAAATCTCTTTCCACAGTCTCCATCTCTTTGTCTCTCTCCTTTGAATAATTTCCTTTTTCTTTAACTATATACCCAAAGGAATTCTTTTTGCTTAGGCAACATTAGAAAAGTCTTCGAGAGTTCAGTCTGAGAAGCCATGTGTAAGGCAACATTGAGATTTTCTGAGTTGGTCAACAATATTCTTTTAAAAGAAACAAATGTCCAATAACCACACTATTAGGCATATGCTTCAAGGAAGACAGAAAAAAGGTCTAATATTTGTCAAAATATTCATAGCTAAGTACTTGAAAAATATGTTTGTTAATTAGAGGAATCACTAAAAAAAAATCATGGCACATGAATGTAATGCAATATTATTGCCTAATAAGAGATGGTCAATAGGAAGAAATCAGAGAAGTGTGGGAAGATATATATGAGATGATGCAGAATGGAACTGCAGAACCAAAAGATCAATATACACAACTACAACAATGTAGATAAGAAGAGTTCTAAAAGGAGTTGAACTCTGTGTAATGGAAAAACCAAGGAAAGAGAAAACATGATAAAAACATACCCTTTATTGATACCAGAGAAGTGGAGAATTATTAGGACAGAATGTTGAATGCATTGTCAGGCAAGTTCTCATTAGATGTATTTTCCTTTTTCTTCTTTTTCGCAAGGGAGGTTAGGTAGAAGAAGGCTGTGATCTAAAGGCAAAAGACATTCAGAAAATGTGTTCTTAAGATATATGTAAGAAACAGCCTTCAAGAGTAAAGAAAGCAGTACCAAAGGAACAGCATACATGATGACTATAATACAAATAGTCAACACTAAGATCAATCAATCAAGTATTTATCAATCATCTCCTATATTTTAGGTGTTGCTATGGATACACAGAAAAAAAGAAATAACTTGTTCACAAGGAACCTACATTTGATAAAGGAAAAATATATCTCTGTTATATATATACATATATATATCCTGTATATATTTACATTTTATGTTTACTGAAGTATTTATTTTGCATATGAGATTTTATATAATATATATGTAATTATATATATGCAAAATAAATGTACAATATAGTTCTGGGAAAGAGATATTAATAGCTTAGGGAATCAGAAATAAACTCATGTAAAAGAGGAAGCTTGAACTGAACTTTGAAGGAAAATCAGAATTCTGAATCCTGAGGGAATAGACTGCTTCTTGCCTTGTAAAAACAAAAGCAAAAACAAAACAAACTTTATCTTCAGATGAAGAGGTAGTACATTCCAGGCATGAGGGACAGACATGTACATAGGCGTAGAGATGGGAGATGGAGTGTTCTATGTGAAGAACAATAAGGCCAGTTTGGCTGGAATGTGGAGTGCAGGAAGGGGAGTAATAATGTAAAAGGTTGGGAAGGTTGAAACCGAGTTATGAAGGGGTTTAAATGCCAAACAAAGAAATTTATATTTGACCCTTGAGATAATAAGGAATTGTTAGAATTGACTGAGTTGTGAAGGGTCGTGCTCAGACCTGTGCTTTGGGAAAACCACTTTGCTAACTGGGTAGAGGATGGAATAGGGGTGGGAGGAACTGAGGAACTGAGAGCAATTAAGAGAAAATAGCAGGATAAATAAAAAGTACTAAAATTTGGGTCAAAAGCAGACAATATTGGTACCACACCATCCACATTAAAAGAGAAAATGATGTGCTACCTGTGACAATCTTACTATTGAGGGTAAGAGTAGGACTAGGGGGAACCTCATATCAATCAATCAATCAATCAACATTTATTAAGCACCTACTATGTGCCAGACACTTTGTTAAGCTCCATATCACTTCATCCTGTGACTGATTCACATCATAAACACTGAAGTACTAGATAAACATGAATTATTGCTTCAGTTATTATCCACGTCTTATAACCTGGGCCAAACTCTCGCCAGGTTTTTGCAGTAACCCCCGGGGTGGTGCGATGATTGTATTGGCTGGGATAGTGGAGTGCTGAGTGATGGCGGGACTCCTGCCCCAGCACTGGGCCTTCTCCAACCACAGCTGGGCTTTCCTCAAGCCTTGAAGCAACATTTCCCTCTTTTTGGGTCCTAGAGCAAATGGAAATTCGAAATGTCCTGGGGAGTTCCCTCAGGTTGAAAGTCAGCCAGAATACAGAACAGCTTGTTAAATGGAAATGTGGTGGCTATGGTTGTGGCTGCACCTGCTGCTGACTGAGATACAGGACATTTAACAGAGTTTTTCAGCTTTTATCCAAATATGTGGAATCCTGTAGATTCTCTTGGCTCTATTCCTAACCTGGCTGTAGCTCCTGGGTTTTGTAACCATTCTTAAGAGGATGTCACAAAGTTAGAAGACCAGAGCCCAGAAAAAGGGTAACTCTTGAGGAGGGGAGCTGATCTCAAGGTGAAAAGAGAGAAGACCAGGAATGGGAGGAAAATGTGGGAATATGGGATCCTAAATCCTGCTACTTTATCCCAAGATTAGAACTGGGTGGTTCAGTGGTCATGGATTATAGTAGCTAAAGCAATTTTCAGCGCGAATTCACATCAATGGCTCCAGAGTTAAAGATATTAACCATTATTTCACGCAGTCAATCTTACGTAGCATAAGAAGAGGGTCAATCCTTAAAGGATGAGCAGCTGATGACTTGGGGGATGTTGAACTAAAACTGAGTGGGCACACCAAAGACAAAGAAGATGACCGACTCCATCTTGGAGCAATGTTGACAATTAAGACTAATAGGCACATTCTTATGAAATCAAAAGTATGCTTATGAAGTAAGTTGTTGATTTGGTGAAGGATGGCTATCAAATATCTCCCTGCCCAGCCAATAGCAAGTGTGTAGTCTCTGTCTCTTTATACTTAGTCTTTTCTAGGCAGCTAGGTGACTCAGTGTGTAAGAGCACTGGGGACCTGGAGTCAGGAAAACCTGAAATCAAATTCTGCCTCAGACACTTCTTAGTTGTGGCACCCTAGGCAAGTCATATAACTGCTCTCAGTCTCAGTTTTCTCATCTGTAAAATGAGATTAATAACAGTACCTACCTCATAGATTTGTTGTGAGGACCAAATTAGATAACATGTGTATGGCATTTTACAAACCTTAAAGTTCTATATAAATGTTGGCTATTGTTTCAGAATATCAGCCAAATGAGTATTCTGAAGTGGACATCTTGTGATCTTGTAGTTTGGGACATTCAGAGGTATCAACATGAGTCCCACTGGCAAGAAGATTTGGTAATGGAAGGGGGCAGTAGCAGTGACTGTAGGACTCAGTCAAGGGAAGGGAAAAGAAATAAGAGAGGAAAGAGTACCAGCAGAATGACTTGGCTTGACAGCTAAGTGGTCTGGCTCAGCAGCAGATATGCCACCCAGCAGATAACTACACCTTCATAAGGCCTATAGGAAAGAAGAAAATTATTTCCAGAGCTTAGGTATCAGTGAGTCACTTTTTGCCTCATGAATACATATGGGAGCCCCATCCTCTGTATTTGTAATGGGCAGTCAACCAGCCCACATGCAAATTCAACCCTACATTCCTAAACAGATTTACATATGGGAACTTACATGAAAACCTTGAGAGAGAAATAGCAATCACTACTTCAAGTGAGCGTAGGATGGTGGGCAAGGAGGGAGTCTTCCAGAGAGCATGCTGCACATATATTCCTGACAATTTTAGGATAGATTTCTATCAAAATGGAGAAGATATCTTGGAGTAGGGATACTTCAACTTTGCACATGAAGATATATGGTAAATGGTACCTCACTAATGTCACTTAGGCAGAAAGATTTCCTATTAAGGTGTAGGCATAGGAAAGAGAAATTACTCCATGAGGGAGAGATAGAAAAAGTGAAACAAAATGGGGGTAAGATAGAGAGAAGAGGTATAAAAGAGAAAGAAACAAAAGTGGATGGAAAGAGGAAAAATGAAGGAAAGAGGAAGACAGGTAGAGATAAAGACAAGAATTGGTAGTTGCGTTGCTATGTTCAGGGCTTTCTTGGGTATGTAGCTCTGGGTTACATTTCTTGAGTTTAAAGAGGAGACTTGTCATATTCATCTCAAACACTCAGTAAGAAGGCTTAGATCACCTTTAACAAGGAAGAAAGGCACAGAAAATAGTACCTTAAGGAGAAAATGCATCACTATCGTTATCAGCCACACTATTATCACTCTGATCTCAACAATCTCCATCGGTATCATTTCGGTTGCCAAAACTGTAACTCTCATTTTACTGAACGCCATCATTCCAATCAACATCATCCTTCCATAACCATGATGAGGGCTAGAACTATCTCCATCATCACCTTCATGATTGCTCTTAGTATCATCATCATTCCACACCATATAACATCACCACGAATACTATCGTTAATGCTATCACAACGACCATTATCACCATGTTCACCATCACTGTAACTATGACTGTAATCACCATGGCCATCACCAAGACTCTCAGAATGACTGTCCACAATGTGAACACCATCATCAAGAATCATTGCTATCACCACAGTCAATGTCGGCATCCCTATTACTTACCTTCTTCATAACTACTAGCAGTATGAGTTAGTAGGAAAACTACTTATCTTAGAGCCAGGAAACCTAAGTTTTAATGTTGGTTCTGCTGCTAACTTTTCCTATGATTTGGGGGCAATTTACTTCTCATCTTTGAGCTTCAGTGTATTTAACTCCAAAATTAAATGAACTAATTAGATGATGTTTAATCTCTAATATTGTATAATTTGATGATTCATAAACTTTATGAATACAAAAAATATTGTTATCAACACTGTTCACTATTATGATTGCCATAGAACCAGACTATTAGAGCTGGAAAGGTCTTCAGAGGGTATTTTATATTACCCTATCATTTTACAGATAAGGACCACAGAGGTGAGGTGTTTTGCCCATGGTCACATAAGTACCTACTGACAGTTGAGACTAGCAGTCAGGTCTTCTGATTTCCAGTCCCAGGCTTTTCCCATATACTGCCTAGTTAACTTTAGCTCCAGCTTTCCTATTCTTGCCCTAGTTTTAATTGGAATACTCTTATAGACATAAAACTATTATTTGTCAATGAGGGGGAAATATACTTCTTACATTAAATTATATATTCAGAACTTCCCACATTTAGCAAGATGTATGAAATAACACAAGGGGCAAGATTCAAGGCTTATGTCACCATTCTGTTTGTTGGTGAAATTGGCTTTTCCTGCCTGACCTTTGTGTATCCTGGACACTGAGGTCTGACAAGTCCTCCCTTCCCCCCGCTTGACTTCCTGGACTGACGATCCTTTCCTTGTTCTTGGCACCTGAAACCTCAAACTCCCTAGACACTGCTTTAAATTTGAGCCTAACTAACCTGATCCTTTTGAAAGGAAGTATGGCATAAAAGAAAAACTAATAAACTTGGAATCAAAAGACTTAACATTTGGTTGACCACATATTACATGTGTGACCATGATCAAGTCACATAACTTCTCTATACTGAAATTGTTTTATTTGTGAGATAAGGCTTGTGATATTGATCCTAACTACTTTATAGACTTCTTGTGAGGAATGGGTTTTACAAATTACAAAATTATATGTAAATGTAAGCTGTTATTGTTACTACTTTCATTCCAGCATAACAAACATTATTAGCACCATCACTTTGGTTCCTCACCCCTGAAATATGCTACATTTGTAAGGTGTATCCACCAGAGGTGGATTATGTCTTTTGGAAATATTGTAACTGAAATTCAAGTAGTCGTCACTAAATGCTTATTTAAAGAATTCAGACCTGGATGAGATTTTAAATATTCTCTAGTAAAACTATCTCATTTTATAGATGAGAAAAATGGGGATCAGATAGATAAAACTAAATAAAATCAAAATAGCTTCATTATTGTGTTAGCTACAGAAACACTATAAGGGGCAAGACCTCAAGGAAATAAAGCATCTGGGACAATGTGGTATTTTTTCTGTAACTAACTGTTATTATCAACAAATTAACGAACGTTGGATTTACCTTATTTTGACTCTATGAAGACTCCAAATTTCTTTTAGTTATTATCTTCCAAATGATGAGAGAAATGTAGCAGAATTATAGTGAAAAGAACACACAATTACATATCTGGAGACTTTAATTTTTGTCCCAGTTCTAGCACTAACTAACCTTAAAGAAGTCATTAATTACTTTAGACCCCAATTTCCTCATCCATAAAATGAAGGAGTTGGATTAGATTTTCCCAAACATCTCTTCCAGCTCTAACATTCTACTTCACCATTCTAAACTTCTCAAAAGTCATGCTTTTAACTACTGCTAACCAAGACTTGAAGTGCTGTAAGTGTTTGATAAGTGGCCATATCTTTATCTACTCCTATCTAAGGAGCTTTTTTTTATGGAATAAAAAGGCCTTCTTCTGGACCCACATTCATGGTAGATCAAACTGAATAGCTGACACTAAATGTAGTAGAATCAAAAACTCACATAGAATTTTAGCCTAGGAAAGGACGTTAGAAATCACCGGATCCAGCCTCCCATTCAAGGCAAGAATCTACTTTATAACATCCTTCACATTCCAATGAATATCTCACCATTTCTGGTAATAGGGAAGTGATTCCTTCATAGTATTCTTTTTCTCCCTATTTCTCACTGGACCAGCCCATCATTGCAATCTATAAACACTTTTCTGAATCTTTATTGTATAATGTAATATAGTGGACTTTCCTCCCAGTTTCTTAGGTCCCTAATGAAATTATTAATAATAACGTTGAACATAACAGAACTAAAGGGAGAATACTGTAGCACACAACTTTAGACTTCCTTTCAATTTGAGATGACTCATTAAATGAAAATTCTTTTGGAATGTATTTGACTGAAAAGAGAGAGGGGCTGGTCATGGACTAAGTGTGAGGGATGTTCAATGGATAGTCTATATGCTCCAAAGATATTAGCACAATGTCAAGAAAAATCAAGAAAGGTCCCCAGCCTATTGGGTGGAGCCCAATGGTAGTAGTGAACTTATCAGAGGACATGAAAAAGTGTCACATAGGAAGGGCAGGCATGTATGGGTTGCAATCTGCATAACTGAAGCGAAGTCCACATCTAGAGATCACATTTGAGTTTGAACTGAGTTTTGATGGTTGAACCTGCTAGTCATCCACATAACAAACATACAGTACAATCTACATCTCTCTATGTTGTTAGCAGTAATGCCTTGAAAGACCATCAAATGACTTGCTGAAATTCAGACATTGGATCTCGTTGATGAAGTGAGATAATATTTGTAAAGCTCTTAGCATAGTGCCTGGTACATATTGTTATTGTTTGGTTGTTTTCAGTCATGCCCCATGTTTCCTTATCCAGTTCATTTTATATGTGAGGAAACTGAGGCAACCAGGATTCAGCGAGGGGACATATCGCTAGTAATTGTCTGAACCCAGATTTGAACTCAGTTCTTTCCAACTCTGGATCTTGTACTCTATCCACTGTGCCATCTAGTTTTCCCCAGCTGCCTGGCACATAGTAGGTGTTATGTAAATGCTTATTCCCTTCTAGGGCCTTCTTCCTTTCCACTTGATTTGGGACACACTCTAGATCCTTGTCTAATTACAGCTATGATGACTTCTACCTTATCAGGAGAAAAGTATTCCTTCTTCCCAGTTCTGAGCCCAGGACACTGAGACTTCACTTTTCTTGGGATTCTCCTTCTTGCTTGATGACTAATAAACACACAAAACATTTAGATAAGCCCTAAATTTTATGTTCCCTAACAGTTTCGTGCCTACATTTCCAAATATTTTTCTAACTGGTATTTTTATGATAGTGACAAAATATTATCTTTCTGTACATTTTTGAGATTTTAAACACTAGAAAATAATTTAAACCAGTATTTTCATTACCACCATCACTGTCACCACCATCACCACCATGATCATCACAGAAAACTGGCGTAGATTCTATTCAGAGTGATTCACATAAATAGGGTAGACCCTGGGGAGCCAACAGCTGGGCTCTGGGGAAGGACAGCTGCAATTTCCTGACATAAAATTCACCAAATTGGAAATGCAAAGAATGGAAAAGGTCAAATGAAGGACAGGGAAAGAGAAAGGAAAAAGAGGATAGAGATGTGAAAAAAAGAGAAAATAAAGGCAAAAATAGGGGAAAGGAAGAGGAAAGAAAAAGCAAAGAGAAGAAAATTTTTTGGCATTAAAAAATACATTTTATTGGTGACTTTGTCTTTCCATAATGGTCATTTCCTACTCTCCTTTAGACAGAATCTTTCCTTGTGATAAAGAAAAACTGTCAAGTAAAAATATCCGATACAGAAACCTCATCTGACAAAATATATACTCTTTGGTTCCACTGTTCCCCCACCTCTCTGCCACGAGGAAGGAAGTGTGTCTCTTTATCTCTTTTCCAACACTTTCCTTAGTTTTTGTGTTTCTCAGAGTTGAACTTTCTTTTCATCATCTGTTCATTGTCATTGTGTATGTCCATGCGGTTCTTTTGATTTTGCCTATTTCTCTCTGTATCAGTTCATATAAATCTTCCCATATAATTCTAAACTCAAATATATTTATCATTTATTACACAACATTTCATTACATTTATAATTCATGCTTTAACTTCTGAAGAATGGGTATGCAATCTGTGGGTTTTAGTTCTTTGTTACTACAAAAGGCTGTTACGAAAATTTTGGTATATATTGTATCTTTATTGTTATTTTTATTACTTTTGTGATATGTGCCCAGTACTCTCATTTCTGGATCAAAGTCTTGGGTCAAATATATTTTACTTGCATAATTCTCATCTGAACTCCAGAATGGCTTGACTACTTCACAGCTCCAACAACAGAGAATCAGTGTCAGTCTTCCTACAGTCTCTTCAACATTGACTAAGTCAATCTTTTTTCATCTTTTCAAATTTTCTGAAAGTAAAAGGAAGCATCAAAATTGGTTTAATTTGCATTTCCTTTACTAATAGTTATTTATACAGCTTCTTCATGTGGCCATTTATAGTTTATAAATCTTTTGAAAACTCTTTTGTCATTATATCCTTTGACTAACTGTCTGTTGAAGAGAGACTCTTGGTGCTACATATTTGTGTTAATTCTCTATGTATTTTGGATATCAGACTTTTATTAATATATTTGGTTGGGATATTATAACGTTTGATGGGAATATTTTCCCCAATTTACTGTTACTTTCCTAATTTTGTCTTCACTACTTTTGTTAACTCAAAAACTTTTTTTTAAATGTATTTAGTATTGATGGGTTTATCTCTTTCCCTTACGTGGACAAGTTATTTTGAACATCAGATTCCAGAACATAACTTGAATTCTCTCTCCTCATAGCTCTGAAGCTTTGGTCATTAAATCTAGGGGAAATGGAGAGAAGAGGAAAGGAAATAAAAGTATTGGAGGGAGGAAGAGAGGAAAGAGAAGATAAAAGGAAGAACAAAGGGAAAAGTAGAGAAATGGAGCAGAGGGAGGAGAAAGGAGAATAGAAAGCTAAGGAGGATAGAGAAGGTTCTGTGTTTTAAATTAATTTTATTTTATTTAAATTTTATTTAAATTAATATTAAATTGAATTAAATGCTGAAACCCAAAACACTCCATTACAAAGACCTGTTCTAGTAGAGTTCAAACTGGCTTTTTGTTCTAGCCTCTGAGCACTTCCCACCCAAGGAAGTTCCCTGGGTACTTCAGGTAAGAGTAAGGACTCTCTGATCTCCTTCAGAATTCCCACACTAGGGGAAATAGAAGACAGTAGAAACCTGATGTCTCTTTCATATTCAATATCCTTGCATAGAGTTTGCATCATTATGGACATGAACATGTTCTCAAAAGGATTCCTGGATATAATGCTCACCCCTCCCCATATCACCTTGCTGCCTCCCTTTGATGGAAGCACTGTGGGGGCTCAACGCCCCAACCCTTTGCTGACCCCTAAGATGCATGCAGCACAGGTCTCCTGCACACAGCTAACTCCTGTGACCGTCAACATGGAAAATAACCCCTGGTTGTAAGTTTGTAATCTGAGAAAGGAACAAGTCATTTTTAGGGGGTTGTATCTAGATTGAGTTCAGGTCTAAATAGTAATCCATTGGTTTGCCTATATGATCCAAAGAGGACAGGATATCACTCTCTGAGTCTTTGTCTGTCTACCCTGGAAAAAACCAGGGATTGGGTTGTGTGTTATTCTATCACTGGTATATCTGTGTGTGCTGAAGTACAGAGGCTTTGGATCCCCATCAGATCAACAGTTCTCTGAGGGCAAGGATTTTGTCTTTTCCTCTCTTATTTCTCAGTTTTGAGTGCAAGGAAAAAGCAGAGTATCATGGGAAAAATGTTTTGAATTGGGAATCAGGAAAGATAGGTTCTAGACCTTGTTCTGCCATTAATTCACCATGAGGTCTTGGACAAGTAGCTGATCACCTCAGTTTCTTCCTCAGTTAAATGAAGAGGTTGAATCAAATGGGGGAGGTATTGAAAAGGATGCCAGACGTGGAGTCAGGGGACCTGGGCTCAAATTTCTGCTCTGGCACATAATAATTGTGTGACTTCAACCATCAGTCTATTTATTAGACACTTCCCATGTGCCAGGCATTGTGCAAAACACTAGTAATACAAATTGCAATAGTCCAGGAGAGAGGGAGTCAGGCAAATGATGGTGAGAATGCAGGAGAATAGGTACATTAATGCACTGTTGGTAGAGCTGTGGACTAGTCCGACCATACTGCCCAATGGGCTAGAAAACCATGCATGTCCTCTGAACCAGAGCTACTGCTGCTAATTCTATACTCCAAGGAGATCAAAGAAAAAGGAAAAGGATCCATAAGTACAAAATGTTTATAGCAGTTCTTTTTGTGGTAGCAAAGAGGTAGAAAGTGAGGGCGTGCCCATTAATTAAAGAATGATTGAATAAGTTATGGCATATAAACATGATGCAATACTATTGTGCTGTAAGAAATGATGAAGGGAACGATTTTAGAAAAGTTTGGAAGGATTTATGTGAATTGATGCAACATGAAGTAAGCAAAACCAGGAGATCAATCTATATAGTAACAGTAATATTATAAAGATAATAATTGTGAAAAACTTGGTAACCCTGATCAATACAATGATTCATTGCAACTCCAAAGGACTCATAATGCAAAATGCTACCCACCTTCAGATAGAGAATTGATAGAATCATAGGGAAGATGGAAACATTTTTTTCTTTATTTTTCTTGCTTTTTTTCTTGTAACATGGCTAATGGGGAAATATATTTTGAATGGCTTGATATGTACAATGGGTATCATATTTCTTGACTTCTCAATGAATGCAGGAAGAAGAAGTAGGGGGGAGAGAATTTGGAACTGAAAATTTTAAAAATCTTAAAAATAAATGTTTGTTGACTGACCAAAAAAAAAGGAGGTAATGAGAGCCTGCACCAGTATAGTGGCTCTGTAAGTAGAGAGGCATATGAGAAATGTTGTAAAGTTAGAAACAGAAAGCTTTAGCAAAGGAATGGATGTGAATGAGGATTCTTGCATTACACCGTGGTTGCTGACCATGGTGACTGGAAGGATGTGGTGGTACCCTGAACAATAACCAGGAAATTGAAACTTTGGGACGAAAAATAATGAATTCTATTTTGGGCTTGAGGTACCTACTGGAGATTGAGCAAGTTTCTTCCTTCAGTTTCCTCATTTTGTAAAATGAGGTTGTTGAATTCAGTGACCTCTAAGGTCCCTTCCAGCTGCTATGATCCAATGATAGTCCAACTCTCCTTCCAGTTCTAATACTCTGGTTCTAATTCTTCAATTCTGTATATAGAAGAGTAGCTTCATTCAATGTGTTGGCTGCCTGGTTTCTGGTCTGAAGGGATGTGCTGGGACTCTGCACTGTAAGTATCTAGGACTGGGGAGAGGGACAGGGAAGAGAAGGAGAGGGGAGAGAGAGAGAGAGAGAGAGAGAGAGAGAGAGAGAGAGAGAGAGAGAGAGAGAGAGAGAGAGAGAGAGAGGGACTGGTCCTCCTCAGTTCAAAACTGCCCTAGTTATTAAAGTCATAACAACATTCACATTTATATGACACTTTGAGATCTACAAAACACAATCCTGTAGGGCAGGCAGATAGATAAAACAAGTGCCATCATCCTCACGGGCAAACTGAGATGAGTGAAGTGAGTTGCCCCAAATCATCCAATTTGTAAGAATCAGCATCAGGATTTGAAACTGGGTCTGCTCACTCTAAGACTCTTTCTAGCATATCAAGCTGCCTCTCCTCCTTGTCCTGGGAGAGATTTGAGGGAGAGATGACTGCCCTCCCATGGCTCTGTGGTCCCACAAGGATGGGTCTGTGCAAAGCAGTCAGAATTGACAACTTCCTTGAGGAAGTCGACGCGGGGTGGTCCTCCTTATCTCTCTAGGTCTGCTGAAGCTACTCCAGACCCCACGACACTCTGGAGAGAGTCTGTCATGGAAATCTTGACTTCCTCATCGAGTGTCAACTAAGTGGCCATGCACATCCCAGGGGGGCAATGGGCAAGATTCCAGGAGGTTATGGATGAGCACCGCTATCCACCTGACAGTTATGTTCTCTGGAGCTGTGTATGCTTAAGAATGAGAGTGAGGGAGACAGACAGACAGATAGACAAGACAGACATCACAACCTTTTTGCAAAAGGCTCAGAGGGAGAGCTATGACTGATGGTGCTCCTGACACCTTGGGCCCCAGCAAGAGCTCATTCTCTCTCATTCCAATGCTCCACCCACCCCAGAGAAATGGGACTGTTGTCTCAACCCAACAGCAGAAATCTCCCTTCTTCTCACTTCAGTCAGCGTGAACCCTGCTCTCCGCTTAGTAGCAATATCCATGCCCTTGGGATTCCCTGCTAGAGAAGACACAGGGACTTCAAAGAGGGGAAGGGGCAAGAGGCAGGGGAATGCCTACTCATGAGATCAGATTACAGAACAAATAGAAAGGCCATTCATCTTTCTGAGTTCTGGAAGAGGAAGGGGGTGAGTACCATGGGAAAAAGAATGGGTGTCTCTATGGGGGAAAGAGGAGTTTAGACATGGGGGAGGGAAGGACCTATCAGAGTTAGGAAGGCAGCATAGGGAACTAAAAATCCATGTCCTCACAGGTAACCTCATCAGAGAGCATTCAGGACCCACGTCTCCATCATAATAAGATCTTGACATACAGGTCAGCTTGACTGTCTTTCCATATTAGTCATATGTTTTCCTCTCCCATTCCTCTCCTCTTCACCTGTACTGTATTCCTGTGTCAGACTGGGTCCCCCATATTCACAGCATTCTATCAACTTAGACCTGTGTCCCTGGTTCACATGGCACAACATTTCTCTTTCTGGACAACAAGGGTTTCCATAAATTTCCAAGCATATTTCCCCAGCTGACTAGTCTTTGCCTCAGGACACTGAGGGGTAGCAGGAAAGCAGCCTGTGACAGCTTCAGGGACATCCTGGCTGAGGTACCTCACTGGATCCCCTGCTAAGTCTGGTCAGAGTATGAAGGCCTTGGAGACAGCTGGACAGATCAGGTTCCGGGTGTGGCTGAGGTCTGGGCCTCTTGGCTGTAGGTTCCTCCCTGGCCTGGTCTCTTGGCTGGCGCCATTCCCAGCACCCTCTCTCTGGGTATTTTTACCCTCTGGCTTTAGGCCTAGTCTACTTGGGATGCCATTTTCCTTCCCTCTGTTTATGTTCTCCCATTTCCCTTTCAACTTTTTCCTCTTCCTCTCCTTTCCCTGTCTCTCCTCACACTGGAAGTAAAGAGGGAGAGCTTGTCTTACCAGTACCCAAGGGCAGCTCAGACTTTTTCTGGAAGTCTTAAAAAGAAAGGCAAAGATTTCTTCCCAATCCTTATTAAATGCCTTTAAAGCCCTTGGCCAACCCATGCTCACCTCAAGTTCAAGAACTCAGGCCCAGTCTTAAGAACCATGACTCTTTAATCAGTTGTCCTGGACTCAGGTTAGCCTCCTAGAGGGTAATGTATTTCAGAAGGGGTATGCCTAGACCCCCAAACCCTTCAGCCCCAAATTCCCAATTCTAGTATATGCTAGACCAACCCCACAGTTCTCCCCAGATCCCCACCCCATCCCCTAGAACAGATAATGGCCACTCTGCTCCCTAATCTGAAGGTGATCATTCCTACTTATTCAAGTGATCCTGAGAGACAATTTCCCAAGAAGTTGGGAAATTGGTATTATTATTTTTCATGATTATGATTTGGTAGTATCTCACCATTATATAGAATTTTAAGTCCTACATAGTATTACTGACTCTGTTTTGCAGATAAAACAAGTCCGCAAGAAGTGAGTCACTTTGGAACTGGAATTTAAACCCAGGTTTTTCCCAGTATCTGTCCACCATACTTTCTTAGGCTTTATTAGCTGAAAATGAAAGAAGCTGAGGATAGGGCAGTTACAAATGTAAATGCTTTCAGACCACAAGTCCACTCGCTCATCTACACAGCTGCAAAATAATCCACTCATGGTCTCAAACACTATTTATTACTTAGATACTCTCAGAGCCACAAACTAACAGGCATAACACAGTCACTCAGCAGAGACTGAAAAACGCACATTCTGACAGACGCACCCTCCAGGGCAGCAGACACACAAACATACTAGCACATGCACACCCCCACCCCCAGTCTCACAGATGTACAAACACACATTCACAAACACTAACACAGGATGTCACACTCACACACATTCAGGCTGAGCTCCTGTTAGTCTTCTGGAGACAGGCGTGTGCGGCCCCTGATCACAGCTAAATGTCACCGAGTCCCTCTCCTCCCAGTTAGAGATGAATTGTTGCTTGGGAGATATTTCATCCTTAATGCCTCCTGCTTGAACTGGAGCATGCGTCTCCAGGAGGTTACGTTTCTCCCAACGTCTGCAGGCTGGCTCAGAGATCTACCCTTCCAGGCTCTCAGCTTTCATGGGAAGAGACAGGGGCTCCCTCTCTCCTTACAGGCACCTCCCTCCCCTCCCCAAGGTTGAGGGTGGTGGTGGGAGGGAGAATAGAGAACAAAGCCAAAGGTGGCTCAGTACATATCTACTCCAGTACTGGCCCCCCAAGCAGGATCCCCAGGAGGCTAAGACATAGGCTAGCTGGTGGATGTCACAGAGACAATCCTTCTTCCTTCTACAGTGACTAGCACTGGCAATGTCCTACACAAGAAGGAAAAGGGAGAAGGGAGGACCATCCTCACATAACTTCACCTGCCCAGACCCTCAAAGTCTCTTCTTAGGAATCATATGGTCATAGCTCAAGAGTTGAAGGAATCTCAGAAGCCATTAAGTCTGACCTCCTGCCCCACAATTTTGTAACTGAGGAAATTGAAACGCAGGGAACTTAAGTGACTTGTCCAATATCACGCTGGTAATAAGAATGAGAGTGGAGATTTGAACCCAGGTCTTCTGACTCCAGAAAGTGCTATCAGAACCGGTGTATTTCCCACTACATTGTGCTGTTGTCCTTTCCCCTCCTCTCTTCCCTTCTCTCCTTCCCCCTCCCCTTCTTTTCTCTCTTCTCCTCTTCTCTCTTTTTCCTGTCTCTCTCCAATTCTTTTTTCCTTTCCTTTCCTCTCTTCTCCTTTCCCCTCCCTCCTCCCCCTCCTCTCTCTCTCTTTCCCTCTCCTTTCATCTCCTTTCCCCTCCCCTCCTTTCCCTTCTCCACTTCTCCCTTCTTCTCTTCTTGTCCCCTCCTCTCTCCTCTCTTCCTCTCTTCTCTTATCTTCTCCCTTCCTTTCCCATCTTCACTCCTCCCCTCCTATCTTCTCCTCTCCCCTTTTCTTCTCTGTTTTTGTTTTCTCTTATCCACTCTCCTTTCTTCTGTTCTCCCTTCTCCTCTCCCCTCCTCTCCTCTTCTTTCATCAAATTTATCTAATGGCTACTATGATAGCCATTGGTGTGGTAAAGAAATGCTAGACTTGGTCAAAAAGACCTGGATTTGATTCCCATCACACTTAACATCTTTGTGACTCTGGACAAGTCACTCAACTCCCTAATCCTCAGTTTCCCTATCTGTAAAACAGGACTGTTGCAAAGATCAAGTGGGCTGATGTTTTTAAAGTGTGATATAACGTCATCTATTATTACTAGGTTCGAGGCTTTTGTGCTCTGTTCTCTTCAGAATTTGTTGCCTTTGATAAGCCCCTGAAAATCAAATAAAGCACTGTCTTCAGAGGATGCCTCTACTGGTGGTTTTTCTCTCTCTCAATTCCTCCACCCCTATACACAAGTGTTTAGTTGCAGGGGGAGGAGGTAAGTAGTTTGTTCTTACACAGCTTGGCAGAAACCAGGAATTATAGGTTCTATTCCTCTGCCTTTAGCCAGACTCACAGATAGACCATCTGAAACAGAGGGTCCAAGGTAAGCTCTAACCTGAGAACAGATCAACCTGCCCTGGTAAGGATGGGTGTTCTACTTAGGCACACATAGTGCTGGAACTAAATGACCTTCCAAGGCTGCTTTCTGCGGTGTTCCAGGATCCTCTTTGTCTAGGCAGTTGGGAAAAATTCCAGGGTCATTTTATTCAATTTCCTTGACCCTATTTCTCTAGTGTCCAAAGGCACCTTGCAGTTGAGGGTTCTGACTCTCCTAGGTCCCATGTTTTCCAAGGGGAGAGAAAGGGAATAAAAGAGGTCAAAGTGAGTACAAAATGGAATGGGGGCTCACTAAAGCTTGATTTCTGAATAGGTCCATTTGGATGCGTTAAATGCTCCCAATTCTCTGAGCCTACAGCCCAAGGAGCAGTATTGCTTTGCCTATATCAATGCCTTGTTTTGTAGGGGCAGACAGTACACATTTGGTTGATCAAATTTAGGGTCTAAAATGGATAGTCCACTTCTCTAGATCCCACCCTCCAGACCCAAATGGTGGCCCTGAGCAAGGTATTATGAGCCATGGGTGTTCCCTCTCCTAGCCTGTATTCTACAACTGTGCCTGCCCTGAGGAGGATCTGTGGCTGGCGAAGGCATCGGCCGCCCGGGCAAGTCTGAGCAGACAGCCTTCCCCGATTGCTGGCTCCAGGCCTCGGAGCCCAGCTTGGAGCTCCCCCCAGAGTGGCGGGATTGATTGGCTGCAGCCAGAATGGGCACCACTCTCCCTGGCTTGGACTGAAACAGGGCCATCTGTTACACCTCTAGTTAAAAGTACATAAAGTTGAGCATTTGTGCGCCGACAATACCACCCCTGACACCCTCCACGCACACAGCACTCCCCCTCTTTGGCAGGAACCCACACCGTGACAGGCCCGGTGCAGGAACGCCCACACGCTAGCTTGGCTGGCACCGGTGAGCTCCACAGCTCCTGCCCAGAGATTGGAATTGGATGGGCCAAGCTCAATCATATCTCAGTACAAAGATGGGATCTAGGAGGTATAACCTTGGAAGGGGAGAGGAGGACACCTAAAAGCTAGCCTGGGCTACGTTCTATACTCTGGATTGTTGGCTCCACTATGGGCTGGGCATATCCAAGATATCAGAGTCAGTGATTCTGATATGAAAGTCATGGGACAGACAGCAAGTGGGTGATCTTGATGAAATATCCCAGATTGCTGGGCAATGTCTTTCCTTTGCTGTAGAAATTCTAATGGCTCCTATTCCCCAGCCGGATTATTTTGGCATTCAAGACCCATTCCAATCTGGCCCTACCCCATCTCATCTCTTGGAACTTTTCTCTCCCTGTTCTAGTTATTCCAATCTCTTGTATCCTCTTTCCCAGATAACTTCCACCTCTTCCACAGGCTTTAAGTACACAGAACATAGACATAGGTTAAGAGTTAGAAGTAAGGAAGTGACTGTCCTTTTTTTCAATCTTTTCTTCTCATGTGAATGCTCTCCTCTCTTTGTCTTTTTAAATCCTGGTCATCCCTAAGGGTCCAACTCAATTTCTACATCTCATTCAGCCTTTCTAGACCACTCCAACCCATATTGAAGCCTCACCTTTCTGTGCTCCAACACGCAACCATCTGAACCATGTAATCTTACAATCATTCTCTATTTGTTCCAAGTCTGTCTTCTTCCCAGCTCCATTAAGTCTCTTGAAGACGGGGTTTCAGTCCTATTTTTCTTGCTTCCCCCACAATCAGGCAGATTGAATGCCTGAACTCATCAGCCTTGGGCTTTGGGTTAGGAGGTTTGAATATCAGAACTTAGTCAGTGGCCAATTTCACTCCTGAAACAGTCCTTCTGATCAAAGCCCCGAGAGGCAAATGAACAGTTAGACAAATACAGATGTCATTCTGTCAGTCAATCATCAAACATGTTAAAGGCCTCCTACAGTATCCTGTGCTATGTTTGGAAAGGGGCAGAAATGAATATGACCCTTGTCATCAAGGTCACAGACTAGTTGAGGGGAGACACTAGACATAGACACAAATTATTATGACATAATGAATGAATGGATGGATTGTTCAATAGTGTCTGAGATGTTCCTTGTCTTATAAAATGAATGAATTTCAGAACTGGAATAGGCTTCAAAACTCAATAAGTTAGGGTTAGAAAGGACCTCTTCCCCTACAATATCTCTGGCAAAGCAGTATTCACTGAGATTAAATATTTCTACTGACAGGGAGCTCATTACTGCTTTCTAACTCTTTCCATTGCTGGGTAGTTCTTGGGTTGTTAGAAAGTTCTTCCTTATACTAAACCAAAATATGTCTCTCTGTAATTTAAACTCACTAGTCTTTCCTTGAGGCCCACACAGAATGTCAATTATCTCTTCTATATAACAGTCCTTCACATATGTGAAGCTATCAATCATTTGACATGATTCACCATATTTTCTAAGTCTCACTGAGAAAATCCAAAAATGAATACAGAGCATAAGGTCTTGCCCTTACTCCAGTGTTAGAATGGGGGATCCTATCAGGCTGGAGGAAGTGAGGAAGAAGAGGAAGGAAGAGAGAACCCAGGAGGGACAGTTAGAGGCTAAGAGAACATTGAGCTAACCAAGTGCTTGGTCCTACCCTTAGACATCTCAATGTGCTTAAGGCCAAAAGCCTGTCTTTCTATTCTGAAGTGCCTCCCTAGCACCCCATTAGATTCCTTCTCAATCTCCTTCCCTTCTCCCTTAACCTTTAGTCTAGAATCTAAGAGAACTCAGCTTCTCCTCCCCTCAAGTGTTAAGAAGAACTGTGTGAGGAGGGAAAAATTCCACATATTAGTTTATTGGCAAAGAAAGAATCTCCAGATAAATTGAACTATTGACTGATAGTGTTTTAAATCCTACTTTCCCCTTCCTCCTTGCAGGGCCTTTATTCGCACTTCTGTTGTCTCTGCCTGGAATGGTCCCTCCTTCCATACCTCTGTCTCTGTCTATTGAATTTCTTTACCCATCCTTCATGACCTAACTTAAATGCTATATCCTTCATGAAGCCCTGATATATCTTTCTCAGAAATGATCTATTCTTCTTCAAATCTCAGAAGACTTTCTATTCTGCAGCTTGTTTTGTATATAGTTATTGCATATTTCTATATGTGTTACCATCTCCTGCAGAAAAGTCTTTCCTGATCTTCCCCCCTCCCCAGATGCTAGTGCCTTCCTTTCTAATATTATTTTCCATCATACTCTGCATGTAGTTTATAAAATCCTACTTTTATACAAGTTGTCTGTCCATTTAGAATGCAAGTTCCTTAAGGATAGAGATTGTTTCTGGTTTTTTTTTTTCCGCTCTATCCTTAGAACTTAGCACAGAATCTAGCACTTAGCAATCACTTAATCATTGCTTACTCAAGGTTCAATTGATTTTTGTATCCCTTTTTGGTATCAATTCTGCTAGATTTTGATTTGATTTGATGGGGATTTTTTTTCTTAATCTAGTCCACAACACTCTACACAAACACAGTGTTTTGTTTTGTCCAGAGAGGGAATGTCCAGATAGGTTCATTGGGGAGAACTCCCAGCATGTAAACTCATTCCACTGATACAAGTCTGCAAATCATCCATGACTTTACAGTCTTAAAAGTTGCCTGAGGGGTTAAGTGACTTGTCCCCGGGCATATAGCTAGTATATTTATGTAAGCCATTCTGACTTCAAGGCGGATCTTGTACCCTCATGTCTGACTCTGGTTTACACATAGTAGGTATTTAATAGATGTCTGCTGTCTGAATGAATGAATAAAAGAATAAGGATCACTGAGGTCAGGTTACATCTTCCCTTCCTTGTGGTTCATTTTATAATAAAAACAATTATGACCAATAAAGCAATAACTTACAATCTTCCCCTGAAGGATCATATCTGTAACCCCAAAGGGGGATGCTGAGGACCAGACTCAGGACCTAGGTGGATAAATCGATACCTGTTCTTAAATCTTTGATGAGTGATGTAAATGAAGGATTCTGGTTGAAGCCAGTAAGAAGTCTGGAATGGATGACTGACAGATGAATGGAAAGGACTGGCAGGCAGACAGGGGTTGAGCCAGCTCTGCAATGTAGGGGACAATAGCAAAGCAGATTTCTTGGGTTGGCCTGGGCCCTCTAACATCTTGAAGGAAAAGTGGGGAAATAGCAGGGACACTTCGACTTGAGGGATCAAGCCCAAACCCAAATGTTCTTCGAAAGTCAAAAAACACAACAAAGCATAACAAAACAACTTACGTTTTGTCTGGAGTAGGCTACCGGGTAAACGATTGAACCTTAACCTACAGAGCAGACTTTGGGGAAAAACCCCATTTTAGCCCGCTAAACCTTTAGCACTTCTCCCCCAGCCGTCCCCAAGATCTCACGCTCGGGAGCCTGAAGTCCTAGGCTTCCTGAGAAGCACATGAGCCCAGAGGTATCTCCAGGCAGAGCTATCCAGGCTGGTAAACCTGGAGAACCCGTCCGGTGAGGATGGGTAAGGGCATACTGCCCGACCACCCTCTTCCGCCCCCTGCCCACTGGGACTAGCAGGATAGCGGAAGAAAGGAGAAGGACCATTTAGGGGCGTTACTGGATCCCCTGGCTAGGCTCTCTCGAGCCCTTCTTGGGGCAACGCGTCTCCGGGCCATGCTAGCAGCCGTCCTTTAGGCTGCTTCGTGGTTCCCAGGCGCGGTCGCTCCGAAATAGCTATCGCTAATATCTCCGGCTGTGTGGAAACAGCGTTTTATTAAATGCCTCACACAGATTTGGGATAATAAAGATGAATATATTATATCCTTTGCCTCCCCCAGAGTGAGACAATAATAGGAAGATAAAAAAAAAAACAATAAAGCGAAGCATAAATACAGCGTAATGGGGCTGGTGGAGAAGGGGGCGGGTCGAGCGGGGACTGAGTCTGTGGAGCCCTGGGAAGGATCAGGGTCTCGAGGGAGGGGGATGAGGAGTCCCACCCAGACTCTAGCCTCGCCCCAGCCCTTACTCTGGGCTCTGTACACCCCATGCCCTAATGCCCAGGTTAGCCTTAGCCTGGCAAAGACACCGCCAGCTTGGCATAAATTTAATTCTATAAACATTTATTAAAAGCCTACTATGTGCAAGGACAGAAGTACAAACTGTCACTGGACTCACTTCCAGCACCTGCAATTCCCTATTGAAAGAACCTCTAAAGAGGTCATCCAAGACAGTCCCCTGCCTCCAAGAAGGTCTATCATTGCTCTCATCTTCTCAGGCAAGGATTTGTAAAGCCCTTCACCGTCAGGTAAAATCATGGACTGGGACATGGACAGACACATCCAGGTCAGAAGTATTCCCAAGGGTTCCGCTATGGAGCCAGGGAGTCAGGATTGCCTTTTTCTGGAGAAATCTGTGGTAGATTTAACTCTCATTATCCTCCCCTGCTGCAGGTTAGGAACACAGATCATCGACAATTTGGGTTATCCTCCCTTCACTCTTTCTGAGGAAGAATCGCCCCTACCTTCCTGGCTCCAGCTCTCCCCATAACATTTCCAGAAGGGTCTCCTGAGGTCTGACTTCCATGTGTCCTTTCCTAGGCAGACCTGAAATGGAAAGTTGAAAAATAACTTCAAAGTTTATTGCTAAGGTACACTGCAGGCCCCAAAAGTGTCATTTCTCTGGGGAAGCAGAGGGGAAAGATCCTATCTCAGTGCATCCCTAGGATTAGAAATATACCTGACAAAAATCCATGGCCTCTGAGCACGTCTGGAAAAATCTCTTTATTCCCCCTCATCCTCCCTCCCATTCACCAGCTCCCTGCTATCCTTCTCTTTTCTAAAGACTTCTCTTCCTCTAAAGGGGGTCAAGACTTTACAAATCTGCTAGTAAAAATGGTTAACATTTTATGAGCTATCCAAAGAATCTCAACTTCCAGGCAGTTCAAAAAAAAGGGGGGGAGGGAGAAGAGATTTGGAGAGAATTCATAGGAAAGAAAAAAGGAAGAGGAATGAAGAATGATAAAAGAGGAAAATATAAAGAAAATAATAAGGGAAGATAGGAGAAAAGGGGAGAGGAGAAGAGACTACCAGAAGAAAAACAAAGCATAGAGGAAACACTTGGATAAGAGAGTTGGAGGTAGAGCAGGGCAGAGAGAGAAGATTTTTCTCAGACTGCAAAGCAGGGGACGAAAAGGATAGGAACAGAGAGTTGGACGGAAAGATTGACTGACTGTAACAGCGATGGGACTTCCAGTCCCCTCTGCTCCCAACCCCCCTAGGATCCTGGAGGAAGGTGTAAGTGTAGAGTGTGTGTGTGTGTGTGTGTGTGTAGTATTTCTCCAGGTTGGTATGGATGTGAGTGTAGGTCTGAGTATTTGTGGGAGTAGGTGTGATCAGGAGCTATGGTGTAAATGAATCTTTATATGAATGAATTGGAGTGTAAGTGCTGGAATACATGGTTATGATTTTGCGGCATGCATGTCAGTGTGACTGTGAATGAGCGTTGGTTTGTTTGGAGGTTAGTAGACATGGAATGACAGGGAGTAAGTTGTAGTGTATGTAAATTTTTGGTGTGCCTAACTGATTTTGCATACTGGAGTGCTTAAGGGTGCCAGAGTGTGTGAAAATATGTGAGTATGGGCTTGCCTGAGTGGCTAGCAATGCTGCCACCTCCAAGGCTGGCTTAGGGTTCCTTGGGCCTTTAGATTCCCTAACGGTTAAAGTTGCAGAGAAGTAGGCTGAAGAAGTCAAGAGAGATGGAGACTAAAGGAATTCTAGCACTGCTGAAATGAAATAACATTGTGGGCTAAGAAAATGGAATTAACTATCGGACTCCATTTTACCAAGACATTCTTCTTTCTTTCTGGACCTACTGCTCAAGTAATCACAGAAATCTGGAACTTGGATGCAAGGGGGACTGGATGGAGCATAAATGGGTAGGGGATTGGTCCTATTTACAGGTTTTGGGGATGCTGTCTATATTCAGCAGCGTTAAGATTAGTGCCCAGATTTCACTTCTGTGCCTTGTTCAGGAATGGAAGATTGAAAAGCCCCCAGACACAAGAGGAAAAGGAACTGAAGTTGTCAGAGAGTTCCCCAACAAGCCACACTGGACTCCCCCCAAATCCTGTCACCATTCTCTTGATAGTGACAGGGGTGGAGGAAGGAGAAAGAACTTCCTTTTCGTTGGGGAAACGAAATCCCGGATAATACGAATAAAAGCAGTTCTTAGTTTTAAAGTCTGAATTCCCTTTCCTCCACACTCCTCCCCTTAGAATCACTACTGGTCCATCCCCAAACTCCAGAGTGCCCCTACATCTTCTGCCAGTCCTTTCGAAGGCCTTCGGGAGTCTTGTGAAGAACAATAGTCTTCTAGCCTCAATGACTCTTCACTCATTTTCCCCCCATCCCTGTGACCCTACGGCCAATGGGGATAATTTTCTCCGGTGGGCTGAACAGTTTCGGGTAAAACTCTCTCAGGGTCCTGGAAGCAGGGCCTTCTCATCGTTTGGACACCTTCGGCCCAGGGCTCTTGTCTGAAAATTCCGCGTCTCCAGGCTCAGAGGATGGTGGTAATGAAGACTGGAGGTGAGAGGGACTGACCCTGTATCTCCTGGAAGGACCTCCTGTCCCCTACTCTAAGTCTTAGATCAGGATCACGGGCTCCCTTCTCCCAGGGGCTAGGGTCTTGAGCTTTAATGAAAGGTGGCATTGCAAGGGGAGGGAGGAGCTGGTGGCTCCTCTCCCCGCATCTCCCACCCAGAGAAAACGAGAAAATGCCTAGGAAATAATTTTCGATAATCACTTTATGGGGCCCTTCCCCTCCCACTCTTTATTGGAACGGGAGCGCGAGGCGGTTATTACAGTGCTGTCTGTCCGGGCTGCAGGCGGAGCGCAGCTCTGCCGCGGCGTCGCTAATGCAATGAGCTTCATTCGGCTCCTGAATTATTCACGCGCAGTTTATTATAAGGAGGTCTGAGTCAGGCCTTTCAGCCCGCCCCCGCCTCACAGCATTGAGGTGCCATCGATCCGCGCATCCTCAGCTCCAAATGAAGCTTCGAGTTTCCCCTCCTTCAAACCTACCTCCCAACCCCACCCCCAGCCCTGGCCTGCCTCAGCCAAGCGCTTATGTCTCTTTCAGGTCGGGATCCCAGTCTCAGAACTGGTGGGCTAGGTGATCTGACTTTCCTCCATTACATATCTCTCCTGTCCCTTCTCTCTGTCTCTGTTTCTTTCTCAGTCTCATTGTCTCTCTCTGTGTCTCTGTTTCAGCCTCATCTCTTAGTCCTTGCAGCCTGAATCCACCCTTTTTCCTGTTCTGGATGCACCCTACACCTAAGAGTTTGAGTTGATTTTCTTTAAGTTACTGACTAGGGATCTGATTCTAACTCAGCTGAGGGTGAGGACCGGAGTCCGAAAATCACATCTGGAAAATGTCTGACTGTACACATTCCACTAAACCGCCTTTCACTAGGAGTGAATGACAAAACTCCTCTTTTGAAATGTAAACACCCTCGAGGGAGGGTTAAAACTTGAAGTTGGTCACACTTTAATGTGACTAACTTAAATCTAAGAGTCAAATTGCTTTCTTCTACACACCTTGGCTACGTTCACTCTCTTAAAAAGAACTGGAGTTGAGGTGTGTGTGTGGCAATTTTGGAGTATGGGGTATTTAGGAGAGGCTAGGACTGGCTTCGTCAAAGCTCCAACAGCGGAGAGTTTTGGGAAAGTGAAGAGCCACAGAACAGAACAGTAGGAGAAGCCTCAGGAAGATGAGGCAAGAATAAAGACTGATAGATGGGAGAGGACTCCAAGGACAAATATCCCAGAGTTCACAATTTAGTTCTGTACTTGGTGCCTATAATGCTTAGGCTGCCCGAAATCTGTCCTTAGAGAAGTTTAGCCACTGGAAGCTACCTGCGCTCCTGTTAGCATTAAACCACTTCTATATGCCAGGCATTGTGCCGGACACTGGGGATACAAAAAACCAAAACAGAACAGTCTCGCAAAATCTTCTATAGCATCTCACACGTGTATTTCTCACTATTCCCCTACCAAGATAACCCAAAAATCAAAAAATTCTTGGCAGGAGAAAGTGATAATTAAGTGGGTAATTTTTCTTCCAGCTCTGTGTTGGACTAAGGTCTCTTCCCAGTAAATAATTTGAGGATTCTGAGGTGAGTGTGGCAGCAAGAGAGGCACCAAAGGACTTGCTGATGATGACCTGCTCCTTCCCCATACCCTATGCCTAATTAGGAATGCCAGGCTGTTTTAAACTACCCATCCCCCCCTTTTCAAGTCTAGTCCTAGAACCCTAGGATGTAATCCAGCTGCCACTTCCATGCAGTCAAAGAGCATTTAGGGAGTTTTGACATTTTGCCCCACTTTAACCCTGACTCAGGAAGCATTTTTGTCTTTGTTCCTTTCTTTTCCCCACCTTTTTGATACTGTCTATGACTGTCTTTGTTATTCCACTTTTGACTCTAGATATATCTCTGACTTTCTGTCTAATGGTCAATCAATTTTTATTGACATATACTATACACTCAGTTCTGTACTCTGATTCGGAGGCTGGGATGTCAGAGAGAATGGAGAATGGGGTTAGGAAAAGGAGAGTCTTCTTCCTGTCTGCCCTGTTCTGTTCAGAAAATATCAATAAAGGTCTGCGACTTCATTGAAATAGTAGCGCAGGACTAAGTGCTGAAGGGGTTCCGAGGAGTGGATAGAGTTGGATCTCCCAAATCTTCAACAAATATAAAAGAGGGAATCACCCAGTGCATTCTACTCAAGCCAACTAGCTTGTCTCCAACTGAATGAGTGAGGTTTTAGGGGAGACCAAGGTCACTCACTACAATGTCATATTCAAGTTTAGCTACATCCTAAATCCAAATCTCTTAATTCTCCGTGGCTCAGGCTGCTTCACAGAAGTGCAGGAGTAAAGGCCCAGGTCCCTAACCTTCAAAGATAGAAGAGCCTGAGCTGCATTGGCTGCTTCCCAGGTTCCCCAGTCCCATGGTACTTCCTACTCCGGGGAATCCAAACCTTAAGTTAGGGCAGATGACTCTAGTGTTAGGACTGAAGGAATGACCATATATCTGCATGTCTGATCGACTTAACGAGTTTGTGAGTTCCAGAACATTAGAAATCCTCTCTGATTCCCTTGTATATTCCCTTAGCTCCCCAAAAGAGGGTTCAGTACAGAGATTGCTTAATAAATATTGAATGAATGTTGCATGCCAATAACTCCACCCTCATTTTTTCTCCCCTCTTCTCTCTCAACCAAATCCCTTCACTCAGCTGGGGCGTTAGGCAGTAGTCACTCTCTCACGTCTAGCTTCAGGCACGTGTCTATGAAAGGAGAAAGAATTCTCCTGGACTGTGAGTGAGCTGTTGTCTGATGGGGTAGAAACTAAGGAGGGAATTTTCATCACTTTCAAGTGACTTATATTAAGACAGTGAGTCAAACATGTAAGCACCACAGTCAAAAGACCTTCAAAGACACTGAAGTCACACCTGGCCTCACCGGGGGAGCAAAGCTGGTTTCCAAATAAATTGAAAACAAATAGAAATCTAAGGACCACTAGTATGAGTTTTGACAGTAGCCTCCATGGTTTGTTAATAGTTTTCTCCTATCTTAAGAAATGACTCATTTTTTAGTTAGTTTTACACTGTCCCAATTGACCATTTGATTAATAAAATATCTTCCCGCTTGCTGGTCTTCTACTGTAGACAGGGTCTGGCCTATGAGTCTAACTCCCCAACCCCTCCCCATGTATCTGGTCTCTGGCCCAAATACACCTCTGGCAGGGATTTTGGAGATCCAGGTCCAACCAGTGTCCAGCATACACCCAGCCTTGAGCTATGGGATTTCGAAAGAGGAGACCAGGTAGTATCTCTGCCCCTTAAGTTGAGACATTGATGGATCCTAATAAAGGCAGAGCTCAGAGACTCTCACCTGGACCTCTCAGTTTACCCTGCCTTCACTGCTTTCCATGTTAGGCAGTACCAAGAACAGGAGAAGGGTGAGGGTGTGGACCTCCAGTCCTTTTGTCTGATAACTCGATAGCAGTACTACTCTTCCAGGTCCCTTCTGCCCTGTTCAAAACTCTAACTGTCCCTTCATTTTCTCTCCTAAACCCCCTCCCTTCATGGCAGACCAGGTTTAATTCCTCTCAGCCACCATGTACGTGTGTGTATCCACACAGAAATATAGTCTGTATGGATATCTGGAGACACACAATCAGAAATAAAAAATATATATACCCATACATAAGCACTGTACAAAGACACATGCAGGCATACATACACACACACACACACACACACACACATATATATAAAATACAGACATACAAAGTCTCAAGTACTCAATTTGTCTATACTGCAAAAAACACTTGGCTGAAAACTGTTCAACCTCACTTTGATCTCACTGAGGAGAAAAGAGGAAAGAAAACTAGTCGAACTGCTGGAAAATGAGGAGGATGTGAAGTGATCACTGATCAGCAGTGCCTCTGGAGATGCTGAAATAAACCAATCAACTGAAAATGGGATGATTCTGTGACCATGGCAGGTACATTTTCAGATTCAGTCTGTGTTTGTGATCATAAAGAGTGGAGATTTGAAAATTATCTGGTTAATTGGCTTAACCTTGAAAGTAGGATGATTGAAACACAGAAGAGGATTTTTGGAAGGGCACCCGTTATAGGGGAGTGGAGAGAAGGTGAAAAGTAGGAGGTAAACTGTATGTTAGACTATGCTTGGCAATACTATAGTATTTGCTAAAGTTCTATTTCACTTTATACCATATATTTGTGGACTGACAGGGTTTTCTGAAGAGACTTTCACAAATCGGAAATCTGTATCCTGAGTTTCTCCCTCCCAAGCTTCAGTCAGTTGGGAGTTTCTGTATGTCCCCACTGACCCTGGAACTAGAAACCTGTGGAGAGGTGGTGACCTCAGAGGCAATGGGGAAAAAAAGAGGTTTTTTCCTAGGTCTCCTATGGCTTTCTTGATCCTGGCTTAGGCAGTCATTTAAGGAAGAAAGGAAGGAAGGAGGGAAAATGTTGGGCCTTTGCTTTAAGCTCAGAAAAGGCTGGCTGGTTGGTCAAGGTTTAAGCAGCAATTTAAATTAGTCCCAGCAGGAGATATTGGGGAGCACAGCTCCACCAGTCACTCAGAGTCAAGGAGAACAGTGACCTAGGTGTTCTAGGACTGGATATTTCAAGAAATGCTCTCACTTTTCAAAGGGAAGTGAGAGCTGAATCTCTTGGGTTTAGGGAAAAGTTAGTTGATCGACTCTGGAACTTCCACATCCTAAGGATGGACTAAGTAGGGGAGAAATCCCCTTACCCCGAGGAAGCATCTGGGAGGGAAACAGAATGAAGCTATTGCTACTGCCTAAGGATGAGCAAACCACTCTCAGGACCGAAAATTGGAATCTGGTTGTCAACGGGTTTCTTTCCTCCTCGCTGATTTTATCTGTCCACTTCTATCCTCGTTTCTCTTACATTTCTGTTCCCAGGCCAATGACCTTTTCTCCTCCACTCCATTTTCTCCTCCTTCCAGATTCCCCATGAAGCAGAGCCACAGACTACTATAGAGTGAGTTTAGTGAAACGCACTATCCTCAGATATCTAACCCGGACTTCGGATACAAAATCCAGGGAAAAGTTATGAAGGCCCAGCAAAGATCTAAGGCTGGAAATGGGGGGTAGGAAAATAATGATCAAACTAAGAACCCTGGCCGATCTCCCTTTCTTTCCCCTATCTATCCGGATCTCTGAGCCTTTGTCCAATCCCTCTGGCACCTTCTCTTTAGCCTCTTACAGTCTTCATCAGACATTAGCCTTCCAACCCAATGGAGCTTCCTTTTCCTCAGTTCATGTCCTCCGGGGTGAAGAGAAGGGGCTACTCTAACTGGGGGAGTTGAGAAAGGAGAATGCAGACTGGAGAGGGAGGAGTGTGTCAGGGGAAAGGGGTGCAGTTCTATTTCAGGTTCAGGCAGCACCTGGCAGGGAACTTCTTTCCCTACAAAATTGGCCTCAACTACAGAAAGACTTCCTTTCATCTCTCCACTCCCTGACCTTTGGTCCTCCCTGCACCCCCAAACGCCAGCTCAACCCAGAAAAAAAGAAGACTGCTTTCAAATATACAAACGCAGAAGAAAAAAAAGACATACTGAATAAACCCAGAAGCTCTGATTGGCCCAGCATGCTTTCAATCTTTTCCGAAAGCCAACCCTTACTGAGGCACCCACCACCCCCACCCCTCAGCGACACTGCCCCAGATCTCTCCCCAGGCCCCTCGCCCCGCCCCTCTACCCCCAATATCCCCCACACTCATACTGATCTCGACCCCTATTTTCTTGTCTGACTTGGGGGCCACGAATTGTTTGCACAGTAATGGACTAGAGATTCGTACTTTGAATGTATAGATCCCAAAGGAAGCCTGGATCCTCTTCCAATCTCTCTTAGCCCGGCTGACCAGAGAGGTGGGGAAATATGGGGTGGGGAACTTTAAGAGGCAGCAACTGGTTTCCCACGCATGGAGGTCTGAAACTTAGGATTAGTATTCTTTCACTTCTTAAACTTTTTTCTCCAAAAGAGGTCAAAGGGAGATGAGAACTCAGGACAGAATGGGTGCTGGGTTCAAGGGTCAGCTTTTCTTTAGACAGAGCCCTCCAGGGAATGGACTACAGTCCTCAGCATCCATCACCCAGGTGCAAGAAGACCAAGGAGAAAAGATTATAGAAGAAAGGTCCCAGATCCGAAAATAAATAAGCTTCCTTTGCCCTGAGTCTGTGCTGTCTGTGCTATACTGGAGTTTTCCTCGGACCTCGGGTTTCTTTCTCAGTGTTTACAAACAGAAAGCCGAAAATGGGTCCTGTCACGCGGAGGGTCCCTATGCACCCAGGTAGGGAAGTAGGTAGGGGTGGTAAAGGATGGAGGAAGGATCAAAGAACTCGAGTTCCAAGCTGTGAGACACCCAGGGAGCCGTTCAGTCCTACTTTTCCCACTCTATACCCATATCTGCTCTAACCCTCCATTTTCTCTGGCCTCCATACTCCCCGGTCCCTCTCTCTTCTCCTTCCCCTGTGTTCCCCCTCCCCCCCCCCAGATCTGTGGTTCTGGGGTTTAGCGCCCCCGGCTCCCCTCCCTATTCTCCTAAGCCTTTCCCGGATCTCACATTCTTCCCAGTCTGGGACTTCGGAGAGAAGGCTCCGAAGGCCAGACCAAGTCAGTGAACAAGGAACAAACTCCTGGGCGAAAAGGGTAGGGGTAGAGGGTGTCCCTGAATTTCAGCAGAAATGAGCTTAAAGCCAGGGAGGTTCCGCACAAATCTCTGGAGAAGGGAGGTCTCCCCATTCCTGCACCTACTCTACAACCTATTCAAGAAAAGAAAAATGTGTATACAAGTATATAAAACACAAATACACCTACAAATAAATATACAAAAATATACAGAATTTATACAAATAATAAGAAAAACAAGCAAACACACATATAAATATGCACAAATATATAAAACACACGACACAAAATAGTCAAATATAGAAAATACAGAAACACAAATATAAAATATACGAATATGCACAAAAATTCATATTCGCCATCCAACCAATTCATATTCATGCACAAATTTGTACATTTACCCCCTTCCCAGTCACAAATACAAGACAGATTTCAGGCAACCCTAGGCCCCCAGAAGCCAATCTGAACCCCCGTTTCTGCCCCCTCCTTGCACTTAGAGTCTCTTCCCGCTCCAGGAGCAACTGGAATTGGGACAGGCTATGAAATCAGCCCCCAGTACTAGGCAAGGCGAAGAAAAGCTGGGCTAGGTTGGGCTGGTAGCCCTGACTGAGGAGGCCCGAAGCCGGCCCCCTTAGCCCCGCCGCCAACCCCCTCCTTCTTCCCTCCCCCCCAATCCCATGTTCCTGGAATACAACCGCTATCTGTCCAGCAGAACCAGGCAGGACTATCCAGGAGCCCTGGGGTCTCAGCACAACCTGCTCCACAGACCCAGAACAGCCCGTCCGAGGTAAGCTGGCTCTATGGCCTCCCCTGGGACCCTGCCCAGCCCAAATGCCAAGCCCTGGGAAATGTAGCATCTCCCCTCCCAATAACCCCAAACAAATCCGGAGCTGAATCCTGAGCCCGACTTCGCCATATTGTTCTGTCTGCAGCAGAGCCATCTAAGCCTAAAGTGAGCAAAAAGCTGAACCATACCAAACGTCAAACTGCAGACCACCATTTCTTTTCCCCGGCAGGGATCCCCACGCCCGGCCCAGTGCTGTCCCGCGTGGCCCCTGCCCCGCTCCGGTTCCAACCCAGCGGGCCTGGCACAGCTCAGTCCGATCCCCAAGATTCCACCAGAGCTTGCTAGGAAGCTCCCAGCCAGTCCCTCGCCCCTCACTGCCACCCAAAAGGAACTGAGAGACCCCGAAAGGCAGCAAAGGAGAGAGCAAGACAACCTGAGAAAGGAAGAGGGGAAATCTCGTTTTCCGTTTAAAAAAAAATCGTAAAGTCAACGCGGTTCACAGCGCCTCTTTACCTTACCTTCCCGGAGCCTGGCCCTGAGTCCCTCCCAAGCGGCGCAAACTGCTGCGGACTTAACGTACAAATAATGAGCAATATTATCACAGAAATAAAAAGAGAAAATAAAGATTCGAGGAAATCACCGTTAGCGTCGTGAAGGCGAGAAGAGGGACCGGAAAATCGGTGTTTTGGGGGCGGATGTTTTTTCATCAGACTGTATTATCTTGATGCAATAAAGCCGGGTGATAATGTAATTTTAAAATATATATGTCCAAGCAAATCGCGCCGCAGAAAATGACAAGCGCATTAAGCATTCTAATTCAAGCCGGCTCCACCTACCAGGCAGGCCTCCTAATTAATGAGGCCCCAACTTAGAGTCGGCTGCATTGGGGGGAGAGAGGGAGAGAGGGAGAGAGAGAGAGAGAGAGAGAGAGAGAGAGAGAGAGAGAGAGAGAGAGAGAGAGAGAGAGAGAGAGAGAGAGAGAGAGAGAGAGAGGTGGGGGGAGGAGTGAAGGAGAGGGGGAGAGGAGGAGAGAGAGAGAGAGAGAGAGAGAGAGAGAGAGAGAGAGAGAGAGAGAGAGAGAGAGAGAGAGAGAGAGAGAAGAAAAGAGAAGAGAAGAGAGAAGAGAAGAAGTGTCATTGCGGATAATTGATTACCTCCCAATCAACGATAACTTGTTAGCAATAGTCAATTGCTCCGTCTCTCCGCCTCTTCTCGCAGTCCTGGATTTGCGCCTTCGCCTCGGCTCCTCCAACCCCTAGCCGCTAGGACCAGGGGCCAGGGGCCGCGGAGACATCTGACACCTTTAAATAGCACGGAGGAAGACGAAACTGGAGCCCGGCACGCAGTGTCCCCGCTTCGGCCCGGGACTGCGGGAAGCCCCGGCGGCGCCCGCGCGCCCCCTCCCTACGACCTCCTCCCGGGGCCTTGGGCAGCTCTATCGGCCGCCGCGGTAACCTTGCGCTCAGCCCGCTCTCCCCTCCCCCAGCGAGCCGGGCAGCTCTTCAGGGACCCCGGTGCCCTCCACCCCCATCCCCCACCTCCGCTTCTGGAGTTGTCGCCCGGGCTGGAACTTTTCCCCCGCTCGCTGCGGTTCAGGACGCGGGCGGCGGGCGGAGGGTTTGGCAGCGGCTCCCGCGAGCTCCCATAGCCGGAACCTGCCCCGGCTCCGGCCCCCGAGCCCAGCATGACTTCCAAAGAAGAAGGAAAAGCGTCGTCCGGGGAGGAGCGGCGCCGTAGCCCCCTGGACCACCTGCCACCTCCAGCCAACTCCAATAAGCCACTCACTCCTTTCAGCATCGAGGACATTCTCAACAAGCCGTCGGTGCGGAGAAGTTACTCTCTGTGCGGAGCGGCGCACCTGCTCTCCGCTGCCGACAAGCACTCCCCCGGCAGCCTGCCCCTGGCGGGCCGGGCCCTACTCTCGCAGACTTCACCTCTTTGTGCGTTGGAGGAACTAGCCAGCAAGACCTTTAAGGGCCTGGAGGTCAGCGTCCTGCAGGCAGCCGAAGGTAGGACTGCCGGTCCCCGGCGCAGCCAACCCGTCTCTACCCTCTCCTGCAGCTAGTCAGTGCGGAAGCTCTGACTTCTGCCTCATCCCGAGTTGGTCCAGGCCCTCCCTCGACTCCTCTCTTTCTCTCTCCTTCCCGACTCTGGCCTGCGGTCTGGACAGGCTACTACTGGGCCAGGTCAGGCATAGATGGGACTACATAGCTCACTACCTTTTTCCTCAGGACGGGTGGTTACAAGTGGGGTGGTTTTGGGGTTGGTTGGTGGTGCCTCTGGAGCCTAAAATCCCACGCTGTCCTACTCCGGGTTCCTCTGCTCAGAGCGCTGCTAATTCACAAATGTCCCATGCTCAGCTGGGCCCGGGAAACTATGTACTCATTCGGTCCGATGGGACCAGGGCCCCGGGAGCCGGTGCTGCCGCAGAGAGCGGGCTCAGGCCTTCCTGGATCGGGTCGGAGAGGAATTCGGGGACTCTTCTCCAGGTCCAAGGGGTGGGGAGTGGGGGCTAGGAAAACGACAGGAAGGGTGTCCTTTTGCTCACTTCCTACACAAACCTTTCCATTTCCACCCCCAACCTGCCTATGATCTCCATACAGGCCGCGACGGGATGACCATCTTCGGGCAGCGGCAGACGCCTAAGAAGCGGCGGAAGTCGCGCACTGCGTTCACGAACCACCAGATTTACGAACTGGAGAAGCGCTTCCTTTACCAGAAGTATCTGTCCCCAGCCGACCGCGACCAGATCGCTCAGCAGCTGGGCCTCACCAACGCACAGGTCATCACCTGGTTCCAGAACCGCCGCGCCAAGCTCAAGCGGGACCTGGAGGAGATGAAGGCCGATGTGGAGTCCGCCAAGAAACTGGGGCCCAGCTCACAGGTGGACATCGTGGCTCTGGCCGAGCTAGAGCAGAACTCGGAGGCTGGCGGAGGGCGGCCCAAATCCCGGCCCAACTCACCTGTCCTGCCGGCCGGCCCCCCTCAGGCTCCTGGGGTGGGCCACCTTCAGCTTTCCCCCGCCTCTCCCCTCACGGACCAGCCGGCCAGTAGCCAGGACTGCTCGGAGGACGAAGAAGACGTAGAGATCGACGTGGACGACTGAGTCCGGGGGGGTGGGGGTGGGAGCTGAGCGTCCCTTGTCCTCTCCAAACACAAGACACCACCCCACCACCACCACCAACTCATATCCTTCCCCAAAGACCTCATCCTCTCTCAGCTCCCCGGACCATGCGATGGGAGCTAGGATCCCATTCTACTCTTCCTTTCCTTCCTCCTTTCTTCCTGCCCATTCCTTGCCCCTGATGGACTGTGTCCTCCCCACCTCTTCATCCTCCCGGACTGTAGGCCCCAGGGAGCCCGGGCTGGTCCCTACCCCTCCGCAGCCTGGCCCGGCCTGGCTCCTTCCTATCTAAGCAATAAACCCCGAGACAGCGGCCCGGCCTCAGCTCTGGACCTGACCGACTGCCCGGGGCCTGGACATCAGGACCGGCGCCGGCCCTGCCGCTGTCCAGGGCGCAGTTGTCTCCTCTGCTCGACTCCGCAGACCCGGGCTGCGGGTCAGAGAGTACCCCGGAATGGTGCAATTCTGTATGGCTTCTGTATAAATATTTAAACGTATATATTGGGGAGGGAGGTTTCTTATCCTTTATTCCCCATTTTTTTCTTGGAGGTTTCAATTTTTTAAAACGTTTTCAGAAGTCCTATGTCTGACAAACGAAAAACAAAACGGAGAATTTTAAATAAGAGCAACTGAGGGAGCGGAAGCGAAGGGATCCGGGTCCCCGCTCCCTCCCTCCCACCTCTTCCCGGGGTACCCGGGCCATCCCTGCCCGACTTCACTTAGGTGGAAGATCCAAATTTGCCTTTTTGATTTTTTCCTTGCATGTGGTGCCTGTGCCCGGAGCAGGGCCCTTCCCTGCGGGCGATCGGGGTATTTCTTTCCTTCTTTGAAACGTTCCTTTCTTTTTTCGCGCGGGGAAGGGGTGGGGGGAAATGGGGTCCGACCTGCAAGTTGAAAATCGATCCGTTCTTTTCCTAGCGAGTAGAGGTTTGTTTCCGATGCAATTTCTGCCTCACGTTATCGATTAAAGCTATTTTTACCATTGCCGCTGTGCTACTGCTGTACTTGAGAAGCTGCTCCGCGTTTTCCTGGGAGGGAGGCGGCGACCCCGGGGCTAGGAGAGGGGAAAACGAACACAAATAACCCAGATCTCTGGAATGATTAAAAAAAAAAACTTTTAAAAATTGTTTTGCATGTGATAGAAACAGAGACCAGGTAAATCCCAACCTCCCTTCCCCAGCAATTGCGTTGTTGCACTGTTGCTATGGTCCTGCTCTTGGCCCCACTTGGACAGAAGTGGTTTGGTTTCCAGTGCGAATTTTGCGCACTGTCTGGATTCTGCCCTCGGCCTCTGCTTCCCACAAATAAAATATTTTCCCTTGACTAAACTCCATGATGATTGTGTTTAACTGAGGCACCCGACCTCGGGAGCCAGAGACTTGAGCGTCCACGAAGTGGTTTAGCGGTTCCTCTTGGCTATGCCTCAGTTCCCACGACCCCTTTTTGTCTTTCTGTCTGCCAATTCCTCTGGCCCTCCAATGGGACACACGAGTCCTCCGAGCCGACAGGACATGTTTTCTCTGTATCCTTTGTACTCTATCTCTTTTTCCCCAAAATGGGGAATATGAAGGTGATAAAATAGGGAAAGGATGAGAGAGAAGAAAGAGAAAAGAACTGACTTGATAACAAAACGAAACGGTCGAAACGAGCTATGAGCAGCTGAGTTTCGCCAGTTCCGGGTAAAAATACATGGGGTTCGTGTGGTTGCACAAACAGATACAAATGTGTGTTTGTGTGGGGATGGGATTAGGGGGGTGGAGGAGGAGAAGGACCTAGGTCATTGAGTGTGTTAAGGAATACCTGAGTGTGAGAAATAACCTCGGAGGCTTTTTGTGACTATGTGTCAAATGAATGTGATCTTCTGTGTTTTGGAGGAAAGAAACCTGCGTTTCCCGTGTGTCCGGTAAATGTGCAAATCTTCCCTCAGCCCTTTCTTTCGGCTGCCTTTTGGCTGGGGTTCGGTGCCTAAAAGACAAGAACTGAAACCATTGTCTACTTGGATTGACAAGGCAGAGAGGACTGGAAGGCTCTCGGCAAAAATGTTCACGGCTGCGGTGCCCACGCATACTCCGTAGCTCAAAAGAAGGCGCTACCTTTGTTAGTAGTGCCCGCGGCGGCTCTGCGTGAGGAGTAGTTGGCCTAGTACTGCGGTTCTCAGAAGCCACATTCGCTTTCTTGGGAAATCCCACGGTATTGTGGGACGTTATGGGGAGGCTACAGGAACTTTGGGCTGAGGAGTCGGACATTTTCCCCGCTGCTCTTCTATCTTTATTCCATAAGATTGTGTGGCTGTTTGGTTTTTTGGGAGGAAGGGGTGGGTGTTTTGCCCCTGTCCCTGATCTCTCCTTGGCCCCTATATGGCGCTCCCATCCCAGGCCTCTTTGCCGCTGCCCAAGCTTTGCACCTCCCGTCGGGTGCTCGGCTTCCATCCTTGGTCCCATCCCAACCGGGCCCAGGCCTCAGTTTTGGACCAGCTCAGCTTCCATTCTTTGAGAAATTGATGTGAGAAACGTCCATCTGGTACTAGGGACTGGGTGGGGGCGCGGGGAACTCGACCGAGGCCGGAGACAGGGACTTTTCGGGGAAGAGAGAGAGAAACAGAGGGAGAGACAGAGAGAGAGAGAGAAACAGAGACAGAGACACCGGGTAGGGGGTGGGGGGAGCGCTGCCAGCCGGGCTGGCCTGGAGTTGGGGCCAGTTTCTCTGGGGCGACATAAATCGCCGCGCTCTTTCAGGATGGATGGGGTTGTAATTTTGAGCGTAAAGCATGAAACCCGGGGACAAATGGGCCCAGGGCCGCCGCTGACAGGCGACAATAGCGCCGGCCCAGCCCCCCGCCGCTCCCCGTGCGGAGACGGCCACGGCCTCCGCAGCCGAGAGCGCGCGAGCTCTGGCGACCATATGGTTTTTGAATTTTCTTCACAATTTCCAGACAATTTGATGGATTAGGTCCCCCTCCTTCCCCGTGCGCGCCTCGCCCGCACAAAGGCGGCGACGGGACCGCGGCGCTGCCGTCACCCGGGCATCTGGGCCTCCATGTGCCCCCCCCAGTCCGCCCCCGCCCCCGCCCAGCTCCCCACTCCTGCCGCCGGACAAGTCTATGAATCACAATGAAACGGCCCGGTCCGCTCCCAGTGTCCCCGCGCGGCCCGGCCCCGCGGCGTGGGGGAGCTGAGCTCCCCTCCCATGTCCGCTCCCCCCCTCCCCGCGCCGGGGGAGGCTCCGCGCGGACTCCGAGCCGCCGCTCCCGCTCCGGTCCTTGAGGGCGCGGAGCTAAGCAGGCGGATCGGAGCTGAGGAGAAACGGGGCCATTTATCCGCCCGTCTAGTTAAAGCGCGTTATTTGTTTGCTTCTCCGGCCTCTCCCCTCCCTCCCCCGCCCCTCTCTACCCCCTCCTCTCCCCTCCCCTCCCCCTTCTCCCTTTTATTCTTTTGTCTCTAAATGGATTTAATGAGCTTGAAAAACATGACAATTGAATATAACAGAGAAATAAAAAATAACAAGGGAGAGAGATAGGGAGGGAGGGTTGAAGGAAAGATGAGAAGAAAGGATATAAGAAGGAAGGAAGAAAAAAGAGAAGGAAGGACAAAATGAGAAAAAGGAGAATGAAGCGAAGAATGGAGGAAAAGAGGGAGGGAACAGGAGGTGATGTGGAAGGGAGAAAGGAGTGGAGTACTAAGAATATTCCCCAGGAAAATGAGAATGTCCAGCGGTGCGACAAAACTTTACTTTTGCCTCCTGTGTCCCCTCCTGCATTCCCCGCACCTGGACCTCTGTCTCTCTAACCCCCACAAGATTGGACAGACAGGTGACAGGCCCTATGGTGATCATCGGAAATTATTTGCTCCCTCAACTTTCACTCCCTCTCATACAAAGGGGCCTCTGGCCCAGCATATCCCCTGAGGCTAGATTGCCTCAGGATCAGCAGGAGGACTTGACTGGTTGGGTGATTAGTTCCTGAGTAATAGTGGAAGGATCCAGGGTCTTGGAGGAGACCTCATGCTCAGCCTGATCTGCTGAGCAACACAGCATAGGAGCCAGTGGTTCAGGTTATCTTCCAGACCAACCTGATGTGTCTACAGGACTAGAAAGAGTTGAAGGAGTGAGTGGGTTCCTTCATCACACAGCCAAGGCCTAGGGCACTTCCCTCAAAAGCTGGATTCTCCAGTGGTACTAGGATGCTTGCCTCCTTCTGACTGTCGGAATGTGAATGGGTTGTGTGCTTTTATGTTGAATGTGGGGTCATTTCAGAAAGAAAAGCTCTAGTAGTTGGAGGTAGGATTAATAGTTGGCTATAGCTGACAGTCTGATGGGCACCCCTTTCTCAACCCTAGTTGCCCACCTCACATTTCCCTAACCCATTTGCCACTAGCACTGCTGTCTCCCCTCCCCGTCTTCAAATCCTTACTGCCTGGGAAATCTCACTCCCTATGAGTCCATTAAAAAAATAAAATAAGAGACTAGTTCTAGAGGTGAGTGAAAAGGGGTGGGAGGAGATAAATTTGCTAGGCCCATTTACCTGCCTTTCCCTCCTCTTTCCTTCTATCCATTTCCCTCTTCTCCTTTCCATAGTTCCTTTCCTTCTTGTACCCCGTGGTCCACTTTTGATCTAGAGAGTCAGCACTTCTAGGCTTGGGTTGATTTTCCTGCTCCCTCCCCTTATTTCTCTTTCAGTCTCCACTTATCCCTTCCTACAGTTTCTGCTCCCCTCAATTGTCCCAGTACTCCTTCCCTTTCTTAGTTTTGTCCTGGTTTCTTTTCCCTTTTCTGTCCTCCCACGGCCGCTCCCATCACTTCTCCCAGCCTAGCCTTCCCTATCCAGACCTCTGTCCACCTTGGTTTAGCCCATTTTCCCGTTCCCTGCTCCAGTATTTCCCTGGCTCCCTCCTTCTTTATCTTCCTCAAGCCTGCCTCCCCTGGGTCCCTGCCTGGCCCGGCTCGGCCCCCCTCCTAACCCCCCCAAGCCAGGACACAGAGGCAGCGCCAGGGTGAGGCCGGGAGGCGCAGTTCCTTATTTTACGAGGTGTCGGGCCGGTGTCAGACGTGGCAACGATAACTAATACTCCAGTCTGAGGGACCAGAACGTGGTAATTAATCCCAAAGACTTAAGTGTATTTTAGTTCAGGAGAAAAAAAATCACTAATTCAATCGTCCGGAAAATTGAAGTTTGATGCATGAGTCCCCCCTGAAAGGAAAGGGCCCCGGCTGCCGCCTTCCTGCCCGGCGTTCCCTGACTTCCTGCAGAATGCTTCCCCTGCGCCTTTCACCCCTTCGAATTCCGGGATGGAGGCCGCAGCCTGAGCCCGCTCCCTTCCCCGCATGTATTGAGCTCCCTTGGTGGGTTCTCCCGTGTGGCCCCTATTTTCCACCTCTGTTCCTTCCTTGTCCCCCCCACTTTTGATCTCTCTCTTCCTCCGCCTCCCATCCTGCCCCTCCAAAGCTTTTCCCCAATCCCATCCCCACCCCAACCTCCTTCGCCTCGTCTTTTCCTCCTACCCAACTCACTCTTCCCCTCCCTCTTATGGTTCTTCTCCACCCCTCCCGCCCCCTACGCCGAGAGCCCCTCCGACTAATCCTCAAGGCAACGTATTGGCTCCTCTGGGTAGAATCTTTGCTGAGAATTTCTAGTTGCAGCGTTGATACGTGGTATGGGGGAGGGGGGAGGACTAATAGTCGGAGCAGCCGGTTCTTCATAGATCTTGAACTTCTTGGGGGTGAGAAGGCATGTGGTGGTGGTAGGGAAGGCGGTCGGGAGGTTGGAGATTGTGTTCTGAGGGTGGTTTGATAGCCACCACTGTGGACATAGTGGTCACAGAGCCCCTTTCCTTCCTCAGGAGACCAAAAGTCCCTTTTAAGGATGGAGGGGAGCAAGGGTGAAGTCAATTGGAAACGTGAAGGTGAGGAAGGAACTGTAAGGAGTTTAGGGGATATGAGTGACTACCAGAAGAAGGGAGATGGTATAGGTTGAAGAACAGGGTTGTAGATAAGAGTGGGATATAAACTCTGTAATTTTGAGGCGATGCAGGTAAACTGGGGTGTCAGCAGATATAAGTCCATGGTATGTCAGTAGGCAGAGCGAACTATGGGGGCCAATAATCAGGGGCACGGCTTCATGTGTTTTAGTGTAGTGACTTGATTGGGTGTCCAAGTGAAAAGGACTTCGCTGTGGGGCTTCTACGGCAGTGAAAGATGAGCTGTCACTGCTGAGAGGATTTGGGACCTGGGGTGTATAAAGCAGCACACAGTAGGGTTTAATAAATTCTTGATGACTCAATTTTTTTTTTTAAACTCATTGAGCAGGGGAGGACTTAGGAGTGCTACAGGATCATAGGCTATCAGGCAAGGAAAATACCTAGGCTTAGAGTATCTGAGCCCCCAGAATCTGGGCTGAAGGAGTGCTGCTAGGGTAGTAGAGAGAAGAAATTATGACTAGGACTTAGAAATTGAAAGTTCTCTGTTGAGCTGTTCCCTAATTCTTGCTTTCCTTCTCAACATTCTATTTCTGGTCCATCCTAGTTTGGACCCTCAGCTAATGCGGGGAGAACATATGGGCTCTAAATAGCCAAGGAAATAGTTCAAGGAATATATGGTGCCAGTTAATCCCTATTTGAATGTGTTTCAGAATAAGTGTAAGCACAAATGAGAATATGTAAGGGTGAGTGATTTGTAAGCATGTGAGTGTGTCAGTGTATGTGTCAGCATGTGAGTGTGAGTGAATGTGAGTCATCAGCCTGTGACTATAAGCATGTGATTTGTGACTGTGATTGTGCCAGAATGAGTGTGAGCTCAGTAGGTGTATGAGATCTAAGTTGAGTGTGAATATGAGTGCAGCATATGAACGAGTTTGATGTAGTGTACTGGGAATGGCTGCACACTGACTTGTTATTCCTGAATGTGTCAATGAATTTTGAAAGTGAGTGTTTTTTAGATCAGGAACACCTGGTGCTTTCTATGTCTACATCTCATTGTAAGACATGGGTTCAAATCCAAGCTCTGCCACTTATGACTTTCATGACCTTGGGAAGTCGCTTAACCTTTACAGGTCTTCGTTTCCTCATCTATAAAAAGGAGTTACACTAGATGGTCTTTAAGGAGCCTTCCAACTCTAGATTGATGATCCTCTGATTTCTGAGTCCCTGTGCCTTCGTTCTAGTCTTTCAAATCTCCCCACATCTTTTTCTAGTACTTATTTTAGTATTTCTTCATATCTCTGTCTCTACACTTCTGTATCTGTATCTATGTCACTCGGCTTCCATGACCTGTGTCACTAATGTCCATCTCTGCGTCACTCTCCTAGTTTCCATTTTCTCAGAAAATCTTTAAATCCTGTTCTGGACTGAACTCAGTAAGGATCAAAGGTCAGGGAAGTGTCTTAATGGAGCCAGGGCAGGAATATCTCTCATGTTGGGCCAAATGGAGTGCTAATTCTTTTAGACAGTAGAAATTTTGTAGAGATGGTTGTTCTGTGTCTATGAATCTTTGTGTATTCCTAAGGGGATGTGTGTGTATCTTTAGATTTGTTGGTATATGAGTGGATTAAGGGTGTGTGGTTTTCTACGTATCTCAGATATTTTTTTTTTTATGTGAGTGTGCATCTCTAGATATGTGTGTATTTCTAGGAATGTCTGAAGTGTGTAAAGATATTATGGATGCATGTAATAGTTGTGTATGCATGCATATGTATGTGTGTGTGCTGTGTACCCTTGTAAAAGTACAAGGGTGTTTGTGATATAGTCAATGGTTCCTTCAAGTGATTGCTCAGGAGTCTTCCTCCCACCCCCAATTCCCAGGAGCAGCCTGAGTCAGGCATAGTGCAGGGTCCACAGTTGATGTAGGGAGGCTGAGATTCGGTACTAAAAGGTCTGGGACAAGATTTCCCAAGGGAAATTATTGGGGAGGAGGAGTGGGGTCGGGGGGGGGGTGGGGTGGGTGGAAAGAGGAGATGTTCTCCTATTCTGGTCTCATAATCGCTGTTGCAGGTGGGGAAGAGGTGAGACAGAGGAGACGAGGTGTCCCGTCCCCCCACTCCCCACCCCCACACACATGCCTCCAATGCTAGCTCAAGGTAAAACGTCATTTCAACATAATGAACCGTCTCCTTCTCTCCCTCCCTACCTCTCTATCGATAACTAGCGATCAAACCATCGATCGGGTTGCAGGTTGCGGACAGCCAGCCCCCTTCTCTAACACACACGGGCACCCACACACACACACACACCTACACACAATACAGGCACATACAAAGATTAGTCTATAAACACACCTACGAACAATACAGACACAAAGGCTCAATAAAAAAAAATCTATTCTCCCCCCACCCATTTGGATAAAGAAACACGATACATTTACACATGTAAGCACTACAGACAAAGAGACACATTACATATGATGTAGGGGAAAACAATACAGCCACAGCCACACATGTACCCATACAACCCAATACAGTCATAGAGAGGCACAAATACGCTGGAGATGAGGGAAAGGGCATAAGGAAAGGTCTGGATGGAGTCCTATGGGTGGGGCTCTCTCTTACCGTCCCCCCCACCCCGCCCCTATCCAGCCTCTACTGGATCCACTAGGGTTGTTGGGGTCTCCCCCTTAGCTCTGATCAGAAGCTGAGGCCCAAACTGGGGCTCCGAAGCAGGCCTGGGAGAACCTCGCTGTTGGGCGGAGGGGGGGGTGGGTTCCCCTCCTCCGAGAAAAAGCAGAAATCAGAGAAATCAAACAGCCTGGAAACGGCGGCCCGCCCCGCACCGGGCTCCGGCTGGAGTCGTTATCATTTTTGTTAACTTTTTATCGACTGTTTGCTAGATGGCGTGTCAGGAAAGTGTATGATTTGAGATGAAAAATTAGGCAGATTAACCTGAGGGGAGAGCCTGATTGATTACTAAATAGGATCAATTTGAAAGTTTTAGTCATAACGTTTCTGCAGAGCCCCTTAATACTTCAAACTTCAATTTTACGGGCGATTGAACTAAGCATGTTTCTGACAAAATTGATATATGTATTAATTTGCTTTAACTGGTGATTAATTACTCTCCACTGAAAGAATTATATGGAGCTGTTTGCCTCCGATTTGCATATTAATCAAATTCTAGTTGATAATTCCGTCGGTGCTGAACATTGGGGGGCGGGGCGGGGCGGGGCGGGGGCGTGTGAGGGCGTGTGTGTAATTTTGAGGGGAAGTGTATTTGTGGGTATGGATGTGACTATAAGGGGGAATATATGTTTGGGGGGTGGTTGTGAGGGGAGATTGGAGGATGAGGAGTGGTGAGTTGGGCGTTTAGTGTTTCTACGTGTAGGGAAAGGGGGCGGATTTGGGATATGTTGTGTGTGTATGTGTTTGAGGGTAGAGATACGGTGGTGTATGGTTATGGTGTGAGGCTTGATGTGTATGTGAGGGCGTATGAGGAGGTGGGTGCTGGGGGGGGGGTTCCCTCCCCGCGCTCCCCCCTCCCTGCTAGCCTAGCTGCCAGGTCTAGCGCATTAAAACCAAAGATGCAGAACGAGTTTGCCCGGCTATTTGGTGAGAACAGAAATTGCCTGTCCGGTTTTATGATCTGCTCAGCCTGAGCAGCCGGGTCCTTAATGTCCCCTGTCAAAATGTCCGCGATTTAAAGGGAAAACGGCCCCCGATTTAGCGTCTCCGAAAGCCTGACAAGGCGAGAATTGCTGGGGGTGGGAGACACCCTACCCTCTCTCCAAGCTAGGCCTTGAAGTCCCAGGATCTACTGAGCCTCTACCCAGTTAGAACAGAAACATTTCCATGATTTTTTTTTGTGGAGGAGGAATGGAGTTCAGGGGGTATCCTCATTCTATCGACAACATTAGGTCACTTTGGAGCTGTATAAAAAGCAAACAAAAAACCCCCAAACTATGATACAAGAATATACATATGTAGACACATATGAAACACCAGGCTTTTCTTTAGAGGTTACACCATTCCAGCAACCTTCACTCACAGACACAGATGCAGGTATTTCAACTCACTCCTGGAGACTTATAAACCCAGACACACATTCCAGTAAACACTTAGACTTATTATGCCCATAGATACACACTGTACAATCACAGACATACCCTTAGACACATATGGACACACACTATTTTGTACATTCACATAAATACTCTCAAACACACCTTCCGTAGTATGCTCTTAGATTCACTTTGTAGGAATATACAGTGTCCCACACACCATCAAAACTTCCCTCCCTCTCCCTCATTAACTAGTCCCATAACTGGATGCATAAATCTATCTCTCCAGTCAGTTCTCCTCGCCTGAGCCTCTTCCTGTCCCAGACCGTGGGTCTGAACTGAGCTAGCTAAAGGGGGCAGCTCTACTGTATAAACTTTTCCGATGTATGGATTCAAAGGGTAACAGTGTAATTAAAACCAGATAATTAATGAGACAATATTTCTCCAGCTACATCTTTAATGAACAAACCCCTTCAGGGCAGCCTCCTCTCCTAGGCTCATTAAAGAGAATAAAGTTGGGAGGCTTATGTACTTCCCAGCGCGTTAATAATACGCCAGCAGCTTGGGTTTGGGAAGAGCGCAGGGACGCGCTTGGAGTCAGAGTCGGAGACATCGGGATTGCTGCAGCCACTTCAGCCACAGCTCTTCCAACCCGTGCAGGGTGTTAAATATTTTACACACAAAGTGGGCTGCTCCCTTCGTGGAAGTCTAATTGTCTCCCAAATCCAATCGGGATCCCAATAGCGCCAAAGATCATCTGATCATCGAGTCATTCAAAGCTAGCCTAGGACAGGTCTTGCCTCACTTTCTCTCTTCTCTCCCCCCTCCCCCCAAATCTATATCTCCATCTTACTTGCCTTATTCTTTTCTGGCTTTGGATGTGTCTCTCTGACGATATCCTGAGCCCCTGACTCTCCCTCTTTTCTCCCTACCGGACCCTGTGCACAAGGAACAGTCAGTATCAGAGCTGTGCCTTTCACATTTGTCAGCAAATTGGATTTTATCGTCCTTACATATGAGAAACAGACAAATAGACCTTTCCCCAGTAGGCAAAGTCCCATAGGCAATGTGAGGTGTGATGAACTAGAATTTTGGTTTGCCTTGCACATTTATGTGCACACCTATGCACCAACAGACATACATGTAGATCTATACATTATCCACTTTCATTCTTATCATGCACATTACATCTCTGCATGCTCAAACACACACATGCACACACACACACACACACACACACACACACACACACCCTACCCAGTACAACACAGTTCAGAGATCTTGGGAAGAGAGAGCTGCAGATAAAATTAGGAAAGCCTGCTTTTAGGCTTCCGGCTTAGCAGAGGCCTCCGCTTCAGTCTCTCTCCCAGGCTCTCGTTCCCCTTCCTGGTTTGACATGTCCCCCTCCCTCCTACTCTTCAGAAGAGGTCTTGTCTTCTAGGGATGGGCCACACTTCTTTCTCAAAGTATATTGCAGCTTCTAACTCTATTCATATTTTCTTATTTTGCAAGTTTGCTGAGACTAAAGCCAGAGTGGGAGTGGGACCTGAAAATGCCGCCAGAGTAGGATCAAAGAGAAAAGGCGGGCTAGAACCGTAGGCCTACTGAGTCAGAGCGGGAGCCAGGGTCCGACAGCGGGCAGACGCAAGAACCAGAATCCTAACAGGAGGGTGAGGGCAGCAGAAGCCTCAGCCAAGTCCTATTTGAGCCGGCCCCCAGGCAGGCTACAGCGTTTTCGAATGCGAGCTGGGCTTTTAGGGATGAGTTATGTAGCAGTCCTCTACGTAAATCTGCTCGCGCAAAGGATGCTAATTAGTCTTAATAGTCACCAATACTCCGGGACTGGAAACATATACGGAAATCTGCTCCCGATAAATATTTTTCATTGTTAAATTTCTTGGAAAGAGGGATTTGGGTGTAGATTGTGGGGCTCTGCTTCCCCTCCTCCCCATTCATCCCACAGTTGGACAGGGGGCATAGTCTGCCAAGTCTGTGCTGGGAGTGGGTGGGTGGGGGTGTGAGCAGTACTGGCAGAGGCCTGAGTGCTAGACTAGCCTGAGCTCGCTTGGGTCTGCACTTGGTAAAGTTAGTGATGTATCACATTAATTACCAGTGCGAGCCTCAAATGCTTCTAGGCCCCGGGAAAATTAATGGGAATCCAAATTCTAATTATGTAGCTGTTGTTAAAGAGTTTAACTAGATAGTCATGGAGAAAATTGGATTATGCATAGAAATATGCAACTCGAGGTAGGCAGGGCCTAGAGGCAGAAACAGTCTCAGGTCGAGGTCTGGACCCCTGGGCTTGTCTGGATATGGGCAAGGGCTATATTTATATTTGGGGATTAGTGAAAGGGAGAGGAATGATATGAGGAGTGTATTACTGTGTTAGATTCCCTCTGAGGAAACCCTACCCCCCAGCAAAACCTCACCAGATACATAAAGATCACTGATGTATAAATGGAAGTGGTAGAAGCTTTTAAAGGAACAAAGATATATCTTAGAAAGAGATGCATTTGCCAAAACGTGCATCATTGGAGAGCACTAAGTCCTCAGTCTATCCTTGATCATCTCAGGGTTTATACCCATTTCTCTGTCTCTTGGCCTCTGTTAAAGCTTCATTGTATGTGTTTCTGATGATTATGTAATTGCATGTTTCTTCAGTGTATTTACATTTTCTCTATTGTCAGGTTACGGAAATAACCACCAACCAAAAGCCCAATTACACATGAAGACACGTCATTCACTTTATTAAGAGCCTGGATATGTTTCCATTTTCCCAGGAAATGAGGTCTGATCATGCATCACTAATACCACCAGCCTGGGGGTAGAGGGTGGAGTGCTCCTTGAAGACAATTCCAGAAGATGAGGAAACTGGGACAGGGGAGGGAAACTAGTCAAAATGGGGGCCAACCCTGCTGAGAATGAGATTCAATTGGAGCTTTGGACCCCTCTGTACTTAGTTGCCCCCCAAATATTGACTTTTTTAATAAAAAGGGGGGGCTGGAATCCTCTGAGACTATTCTATTCCCCACACCATCAGATTTTTTCCTAGTCCAAACTACTCAGTAGCCTGAATAAAGAAGAACATGGGAACAAAGAGATAGTAGCAGTAATGAAGGTGATGACAATGATGAAAGTCATATGGTAATATGATGGTGATGGGGTTCATGGTGGCAATGGTGATACAGAAGTTGGTCTAGGACTTGAGAAGGGAAATGAGGCTCCAAAACAAGGAAGTAGCCAGCTCCAGGGTCTGGACAGGGACCCCAACCTTCTACCTCCACTTCCAATGGTTCTCATATACTGTGATGATTTGGTGAGAGCTTGAGCCTAGAGAAGTCCTGCACAGGAAGCTCTGAGGATGCCCACTATGAAATAGGGGAGGAGTTACCCTTGGTTTCAGTTTCCATTTCAAGACTGGGTTCCAATCTATCTTGATTCAACTTCTTACTCTGTAGTCTTCTACTCTTCTTTCCTTTCAGCTTCCCATTCCCCACCCACTACTCTTTTCTATTGCCTTATACTCCCTTCTGGCCCACCCAAGGTGAGGAGGAGGATTGCCCCAATGATCTTATCTCTCAGGTTCTTCCATTGTCGGAATCCCAAAGTTTTGTTGCCCCACCTTAGCCCCCAGCTTTGAAGCATCCAGGTCTGTCAGCAGAACCCTGAAACTATCACTGTTCCTCTCTGAGCCAGGGCCAGAACTAGAGTGGTGGGAAGTGTTTTTAGTGTTTGCTTTTCTACTGCTCTGCAGCCTTGATCCCCCTTTCCTGACGTGAATACGTCCATGCTGAGCTGGGCTGGTCTGGCCAACGTCCTAGCTACAGTCAGGGGACAGAATGTTTCAAGGCTGTGGGGAGTTTTCTTCGAGTTTATATCCCTTCCCACTTCTGCTACACGATTTCAGGTTAAAATGTGGGAGAAGCAAGATGGTCGAGGAGCAAAGACTTTGTCTCAATAATGATCCTGACCATAGAAGGCCCATGGTTGAAGAAGGGTCCAGAGGAGTCCCCAGTTCCTGAACATAACAGAAAATGAGGGGGAGAGAGGACAGGGGGATCAGGAAGTGCTGATAGCCTCAGCCTCAGAGATGCCTAGGCCCCCGGAAATGAATATCAATATTAGTGCTTCCTTGTAGCAGGAGGACATAGTAGTCTTGGGCTACTATGGGGAGGAAGAAGATGTCAGAGAGCAGGAAGACATGAAGGTAAAGCTGAAGCCCTTTGGTTTGTTATCTCTCTGTCAGGGAGCAGCCCAGTCTGTCCTGGTTTCGATTGTCATAGAACTCGTTTTCGTGAGAAAGAGGGAGACCAAAGTACCAACATCAGGACAAAGAGAGAGAGAGAGAGAGAGAGAGAGAGAGAGAGAGAGAGAGAGAGAGAGAGAGAGAGAGAGAGAGAGAGAGAGAAACAGAGACACACACAGACAGACAGACAAACAGATAGTGAGAGACAGAGACAGAGAGGCACAGAAGAGCACACACAGAATCACGAATTCGCACAGATAGACACCCAAGCTGAGCTTTCTTGGATAATTCACTCTCGTTTAAATAACTACTTGGCAGGATCCCTGCAGTTGCTCCAAGGTCCGGGTTTCTTGCCCTAACCTGCACAGAAACCCCACCCAGCCCTCGAAATCTTGACCGCCGGGGAGGAGGACTAGAAGGACGGGCGAACTCCAGAGTCTCAAGGCTCAGCACTCTCCTGGTAATCCGATTCCCAAGAGTCTTGGACCAAATACGTCTGGATCCTAGGGTTGTCACTTCCGAGAGGGTGGGCCCGAGGGGAAAATGGATTTCTATCCACCTTGTTCTCAGCGGAGAAGCTCTGCTTATTGGGGGAAAAGGGGAGGGGGGAGGACTCTCATCCAAGTTCCTAGTTTAGGAGCCCGGGAGGATCAGGCTCCTTCCCTTTCTACCTCCTCTAGGAGCCGAGTCTAAGAGGAGGAAGGCAGGGGTTTTGTGTCCAGGGATGTAGGGCTCCCGAAGGCCCCCCTTCCCGACTTCTCACCCCTTAGACAAGGAGATCCCCCTAGGGATCAGCACCTCGGAGGGACACTCGGACTTTCCCTCCCTTCAGCTCTCTATGGCCTCTCAGGGATGCTTCCTCTCCCAACCTCCCCAAACGCTTCCGTACCAGTACTCAGCGATCTTCGAGCTCCGCTCAGCGGCAACCGCGGAACAGTGCAGGCGATACCCGCGACTAGGGTAGGGTTTCTGAGAGGTTCAAGAAATGTTCCAATAGCGAGAAATCTCTCTCGGGCATCATGTCCACTCTCCTTTCATAGATTAAAAGAGAGTCCTGGAAAGAGAAAATTTATGGTTGAATGTTGCATAAAGAGTAAGTGACAGATCTAGAACTCGAACCCAAGTTTCCCGGGCTCTTCCACTGCAACACATCTCATCTGTGACTCCGTTCTCCACCTCCCTGCATCTCCTCTAGTTCCGAATTCTAGAGCACATTCCTCCAAGTCTTACACCTTCCTCCTCAACAGATCGTGGCTCCCAGCTCCCTGGGGTGGCCCTTTCCAGAGTCCAGTCAGAGCTTGTACCTCCTACTCCCTTCCGTCGCCTTGGGGTATGCCTTGAATGGGAAAGTCCTGAGTTGGGTCGAAGAGTCTCCCCCAAAAAATCCTTCTTGAGGGAAGGGCGGAGGAGTGATCGAGAGATCCGAGTTCAGCAATATCCTCCCCAGGGCACACCCAGTAGGGAAGTGGTGGTGAAGGAGGATGATTGGTGGTTCTCCCGTCCACTTTCCCTCAAACCTTGTCCTTAATTAATTACAGACTTCTATCATTCAGGCCGCCTCACCTGAGTTCAGTTTTCTCTTCTAGTCACTCAGACCTAAGGTGACTCAGGCCTTTGCTTCAGTCACTGACCTCCCCCTCCACTGAGTCCAAAGGTGAGTCCAAAGGCAACAAGCGCCAGCCTCCGATTATCTTCTAGAGCAGGAGTTTTTAATCTGGGATCTGCAAAAAATGTGTTTTGGTAACTATTTCAGGGCAATTGATTTATTTGATAATCTTATGGATTTTATTTTATACATTTAAAAATTTTATTCTGAGGAGTTCATAGGATTCACCAGACTGGTATAGGGTTTAGGACACACACAAAAAGTTAAAGAACCCTGACTACAGTTCACAGCCCTGGGACCCAGGGCACCTTGCTGTGACCTAAGTGACCGGCTGCATTACTGAAACCTAAGACAAGAGCGCCCTCTCCCGACTCTAATAAGGCATTGCCGAGTGCTGCGGAGACGGTGAGTTAGTTTCCAGAATCCTGGAGAATTTCGAATCCCTATGACAAAGGGGTACAATATCATTCAACCCATCCTTTAGGTTCTGCGGAAAGGTAAGTCAGGAGTCTCTTCCAGGGGTCATTTTAGTCATCCCCCTGCCTCGGGTGAGGGTGATCCAAATTGAAAGGTCATCTCTTCTGTCCTCCCCTAAGCCTTTTCCCCTTGGGACTTCATCTGTAATCTTTCCACTTTTCTAGTCAACTAGGTTGCTTCGGGCTCCTGACTTCTCCACAGCCCCAACCCTAAAGCAGAAGTCAAATTTCTCTTTCAACTGGCCTTGAACAGAGCACATGTGACGAAGGGGAAGGGTCAGACTCCAAGGCAATGCATTTTGTTTGTCACCATTGAGTTTCTCTGTGAGTCTGCTTGTGTCTGAGCTTGGAGCAGGCCTTGGGAAAACAATACAAATGTAAAATGCTGGAAAATGACAAATTAATTTCTTCTTACCAGCAAGTCCAGGGCAGGGGGCAAGAAGGCGCGGTAGGACACAGCCCCTGCTCTGCATGTGAGATAGGGTACAGTCTGGACACAGACTACTTACCCCGGGAAGCCTTTAGAGAAAGTCCTGCAGGGTAGCTCCCAGGAGTGCCTTGGGTAATGGTGTGTCTACAGTCCCTTCCATCCCCATTGCATCAGATTCTACCTGAGATTGGATATGAAATTATGACAGCTCGGACTGGGACAGGCCTCAGCTCTAGGCATCACCAGCCTTCTGTGGACCTCCTGTCTATCTCTGGACTGGGAACGTACGGGTGCCCTGACCAAGGGCCAACTGGAGTTTACCGAACAATGGATTTATGGTCCAGGACTTTGGAAGATGCCTGTCCTCATCCCCCCATCACCATCAATGTTCATAGATACAGGCACACACAGCACACATGCATGCCAACATAACCAGAAACCCAATAACTGATTTAATTTCAGCCTTGTCACAGGATGTGGGGTGGAAGTGTTCCAGTCTTGTAGCCAGTAAAGGGGGGCATGCACCAAGGGAGGCTATGAGTGAAGATCGGAGGGCCATGGTCAGCTTATCTAGGTCACCATTTCCCTGACCTACTTTCTGCTGAAGCTCTTAGACAGAGCAGGAATAGGGCATATATGGGAGAACCTGTCCTCGAGAATGGACTTGAACGAAGGAGGGGAACACGGGGAGAGCCATCTAAGGCTCCAAGTTCTCTGTTTTGGGATGATAGACACTCAACTCAGGGTAGTATGACATTTCTGTTCCTGAGATTTTTTTCAGTCATTGAGACCAGGAGATCTTTTGATCACTGGGGCCTGGGGCTCCAAAAGTAGTATCATTTACAAAAATTTTAAAGGTTTCTAAAAATAAGATTTGCAATGTGCTTTATACATGTTATCATTTGATTTTCAGAACAACTACCCCTAGAGGGAAGTGCAATGTCAGTGCAAAAAAACTCACTGCAAAAGGTGAAAAGCAGAAATATTAAACAATTTTTTATTGATGGGAATGCAACAAAATTACATTCAATAAAGGACTTTTGAAAAAAAGATTAAAATGAATAAAAGTCAACTTAATACTGAAGGATAAGAAATATTGAAACAATAGAAATTTCCTTAAAGAAAATGATAGCAATTAAACAATATGAGATGTAGTCAGATCATAAAATGATCACAACTGGATTTTGAAGTGAATTAAACTGGTCAAAACTGAATTAAACTGATTTGAGCTGGTTTTTACTGATTTGAACGGATTTAAAATGTTTTGACTTGGTTTAAGCTGGTTTTAACGTGATTAAACTGGTTTTAGCTGGAACTGGGTTTTATGTGGGTTATACATATTTTAATAGATTTTAACTGGTTTAAACCATATTAAGCTGGTTTGAACTGGTTTGAACTAGATTAAACTGGTCAGAACTGGGGGAAAAACCTGTCACCTGAGATGGAAAGTAGCAGCTGTTTCAGGGAAAACAGCCCTGATGCATTTGAACCAGCACAGGAAGTGGGTAATGAAATTTATTTCAACCCCCCGAAAAGTCAACAGAAATCCAGTGACAGGAATATGGCTTTACAGATCCAGATTTGTAAATAGTCAGAAGCTGGTTTGAGTGGAACCAGATTCATCTGACCTGGTTTGAACTGGGTTAAACTGATATGAATGCAATTAAACTGGTCTGAACTTGGTTGAACTGATTTAGTTGATTGTTGTCCTTTCTGCTCAAAGAGAACCAAGATGACACCACTATGGTGAGGTCAAGGCAGAATGTATCTGACTGTGGCTGATCAGACAAGCTTCGAATGCAATTCTGCTTTGCTCATGGAGTACAATGCCTTCTTTGATGTAGGAGCCATGTTGGGTGGTCCTGTGCCATGTCTCCCATGTCTCCCAATACATTGCAAAGTTCTTCAGAGAGACCTTGAGAGTGTCCTTTTATCACTTCTTCTCACCTCTGTGTAAGTGTTTGCCTTGTGTGACTTTTCTATAAAATAGTCTTTTAGGCAAATATACTTTTGGCATTCAAACCTTGTAGTCAGCCCATCTGAGCTGTGCTCTCTGCAGTAGAGTGTGGATGCTTGGCAGTTCAGCTTGAGAAAGGACCTTGATTTTTGGTACCTTATCTTGCCAGAAGATGATCTTCAGAATCTCTCTAAGATAATTCAGATGGAATTTCGTGGCACGGCACTGGCAGACTATCTAGTTTTCACAGCCATACAACCATGAGGCCATCATGTTAGTTCTGTAGACTTTCAGTTTGGTAGTTAACCTTATACCTTTTCTCTCCTACACTGTTCTGCTCCTGGCATTTCTCCTGTAGCTGTCAGGGAGCAAACACCATATTCACCATTCCTTGACTGTTTCTGAAGCCAGACTGGCTCTCAGGTAAATGATCATCTAGCGGAAGGATCAGCTTATTAAGAAGGACTCTGGCTAAAATCTTGACAACATTGACTAAAAGAGAGATACATCATCCCACCTCACTCCCCATGATTGTCATAGGACAATCTACTTCTTTTTCCTTTATATAGATGGAAAATGGAAGCATCCATGAACTCCTGGGAGATAACCTTTTCTTGCCATATAACCTGAAAGAATTCAGTCAGTTTTTGTATAAACATTGGACCCCCTGCCTTGTAAATCTCAGCTGCAATAGAGTTAGTACCAAGTGCTTTGCAGCACAAGAGGAGCCTTATGGCATTCAAATCCCCTTCAGCCAAAGAGGAATTGATTTCAATCTCAGTGGTCAATGACTTCAGCATTAATTGATGATGGTCTGTTGAGAACACTATGGAAATGTTCAATCCATCTCTCCAGGATCATGTCTTTATCACTAATCAATGTAGCTCCATCAGTACTGAGTAGTTGAGATGCATCCTAGGTCTTGAGGGCATCATAAAAGCACGTTGGATTGTTACTATCTGACTAAAACTAAATTTCATCTGCCTTTTTACTGAGCCAGGAATCTTGTATCTCTCTATGCTTTGTTTGCACTTTACTTTGGATAGAGTTACACATTGCCTTCTTAGAGATGGATGAACAATCCTGTAGGTAAGATCTGTGGAGTTCTCATTTTTCATTTAGCAGCTTTTGAATTTCCCCATCATTTTCATCAAACTAATCTTGATGTTTCCCAGTGTTCTGGCCCAGATAAATAAATGCCGTGCTGTATGTACATCAAATCTCTGAAAACTGCTTTCTCCTTTTCTGCTCCGCTGTTGCCAGTCATGTGTTGGCTCACCTTTCCAAGTTAGCAACAGACTAATGCAGGGAAGTGCTCTAATTTGTTGACAATAAGTCTTCTGGTATTCATCTTGCCTTGGGGCTACTGCTTTTGTTGAATTCGAATGTGTAGCTTGAAGAGGGTAAGTCTATGATCAGTCCAGCACTTTGTGTCACACATCACCTTTGCTCCCACATCCCCTATCTCTTCTTACAATGGCATAGTCTATTCAAATGCTAATGTTTGCTGTAAGAGTATAGCCATGAAGTTTTATTGCATTTAGGTAAACAGAAGACAGCATTGGTGATGAAGTCGTGAGATGCACTAGTCTTCAGTAGTAAATGACCATTGTTGCTGCTATTTCCAGCTCCATTCCAACTTGATTAGGGTTTAGGGTTGGGGTTAGGGTTAGAATTCCCTGCCATTTCTGATAATCTGAGCCTACTCTGGCATTAAAGTCATCCAGAATTGCAAGTTTATCATCTTTACTTTTTTAAACTTGTTTTTACTAGTTTAAACTGGTTTAATTTTTTTTTCTGCTTCAAATTTTTTTTTTTTCTGCTTGGAACTGATTTTTACTGCTTTGAATTGGTTGAGTTGAAAGAGGAAGAAAGGAGGGGAAAAGATATGAGACTGCTCCTCCAATCACAACTGTGGTTTTTGGATGTTTCTCTCTCTTCTTGGGGGATGAAAAAAAACCCAAACCAATGACTTTGCCAGATGAGTTTCTCCTATGGAAAATTGCCTTGAAAAGGACTAAAGCTCTGGCCTAATGTGGAAAGAATTTGGATGACCATGCTTGGTCTCTCTCTTCTCTCTGAATCCCTCAGCTTCCACCCTTCTCAGTTTCCTATAAGCAGGAGCCAAAGAAGGAGAATCAGGCAGTGACCACACTTCTATACTTAGTATAGAAGTATTAGCTTCAGTAAGGAATGGGGAGTGACTATAGGGACAGAGAGGGAAGAGAAGTGGAATAGGGACAGCTTCTCAAAGTTCCACAATACCTGATTCATATTGTGAATTTGGTATTTCATTTCTTTTCCTCTTTGTGGAGGCCTGGACACAAGTGATAATGTTTATATTGCATTAGCATCTTCCCTGGGCAATCAATATAAGAATGGAGCAACCTATTTCTCCTATTTAGAGGTGGGTTCCTCCCAGAAATGAGGTTGGTGTGGGACCGAATGGTTGGGTACAGGATAAGATGAGGCAGGTCACCACTCCATTTATTGCTATCTTTCGGTCCCCAGTGTTTGATTTGTCAGAACTTTCTAATGAGATGATGTGAAATTAACAGAGTAAGAATCGAGCAAATTAGGTATATTTCTGGACATATGTGTGTTTGTTGTGCACATATGTTTATGTTTTGTGTGGGCATATTTATGTGTTGTGTGGCCATGTGTGTTTGTAGTGCACAAATTTGAGTGTTTAAGCACCTGCCTGAGAAGTGGCATATGGAGAATAGATTTTCCCAACCATGAAATAAGACAGAAAAAAAAATCAATAGGACCAATAAATAAAGACAAATTTTAAAAATCAGTGAGACCAAATTTCTAAGCCCCCACCTTCTTAAAGATTCTATTCAAAGACCTCTATTTCCAGAGCTGTCTCACTACATGTATCACCCTCACAACACCCACAAAATCAATATTTGGGGCAGCAGCAGGAACTGCAGACCTCTGAAGGGGAATAATTATCAAGGAACTTCATCCATTCCTAGCAACAAGGTTGAGAGTGGTGCAAGGTGGCAGGGTAACCCTCTCTTTGATATGAGAGGTGACCAAGAGCTGGCTATGTCCCATCAAATAAGTTTCAACAGAAAGGTCCTGAAGGGTTCTGGGAAAGCAAAAATGTTAAGTGGGGGGACTATATGTGTCCAAAAACAGATCAACTTCTTGATCCCCTGAAAGAGAAAGTAAATAAAGTAACAAATGACCAGCCTGGAGAGATACTACTACAACAATGGCAATAACTACTACTACCTAGCATTTATTAAATGCTTACTATGTGCCAGATACTGTAGTAAGTGCTTTACAAATATCTCATTTGGGCCTCACAAAAAACCTGGAAGGTAGGTGCTATTATTATCACCATTAATAGTAGAGGAAACTGAGGCAGAGAGATTTGCCAAAGGTGACACACCTTAGTAAATGTCTGAGGCTGGATTTGAATTTAGATCTAGTACTCTATCTATTGTACCACTTAGTTGCTAAAACTGGTAGAGGGTAAGAACTTACTCTAGTGTGTGGATCTGTCTCTGTGTAGGACATCTAGCTATATGGCCTCACCAAGTTTTTCCCACTCTCAGACAGCTTCCTGTGAACAGACAATCTTACTTTCTCTTTCCTCTTTGAAGAAACTACTTCATAGTTAAGTACCAAAACTTTAATACATTCTGTTTACAAGGACTTAAAAAAATTAAGTTCTGAGTCAGTGTAATCAAAATTATCCATTTTGCACTTCATTATGTTTTCTATCTCTTGTTTGATCAAAAATTTTTCCCTTCTCCATAAATTTGATGAATACACTATTCCTGTCTCTACCAATTTGTCCGTAGTATCAATCTTCGTACCTAGATCATGTACCCATTTGAACTTTATTCTTGTGTATGGTGTCAGGCATTGGTCTATGCCTACCTTCCTCCACACTGTTAACTAGTTTTCCCAGCAATTTTGTTGAACAGTGAGTGAGTTCTTATCCCAGAAGCTGGGATCCTTGGGTTTATCAAACAGTAGATTGCTATATTCATTGCCTGCTGTGTCTTGAGTATCTAGCCTATTCCACTTGTCTACCCTTCTGTTTCTTAGCCAATACCAAGTGGTTTTGATAATTGCTGCTTTATAATACAATTTGATATCTGGTAGCACTAGGCCACCTTCCCTGACATTTCTTTTCATTAGTTCCCTTGAGATTCTGGATCTCTTGTTCTTCCAAATGAATTTTGATATTATTTTTTCCAGCTCTAGAAAATAATTTTCTGATAGTTTGATTGCTGTGGCACTAAATAAGCAAATTAATTTAGGAAGAATTGTCATTTTTATTATATTGGCTCAGCCTACCCACGAGCAACTGATGTTTTTCCACTTACTTAGATCTGACTTTATTTGTGCGAAAAGTGTTTTGTAATTGTGTTCATATAGTCCCTGGGTTTGTTTTGGCAGGTAGACACCCAGATATTTTATAGTGTCTACTATAGCTTTAAATGGGATTTCTCTTTCTATCTCTTGCTGTTGGGCTTTGCTAGTAATATATAGAATGCAGATGATTTATCTGGGTTTATTTTGTAACCTGCAACTTTGCCAAAGTTGTTTATTATTTCAAGTAGTTTTTTCCTTGATTCTCTGGGATTCTCTAAGTGTATCATCATATCATCTACAAAGAGTGATAACAGTTTCTTCTTTGTCTGTTCTAATTCCTTCAGTTTCTTTATCTTCTCTAATTGCTACAGCTAACATTTCTAATACCATATTGAATAACAGTGGTGATAATGGACATTCTTGTTTCACCCCAAACTTATTGGAAATGCATCTAGCTTATCTCCTTTGCATATAATGCTTGCTGAAAGTTTTAGGTAGATATTGCTTATTATTTTATGGAAAGTTCCATTTGTTCCTATGATTTCCAGTGTTTTCAATAGCAGTGGGTGTTGTATTTTGTCAAAAGCTTTTTCTGCATCTGTTGTGATAATCATATGGTTTCTCTTAGTTTTGTTGTTGATATGATCAATAATGCTAATAGTTTTCCTAATATTGAATCAGCCCTGCATTCGTGGTATGAATCCTATCTGATCATAATGTATTATTCTGGTGATAAGTTGCTGTATTCTTTTTGCTAAAATTTTATTTAAAATTTTTGCATCTATATTCGTTAGAGAAATTGGTCTATAATTTTCTTTCTCTGTTTTGTCTCTTCCTGATTTAGATATCAAAACCATATTGGTGTCATAAAAAGAATTTGGGAGTACTCCTTCTTCCTCAATTTTCCCAGATAGTGTATATAATGTTGGAATTAACTGTTCTTTAAATGTTTGATAGAATTCACTTGTAAATCCATCTGACCCTGGAGATTTTTTCCTAGGGAGTTCATTGATGGGTTGTTCAATTTCTTTTTCTGAGATGGGGTTGTTTAAGCATTCAATTTCCTCTTCTGTTAATCTGGACAATTTATATTTTTTAAAATACTCATCCATCTCATTTAGATTGTTGAATTTATGGGCATAAAGTTGGGCAAAGTAATTTCTAATTATTGTTTTTAATTTCCTCCTCATTGGAGGTGAGTTCACCCCTTTCATTTTTGATATTGGTAATTTGGTTTTCTCCTTTCTTTTTTTAAATTAAATTGACCAAAGGTTTATCAATTTTATTAGTTTTTCCATAAAACTAACTATTAGTTTTATTTATTAGTTCAATAGTTTTCTTAATTTCAATTTTATTGATATCTCCTTTGGTGAAAACCTACTTTGGTGTTTATTTGGGGATTTTCAGTTTGTTCTTCTTCTAGCTTTTTCAGTTGCATGCCCAAGTCATTGATCTCCTCTTTCTCTATTTTATTCATGTAGGCATCCAAAGATATAAAACTTCCCCTAAGGACTGCTTTTGCAGTATCCCATAAGATTTGGTAGGTTGTCTCATTATTGTAATTGTCTTGAATGAAGTTGTTGATTGTTTCTATGGTTTGTTGTTTAACCCACTCCTTCTGTAGGATTAGATTATTTAGTTAAAACAAAAAATTTTTAAAGAAAGCTGCATCTGTTAGTAGATGCATGTATTTGTTGATCTGGAAGGAAAGAAGGAAGCTGGAGTAAGAAATTTAAACTTAGAAGTTAGCTTGTTGGGAAGAGAAAACTCACATTTTGTTTTTTTAAATCTTCAAATAAGGATATCTCAACCATATATGATTTTTATTTCTCTTTCTGTTGGGTCAACAGGCAAAAGAAGAAATAGTGAAAGGCCAGGGATTCTGAGGGGGTTAAATTATTGTCTGATAATGTAAACATAGTTTGGACTAGATAAGTCACAGGATCACAGCTGGAAGGGACCATCAGATTCAATCCTTTAATTTTACAGTTGAGGAAACTGAGGCTGAGAAAGGTTAAGTGACTCAGTGACATACTTACCCAGGAACACATAGCTAACATATGTCTGAGAGAAGATCTAAACTCTATTTTCCTGGTTCTAAGGTCAGAGCTCTAACCATTGCACCATCTAGCTGCCTCACCTCTTTCATTTCTCTTCCATCTGAAATAAGCTATGATTTTATGTGAATCATATGAAAATAAAAATCTCTATGAAGTAGGTTATGAGGTACAACGATTCCTCCTTCCTCAAGTCTCCTTGGGAACAGAGCTCCTCTACCACAAAATCGGCAGTTATGAACAAGAATAAAGGATCCTTCGTTCGCAGATGTAATAGACTTTCCCCAATACCCAATGAAGCACCCATGTCTCTCACAGACACCATGTCATGTGTTGCTTTGCAAAAGCACCAGGATTTAGAGGAAAGATCGTTTCAAAAGATTTTCATTTAAGTCCCTGCTTTGCCGTGTGCTCATTGTGATTGAGAGCAAATTGTTTCATCTGTATGAGCCTCAGTTGCCTTAAGGATAATGCAATCTGCCCTGCCTGTTTTCAGAAACAGGATGACATACTGGCTAACAGGCCAGCCACAGAGTGAGAAAGACCTGGGCTCCTCTGGCCTCCAACACCATCTCACTGAGACCGGAACAAGACACTCAATCTCAGTGCCCCCAGGCAACTCTTTAAGACTATTCAATTACCAAAGCGTAGCTGTAGTCCAGTGATAGAGAGCACTTCTATTTGGGGGCTCCCTAAGCTGATGGAATCACAGGTGGGAAGAAAAAAAACCCAGAATCACCTGCCTCAGAGGGCAGGTTAGTGCAATATATTGTAAACTGTAAAGCACTATGCCAATCCATTGCAAAAATCCAAATAGCCAAAGCTTCTCTTCATCCATAAACTACTGAAGGTGAGCATGGTCAGACCTGGACAAAACCTTGATATCAGCAATTTGTTTTTAACATCTCCAGTCTCCCTCCCCTGGTGTGATGTGATGAAAGGGAGGGGGAGGGAAGGAAGAGCCAGCAGCTGGGGCTGGTACAGCTGATGCTCATGGGAAACCTCTCTACTGCTTGGTTCGGGATTTTTTCTTCTGAGGCTTCAGGCCATTATGTTTACCAGCCAGGTGAACACATGGCTTCTGTTGTGGCTTTTGTTTTTGTCTTCTGATTTGGGGTGAAGGAGGTCTGAAACAGCACAAGGGTGAGGCACCAAGAGCTCCAGAGTGGAGTCCATGTTGAGTTTTTTCAGCCATCCAGTCCAGCATCAAGGATCCAGAATTGACCAAAGATCCAGTATAGCATCTTTCCACTCACATGGTACCAACTTAATTTAGGCTCTCGTTTCCTCTTTCTTGGACTACTATAATATCCTCTTAATTAGTCTCAGATTCTAGTCTCCCCTCTCTTGAATTCACCCAGCCAAAATGATCCTCCTTAAACACAGGTCTAATTATTTTATCCCCTTGATGAAAAGCCTTCATTGGCTTCTGACTCAAGGATGAAATACAAAAACTTCAGGCTAGCATTTTAGGTCCTTCACAAGCCTGCTTTCCTTATCTGTATATGATATGTGTGCATGTATGATATGTAGGCATACATATTTAGGAAGAGCATATGTACATATACCTGTGCTCACATACATATATGCATATACCTACATGTACATGCATATATATTTAAACTGATTTTATTTTCATAAAGTTTTACCTTCTGCTTCTCCCACCTTCCCCCACATTGATAAAACAAAACCCCAAATACCTGCTATAAACAATATACAAGTAAACATATGTACAAGCAAAACAAATCCCTACACTGACCATGTTTAAAAAAATGACTCAATCTACATTCTGAGTCCATCACCTCTTTGTTGGGAGATAAATGGCAAGTTTCACTTTGAGTCTTCTAAAATTGTGCTTGGTCCTTGTGTCTATGAGAGTTTCAAAGTCTTTCAGAATTATTTGTTTTACATATTGTTGTTATAATTTAAATTGTTATACTGGTTCTGCTCATTTCATTTTGTGGTTTATGCACATCTTCCCAGGTTTCTCTACATTGCAACACAATGTAGTACAGTACAATACAATGCAAGACAATAAACATTTATGAATTCTACTACATGGCAGCCACTGTACTAAGTAATGTGGATGCAAACAAGAAAAAGAAAAAGAGTTCCTATGCTCAAGGAGCTTCAGTATCTCAAAAGGAAACTGAAAACTGGGGGGGGCAGGGATGATTATGGCATCATGAAAATTAAGTAGAACAACTGATAGGAGATGAAAAACTAGATGAGTTTAGTTTTAGGGCCCTCTTTATGAGAATATTTTTTATCTACCCTCTAGACCTCCAATCAGAGTGATTGAGGCAACTGAGAGGACTGATGAAATGTAAGTACCAAACTTGAAGCAATTTCCATGATGATGGAATTTCCTGGTGATAGGCTTATTCTGAAATGATTCCCCTTATAATTTCCTTTTTTGGGGGCAGGGAGGCAATCGGGGCTAAGTGACTTGTCCAGGGTCACACACAGATTTGAACTGAGGTCCCCCTGACTCCAGGGCAAGTGGTATCTCCATTGTGCCACTTAACTGCCCCCATCATTCCTTATATTACAATCGAATTCATTCAAATTCACATACAGCAACTTCCTCAGTCATTTCCCAATTGATGGACACCCTATCAATTTCTAGTTCTTTGCCACCTTGAAAAGAACTACTATAGATATTTTTGTACCCATGGTTCCTTTTCTTCTTTGATGTCTTTGAGGTAGATCTAGTTCCACCCTAATTTCCCCAGTACCTCTTCAGGCATTCTTGGGTCCAACTAAGCCTGATTACTGGGTGTTATCTTCATTCAACTATCTATTTTGTGTACATGTGTATTTGGACAAGTCAGTTCCCATCATCCCCTTACCTCTCCCTTTCGCAATCCTTATCTTCCTTCAAGGCTCAGCTCATCTGTCAACTCCTCCCGGAAGTCTTGCCTTGCCCACTCTCTTCCTTTAACTTTCCTTCCCCATCCCTCTATTTTGGTGGTCTATTCCTTCTCAAATTTTCTCGTATTTAGTTGTTTGTGCATATACTGAATTCTCCCAATAGAATATAAGCTCCATGAAGGAAAATATTGTTTTGTTTTTTTGTATTCTTAATCCCAACATTTACTACTTGTGTGACCTTGGGCAAGTCACTAAACCTCCTAGACCTCTAGTTTCTCCATCCATAAAAATGAAGAAATTGACTAAAATGGCCTTCCTTTTTCATTCTTGATCTATGATTCCTTCTTATCTTGTATAAGATCTTAACCTAGTGGTAGAAGATCCCTTTCTGGGCATCTTCAATTGCTTCCTCTGTAATGACTTCTTCCAAACTGCCTACAAACATGCTCCAATCTCTCCAATGTTAAAAAAGAATAAAATAAACAAACCTTTCACTAGATTGTAACTACAGGAGCAAGGACTGCTCTAATGAGAGCAGGATCAATCTCATCTCTACCTTTGTGTCCTTAACACAGTGTCTTGCATGTTTAAATGGTTTCTAGATTGTTGAAGTATACAATAATTGTGGAGATAACTTAAAGGTAGGTAGGGGCCAGATTTTATGGAGGGTCTTACATGTCAGGCTAAAAGGTTTGTTCCCTACCATATCTCCCTTACTCAGCTTGTATCCTAGTCCTGGTCAAGCTCATAGGGAAAGGTAAAGGGTTAGGCTAGATAGTCTCTGTGGTTTTTCTAGCTCTAAAATTCTCTAAGTCTGAGCCTACAAGTCTGTCCTTCTGCTTCCCTGGCACTCAGCATCCTAGAGCCCCAGGGTCTTCAATCTTTACCTTGTTCTATATTGTCTGCTGGTTACAGACAATCTTAACCCATGAGAGTCAACTGCAACTAGAAGGAGGTTAGAGGTCAGAGGCCTGAAGGCAAATCCTGCCTGTGATGAGTGTGAGGCTTGGTGCAGACGCCAGGATTACCTAACAGTCTAGCAGAACCTCAAACAAGTCTATTCAGACAACTCCAAATGTGCAATTTTATCACTCCTCTCTCGAAGGGTGTTGATGTTAGGGTTGGTTTCCACTGGCTCTGGACAATCCCTTCCGGCTGCTCAAAGACATGAGGCATTACTTGAGAGGCAAGGTGAGTAAGGCATTCTTACTTCTCAGTTAGGACCTTAATTCTTTTGAAAATCCCTGAACACAAACAACCTCATATATGAAGACAGATCTGTTTTACCCTCTCTAAGGCCTCCTTGAAGAGACACAATGCCTCATAGGAGGGAGGACAAAGGATAGCCTCCCTTTCTACTCTGATTTCTCTCTCCCTGTTCTGCATGAGCACAAAAAGTAGGAGGAATGTACAGAAGGGCAGTAAGTGAAGGGTGATGATGAAGGGAGATAGGATGATAGTGAAGGTGAATGCCGTCGAAGATGATGGTGAGGACCGATGAAGGAAGGGAAACATGGATAATGAGAATACATCTTAATCCTGAGGGTACCTCATAGGGAAGAATGGCAGTGAAGGATGATGGGAAGAATGATGATGAAGCTTACTGTGAAGAGTGAAGTGGTAAAAAGATGGTAGGCAGATGATACTGAGGGAGAAGAATGAGGGAAGACTGTGGTAAAGAAGATGATCTGGAGGCTCATTGGGCTTATAGCTAGAAGGGACCTTAGAGATCCACTAGTTCAATCTCCTCATTTTACAGATGGAAAAATGGAGGCTGAGAGAGGTCAAGTCATTTACCCAACATCACACAGATAATACATAGGAGAACTAGGGTTCAGACTTGCAACCTGTGAATCTAAATCCCAAAATTTTTCTAACATGCTGCACCACTTGTAGGTAGATGATGGCATTTAGATTCTTAGATGGATTTGTGATCTCATCCAATTCCTTTCATCATTCCAGTTGCAACCCTTTCCTACCTTCTCATTCTGTGAAATTTTTTAGCTATCTTTGCATATATTCTCCTTAAAGTCAAGTCAAATAAAAAAGCATTTATTAAGAAACTAAGTACTAGGTATACAAAAAGAGGAAAAGGAGTCCTCAAGGTCCAGTCTCCCTCAAGGAGCTCACAATCTAATGAGAGAGACAAAAAGCAAGCAAATATATACAAACAAGCTTATATACAGGACATAAAGGATAGCATTAAGAGATAATTATATCCTGATATAATAAAGATATCCTATAAAGATAATCCTTATATACAGGATAAAAAGGATAAGCATTAAGAAACATTAAGGGAGGTTGAGAAGAGGCTTCCTGTAGAAGGGTATGAGGGAAGTAGGCAGAGATGAGGGGGACAGCCAGATAAAATGAGCAGAGTTGAGAGGGTGTCTTGTTCACAGAACCTCAAGGAGGATGGAAGAGTTTGTGGTGAGGAGAAATGCATAGGTGCAAAAAAAACCCAAAAAACCTTTACCCTCCAAAAAAACAAAAGAAAAACAGTCCCTATTCTCAAGGAGTTCACGGTCCAACAGGAGAGGCAACATACAAACTGTATGTAGAAGGAAGATGTAAAAAGGATAAATTGGAGATAAACTCAGAGGGCAAGCACAGAGATCAAAGAGGACTGGGAAATACTTATTTGGGAGTCTTGGCTCAGACTTGAAGGAAGCCAGGGAAGTCAAAGGAGATGAGGAGGGAGAGAGGTGCAGGCAAAGAGGAGAAACAGGGAAAGTAACCAGAGATGGAGTGTCATGCAAGGAACAGCAAGGCAGCCCGTGTCATTGATGTGTGTGTGTGTGTGTGTGTGTGTGTGTGTACTTACAACGTATATATCTACTATTAATCACAAGAACTCCAATTCAGATAGATGGAGTAGGATGACAGTTCAAAGAATTAAGAACTAGACTAGGAACTAAAAACTAGCAAAGGGAAGATGGTTGGAAGTTGAGTAATGGGCCAAAGGATCTGCTATGGAAGAGGAAGAGCTCCCCCTGGTGGAATCTATGGGTATTGTTTGTCAAATAAAACCTATACTGTACCAAAAATAATAACAATGTTTATATAATGTTTCCTATGAATAAGATCATAGGATCATAGACTTAGAGCTTGAAGGGCCCTTATATGTCATGTAGTTCAACCTTTATGCACACACACACTATCACCTGGGAGAGTTATAGGCTCATGGATATGTGTAGAGGGTCAATTTCTGCCATGCATCTGGCCCCATTGCTCTGCCAGTTTGTCTTGGTAGCAGCTGAGCCTGTATGTTGTCCCTTCTCTGATGCCAAGTTGCTTGCCTGTTTGGTGACGTTTTGGCAGGATTCTTCTGCGGGTCCTGTGGCATCACCGTTAGGCACCTTGCTTTGCTGGTCCCAGTTTCAACTCAGCGTTGTCTGACAGTTGTTAGGCAATAGGCATCTATCTTCCGAGTTCAAGACTTTGTCTCTCCAAATCATCTCGGCATCTGTATGCTAAGATTTAGTGGCTAGAACCGTTTCCTGATGAGGGCAAGCTATCAGACCTTTAGTCACAACTAACATAGTCAGCTAACAAGAGGCATACTAACTGCATCTAGACTAAGTCTAACTTTTATATTCCTGCTCCAAGGTGGGAATAAAAGCTCTCTGTTACAGTTAACTATCTCATTTAGGATTAGATGCTTCCAAGATCCTCTCTAAAGTAGCATGTTAAATAAATTTGAGTTGGTACAGACGGTTGTTGTTTGTCCCTCATTCTTGAAGAGGACCATGACATCAAGGTGATGACCTGACTTGCGGCTGACTTTGATTTCAGTGAGGGAGGGCTTTGCAAGGTCATCAGCCTCACTTTCTCCTTCAAAGCCATCTGGGTCCAGTGGCCAGATATTCATCAGGATGACTGTAGATGGCCCAGAGTGCAATGTGAGACCCTGGCGATTTTAGGCTAAGGTCTTATCAGATTCTCACTTTGAGTGAGATACACCCATTCAATGAATAGGCTTCTTTAAGTAGTTACTTGAGGAATGGTCCCTTTAAAAAAAAAATATCGAACTGGTTGGGAAAGAACCTCAGAGTTCCTGGGCAAAAGAGAAACAGTTACTATTTAGTATTTAAGTACAATACAGTACTTTAAATACAGTATTCAGTACAAAAGGTAAGCTAAGGAGGCAAGATCTTTGTTTTCATCGACCTAAGCCTGTATTCCTGTCTTCATTGTGCATGTTTGTTAGCAGTAATGTCTGATTGTGTTGGTGCAGAATTCTGGTCATCGTTTCTCCCTACCAAAACAAAACAAAAACTGATGAATTTACGAAACAAAAGTTTTACCCTATTATGTTTTTGGCTTGATTACAGATTAAGTTCATCATAAGGGCTTCTCTACTTCAGCTTCCCCCTCCATAAGTCTATTCCTCACTTTACTTGTGACTGAGGAGCTCTAGACGAGGATGGCTTTTCTCTCCTCTGATCCAAAGATTTTCCCCCTTTACTTTCAGGCCTCTTGCATAGATCTGGCAGATATCTCTGTAAAGAAATATTTTCTCTTCCTCATGTCTCTCCCCCCAACCCTCAGCTTGTTTCCTCCCTTTTTCTTTTCATTTTAAAGGATGTGAGTCTAAATTTTACTGCTGCTACTTATTACCTATGTACCTTTGGTAAAATTTCTTCTCTGAGCTTCATATCTCTTATCTATAAAATGAAGGCATGGATGCAACAGTCTCTGAGATCCTTTCTATATCTAAATTCTAAATGTAAGAGTTTCTTTTGCTTCTTAGAGACCAATTCATATTTTTTCTTTGAGGTTTTCAATATAAATGTTTTGACTTTGCTGTTTTTTTCTGAGTATGTGATTTTTTATTCTTTTTAAAATTTATTTACTTATTTTAGTTTCCAGCATTCAATTCCAAAAGATTTTGAGTCTTAAATTTTTCCCCATCTCTCTCCTGCCCCTCCCCAAGACAGCATGCAATCTGATATAGGCTCTACATATACATTCACAATAAACATATTTTCACATTAGCCATGTTGTAAAGAAGAATTAGAACCAATAGGATGAACCACAAGAAAAGAGAAACAAAACAAAATAAAAAAGAGAGAGCAAATAGTATGGTTTCATCTGCATTCATACTCCATAGTTTTTTCTCTGGATGTGGATAGCATTTTCCACCATGAGTTTTTTGGAGTCGTCTCAGATCCTTGCACAACTAAGATAGACTTCTAAGTCTGTCAAAGTTAGTCACCTCACAATATGGCTGTAACTGTGTACAGTGTTCTCCTGGACCTCACTCAGTATCAGTTCAACAAGTCTTTCTAGGTTTTTCTGAAGTTCACCTACTTATCTGAGTGTGTATTTTGATCTTCCTCATCATCTGAATAACTTTCTATGGTTAGAATATTTTCTGTTTGCTTACTTTTCCAGAGTATTTCTTGACTTTTAACTCTTTGCTAAAGGGGGTCTCTGCTTCCAGGGTGGAGGATACCCCATCTCCCAATTTTCAGGAGTTTGGGACAGCTGTTTTCAAAGCTACTTCTAGGGACCTGTAAGTTTTCAATTCTTCCAAGGTCTCATGATCTAAGAAGAAGTTTATTTACTACTGTCCCAGCCTGTGTTCTGATCTGTGAGCAACCACAAGTATTTTTTTCTCCTAGAACTGTGATGAGGGTCCCTGCTCCACTGTGTCCACAAATTCTGGTGTGCTGATGCTTGTCCTTGCCCTGGGACCACCCCCCAGGATTGCAACTCAAATTCAAGTATAGGCAAAGCAACAAAATCCTGCCCCCAGTGCAAGCAAAGGGACCCCTGTAATCTCCTTCTGACCAATTGTTTGACCCCCTTACCTTCTGTGGGTCAAGAGCTCTGGAAGCTGCCACTGCCACTGCTGATTCAGTCCCTCCCAAGACCTGCTCCTATTTTGCTGGGGCCTGGTTTGTGCTGGTAAAGCCTTCATTGGACTCCTTCCACAGTCATCCTGGTGCAACCGACCTTTCCTGCTGATCTTCTAAGTTGTCTTGGGCTGAGAAATTGTTTCATCCCATCCTTTTGTCGGTTCTTCTGTTCCAGAATTTATTTCGAGGCATTATTTAAAGGTGTTCAAAGGGGTTTTAGGGAGAGCTCAGGCGAGGCCCTGCCTTTTCTCCATCCTTTTGCTTCTTAGAAAAGGGTGACCTAGTCATCTATCCATTTTCTTCTCTATAGGTATGATTAGGATGACCCATTAGGTCCAATTGACCTTTCCTCCCTTCCCTTTCCAGCTGGTTAATGTAGGTGTAATATCTTCTTTGGGCTCACAGAACCCACTGGCAGTGACAGTTTGGGTCTCCAGAGGATGACTGCTACTCAATCAGGTTTTTATGGGAAATTTTATATACACTTATCCTCCTGACATGGTAGCCCATGTACCCTCACAAGTGTGCTTCTCTTTCTAATCATCAGCAACCGCATTTATTCCAATGGCATAGTAAGAACAGTAGTTATGAACATTTCCTCTCAAACCTGGGGCACATTCTCCCACAAATATACCCAAGAGTCTATGAGGGGAAGAGCTCAAACTTACAGTATGATGGCAATAAAACAAAAGTATAAGGAAAAAACGTAGCTAGGGAAACTCCATCCTGGAAGTGCAGGGCCTTTCCCTTCTCTACTGACTTGAAAATTCACTGAAGGGTGGCATTGGTGATGGATGAGTTGCTCTGCTGGGCTGAATCCTTGCAGGTATATCTATTAACCAGGCAATCCAGCTGAGCTTGTTCCTCCTGGATTGCAGCATCTCAGATGAATGGATCAGTTTTTTGCAAACCTGAGTTAGGCAGGTCACTTGCCTAACTGCTGGGCTATTGCTTCCTGGACTATCCTTTGGATAGGCAGTTGCAATCTTCAACACCTACAACTTTTGGCTCAGCTGGATGTGCTCTTTGCAGTTCAAATTCTATATTGTCCTTTTCAGCAAGGACAAAGACCCTTAGCGTTAGGATAAGCAGAAGAGTCTCTCCTTTGATTCCCTCTGGTGCTAGTCTTTTCATGTGCAGTTGAGATATTCAGCCTAGACTTTGGCTAAAATATTAAGTACTTCTTTTCTATTGGAAAGGATTATTTGTCTTATCTCAACTTTAGTTTTTAAGTTCAACTGGGCACCGTCCTTCCAAAGAGATGTACTTGTATATGTAGAAGAAAGGCTAATCAGGGAACCCTGGAATAAATGAGTTCTCCCAGCTCACTTGATTAAATTCAAGGTGCGAGTGGCAGGTAAGAGAGACAATGAAGTGTTAATGAAGTGTAAATAAGCAATCTACTTAGTTGCTCCTTTACGAATGAATAAATTCTTCAATCAACCTCTTGATGGAATTATGGGGCAGCAAAATTTATTCTGGAAGTCAGTAGTTGAACTATGAAAAAGAGCAAAGCTAGGGAGGACAACTAAGCACTAAACCCAGGGAAAGGCTATAAGAGGGCACTACAAGATAAGTACAGGGGCCCAAAGCTGGGAAGGTATGAAACACACATACGTTCCCTAAGGGTACAATGTGTGTATATCTACTCGTTTATGGATTTAAGTGCATTTGAAAATGAATAGAAGTATTTTGTTAAAACTGCATATTATGCTATATCAGCAAAAGACTTTGCTTTGAGCTGATTATGTCTGTTGGCTGACTATTGAAGGTAAACTCACTTGTGGGGGTTCACAAGTATGTTTAGGCATATGTTCCCATAAAATACCTTGAACCTAGGGTAGTACACACTGGGAAACACATTGAGAACAACTTGTGGGTACAAGACTGTGAGGTAGCCCAAAGGCATACTACCTATACTTTGACTGTTCATAGCCTTGGTGCCTTATTTTATTTTGCTGCTTTCCTCCTTAATTTCCCAATAAAATTCCATTGAATTGACAGTAAAGAGTGTTTGTTGATAGTCAGTCTAGAAGATCAGGGGGAACATTCAATCTATAGGAAAGTTGGTGTTAGTAGGAAGGTAAGAATTGCAATCCTTCTCTGTGGGTCAGCAATAAGAATTGTCTCTGGTTCCTGATGGTATTTCCTTATAAACTTCATCACTCTTCTCCTAGGGGTCTAGCTGTCCTCTAGAAGTTCTAGTTTCCCTTGATTTGTTTCTCTTTTTTAATTCTACAAATTTTTATTAAGTATTATAAGCCATACACTGTAATAAATACTAGGGGAGGGGCCGGGAATCCTCGGCCCTGAGGTCACATGGGGCCCTCTAGGTCCTCAAGTTTGGCCCTTTGACTGAACCCAAACTTCACAGGCCTTGAGGCCATAGGTTCCCCACCCCTGCACTAGGGATATAAAGGTGGAAAATGGTACATTCTCTCTCTGTTGAATTAAGAGAAAGAAGGGTTTTCTAACACTCCATCCAGAAAATTGGGGAACCAGAAAAATGAGTGTAATACAAGTGTAACCGGATTATATTTATGACATAGCATATGAGCTATAGATCTGTGTTTCAGGTTCACCTTACCCACAAAACTGATATTTTATAAAAAGAGTCAAAAGAATGTCTGTAGATTCCTTAAGACATGATTTGGAAAGACAGTTGAAAAACAGTGGTTCAAGAAGTTGGAGGAATGGAATGAGTTTCTCCCCAAACCTGGGTTTGCCTCTGATTCTAGTCCATAGCTTGGTTAGTAATAAACAGTTATGAAGGATGGGTGAGATCCATCCAGCCCAGGCAAAGTGGAGGAATATTCAGAGGGCAGGATAAGGGCTCAAAGACATTAGAAGAGTAAAGCAGTTTCACCAGCAGCCAGTCTCAGGTCTGAAGTTCATTAACTGACTTAAAAAAGACTTTCCAGGGACTTTGGGTAGCAAAGAAGATAAAAAATGCTTAGCCTATCAGTAGAGAAACAAAGGAGAGACAATTGCAACTTTTTATAGGAGTGGCTGAATCTAAGTACCTGTTTGGGAACTCCTGGCTTTGAGATGGCTACTGTGATCTACAAAGAGTCATGGATATACAGCCCACATTAGAGTAGTTTTACTATCTTTTCATTTTATTTCTTTTGATTATGTAATCATGAATAAAGACATCATATAATGAAACCATGATTGTATGGTTGACTCCATTAAGCTATTCTCATGTGATTAGAATACATTGAGTCTGCACAGTATAGGAGGAGGACACCCTTGTGAGGGGGAGGGTGTGGTGAGTCAAGAAAATAATTGGCTAAGTCCCCACCCTGGACTAAAATTGGTGGACCCAGGACTGGAGGGGTGGATAAAAGTAGCATCTTTCTGAAAACCATATCAAATTTGGCATTTCTCCCTAGTACAACTTGGTATTGGTTAAAAGTCATAATTTTCCCGGGTAAGCATGGGATTGCTAGCAATCACTGAAAAAGGTCAGGTAGCTGGACATCAGTGCCCTCTGGTGGTGTGATATAGACAAAAGCGAGGTTAATAAAAAAGTGCTCAAGTCTAGGGACGGAACAGTTACAGGTAGAAGTAATTCTGGCAGGAGGTAGCACCTGAGGAGGGTTTGGAGGAAAGAAAATAATTTAAAAAGACAGAGATGAGATGTGAGTGCCTTCTAGGCATGGGGGATGGCCTACAAGAATGCACTGAAGCTTGAGATGGGATGTTGAATTTAGGAAAGAGATAGTAGTTCAGTTTGGCAGGAACATGGAGTACATGAAAGGGAGTAAGATGAAATAAGACCGGAGAGGCTGTTTGAAGCCAGAATATGGAGGATCTTAAATGCCAGGCTAAAGAGTTTGTATTTTATCCCAGGCAGCATGGTGTGATGGAAAAAGCACTGGTCTTAGAGTCAGGGATATCTGAACTTGAACTCTGGCTCTGACATTTTCTTGAACTGAATTTCCCTAAACCTCAGTTTTTCCATCTGTAAAATGGCAATAATCATACCTGCATAACAGAATTTCTCTGAGTATTTTAAGTGAGAAAATAAAGTATTGCATAAATGTTTGTTATTGTCCTGATCAATCAGCAAACACCGTAGGCTTTTGAGTAGGGCAGTGAACTGTGCATCTGGGAGGTTATTTGGGGAGCAATTTAAAGTATAAATTAGAGAAGGGAGATGCTGGAGGCAGAGAAATCAGTTCAGGAGACTATTACTGTAGACCATGTAAGTGGTGTTGAGGGTCTGAATGAGGATGATGTCTGTGAGTACGAGATGTGGTGAAAGTAAAATAGACAAGACTTGATGTCTGATTGGATGGGAGCGAAGGATGAGAGAGAAAGGAAAGAATCAAAGATGGCCCTAGCTTGCCTGAGGCACAGTCAACTGCCAGTTGTTCCTATGGGTCCTGTCCTTTGGTGAAACTCAGCTTTGTTATCTTTTGTTTAATTCAATCCGGCAACTGTATTTTAACCATTTATGATATCCAAGGCACCATGCCAGGTCCCTGGAATACAAAAATGAAAAGGGTGTAGCCTGTGCCCTCAAAGAGACTACAGTATAAATAGGGAATCTGCTGCATGGATATAGGTGAGTATGATAAAATATGCTGTACTGTATGTACACAGGTGAGTATGGCAAGATAGATTAGGACAAGAGAAAAAGAAATATTCAGACAAATTGACCTAGGAAAATTTGAATGAATATTGTAGCCAAATTCCAGAGTTCCCAGGTCAGGGAGAAAATATTGTAAGCAATCAGAAAGAAACAATTTTAGTATTGTGGAAATACAATAACAAAGATCTAGCAGCTTCTACATTAAGGGATCAAAGGGCTTGGAATATGATATTCTAAAAGTCAGTAACTTCTGTTACTGGAAAATGGAATAGAAGGAGAGGGGAGTTGCAAAAAATGTTTTGGAATAGTTATTGTAGAGCTGGACCAGGTAGCAATAAGAAGGGTGTGTGTTTTTTTGGCATGGAAAATAGTATCTGCAGAAAAACATGAACTGGGCCTTTCCTGCTAAGCTAATACCTCTTAGAATTCCTCATGTCCTTAAAGGATCAGCCGAAAGTCACTTTTTACTTGAGGACCATCCCTTATCCACTCAATCTCTAGTACCTTCCTCCTGGAAATGTCATTATGTTTAATTTTTATAAATGGAGCTCTTCTTCTTCTAAATTACAGTTCTTGGTTAGGTCCCCAGGGGAAACTTCCCTCAGGTTCAAAGGACCTGTGGGTCTGCATCTCTACAACTACAGCTTACTAGACCTCACCATAATGCACACCCTTAATAGTCAGCTAGGAAAATTCTAGAGCAGCAGAGGCCAGAAAACAACAGAGTGAAAGAGATTTCCAGCCCAAGACAGCCTGGAAGGCTGACAGGAAAGGTCTATTGCACCAGGCTCAGAGCAGAGCACAGCCCAGCCTTGGCCACAGAACAGACAGGACTGGAGTAGGCCTCAGGGCACAGAATCATAGGCAGCAGCTTCAGTTCTCAGATTTCTCAATTCCCAAATGCTTCAAAGGTCAGTGAGAAAGCTCTTTCACCTGGATGAGAAGGGAGCAGGGTTCAGCCACAGCCTTGGCTCCAGGGTGGCGGCAGCCACTGAAGAAGCAGCTTCCATTTTTGGAACACTCCACCTAAAGACTGTGGCAGAATTGAGTGGCTGATCTGGCTCTCAATTCTGAGTGGTGGTCCTGGGCAGAGGAAGAGCTCTGGCTGGTGGAGTTGGTGGTGACTGTAGAGAGGAAATCCTACTTACAGATCCTGAGCTGAAAGGAGTACTTGTGGTTTCTCCCAGACCAGAGCACAGGCCAGGAGAGGACAAAACTCCTCTCCCTTGATTTTGCTACCTTGGAGGAACTGAGAACTTACAGGTCCCTAAAATATACCCTCCACTTGTCAAAGGACTCAAAAGTCAAGTAACTGACTGGGAAAATGCCCAAAAAAGGGAAAAAAATAAGACTATAGAAGGTTACTTTCTTGGAGAAAAGGTATTTTCTTCCGTCTTTTTGGATGAGGAAGAACATCAGAGGAAGAAATAAGAGTCAAGGCTTCTACATCCAAAATCTCAAAAAAAAAATGCAATCATCTCAGGTCATGGAAGAATACAAAAAGGATTTTGAAAATCAAGTAAGAGAGATGGAGGAAAAATTGTGAAGACAAATGAGAATGATGCAAGAAAATCATGAAAAGTAAGTCAACAGCTTGCTAAAGGAGACCCAAAAATGCTGAAGGAAATAACACCTTTAAAAGTAGACTAACCCAAATGGCAAAAGAGGTCCAATGAGGAGAAGAATGCCTTAAAAAGCAAAATTAGGCAAATGGAAAAGGAGATTCAAAAGCTCACTGAAGAAAATAGTTCTTTAAAAATTAGAATGGAGCAGATGGAAGCTAATGACTTTATAAGAAACCAAGAAATTATAAAACAAAACCAAAAGAATGAAAAAACAGAAGACAATGTGAAATATCTCACTGGAAAAACAACTGACCTGGAAAATAGATCCAGAAGAGACAATTTAAAAATTACAGAACTACCTGAAAGCCATGATCCAAAAAAGAGTCTAGACATTATCTTTCATGAAATTATCAAAGAAAACTGTCCTGATATTCTAGAACCAGAGGGTAAAATAAATATTGAAAGAAAATCCACCAGTCACCTCCTAAAAGAGATCTGAAAAGAAAAACTCCTAGGAATATTGTAGCCAAATTCCAGAGGTCCCACATCAAGGAGAAAATATTGCAAGCAGCCAGAAAGAAATAATTCGAGTATTGTGGAAATATAATAAGGATAACATAAGATCTAGCAGCTTCTACATTAAGGGATCAAAGGGCTTGGAATATGATATTCCAAAAGTCAAAGGAACTAGGATTAAAACCAAGAATCACCTACCCATCAAAACTGAGTATAATATTTAAGGGGGAAAATGGTCATTCAATGAAATAGAGGACTTTCGAACATTCTTGATGAAAAGACCAGAACTGAATAGAAAATCTGACTTCAGACACAAGAATCAAGAGAAGCATGAAAAGGTAAACAGGAAAGAGAAATCATAAGGAACTTACTAAAGTTGAACTGTTTACATTCCTACATGAAAAGATAATATTTGTAGCTCTTGAGACTTTTCTCAGTGTTTGGGTAGTTGGAGGGATTATATACATAATATATATACATACAGAGGGCACAGGGTGAGTTGAATAGGAAGGGATGATATCTAAAAAAATAAAATTAAGGGGTGAGAGAGGAATATATTGGGAGGAGAGAGGGAGAAATGGAATGGGGCAAATTATCTCTCATAAAAGAGGCAAGAAAAAGCTTTTTCACTAGAGAGAAAGACAGGGAAGGTGAGAGGGAAAAAGTGAAGTTTACTGTCATCACATTTGGCTTAAGGAGGGAATAACATGCACACTCAATTTGGTATGAAAATCTATCTTACACTACAGGAAAGTAGGGGAGAAGGGGCAAGTGGGATGTGGGGGTGATTATGGAAGGGAGGGCAAATTGGAGGAGGTAAATAGAAGTAAATAGTTTTGGGGAGAGACAAGGTCAAAAGAGAGAATAGAATAAATGGGCAGGATAGGATGAATAGAAATATAGTCTTTCATAACATGACTTTTATGGAAGTCTTTTGCATAACTACACATGTATAACCTATATTGAATTGCTTGCCTTCTCAGTGGGGAGGGAGAAAGGGAGAGAAGTTGGAACTCAAAAGTTTTAAAAACGAATGTTAAAAATTGTTTTTTACACGCAACCAGGAAATAAGAAATACAGGTAATGGGATATAGAAATCTATCTTGTCCTACAAGAAAATAGAGGGGATGGGGATAAAGGAAGGTAGGAGTGTGATAGAAGGGAGGGTAGATTGTGGAAAAGGGTAATCAGAATGCACAGTGTCTTGGGGTGAGGGAGGGGAGAGATGGAGAGAAAATTTGGAACTCAAAATCTTGTAGAAATGAATGTTGAAAACTAAAATTAAATAAATAATTTTTTTTAAAAGTCAGCTAGGAGGAATGAATAACTCAGAATAAAAGCTTTTACTGAGATGGGCATATGAGAACACTAGAAACATATCATTTCCTTTCCCTTCCTGTAAATCTGGGACATTCTGTCTCAAATAGGCACCACATTAATGGGAACAGTGAGCAAATACATAGAGTACCACAGTAGAGAGAAACACATCTAACTGTGTATCTCTGGTCTGGCCCAGGTGATGTGTTATACCTTCTCCTTACCTTCTGTAATTTTTCCAGTTGGGTAGGGGGGAATAAATTGATCAGGCATTCCTGATCAATCCTCTCATGACATACATTTTGCATTTACTTTTTTGCATGTATGCTGTTTCCTTACAATAAGCTTCTGGGGGATGGAGTTTGTTTTTATTTTCTCTGTATCTCCAGTGCCTAACAGAACAGTAGGCACATATTAAATACTTAGTGGTTGAATGAATTAATAAAGGAAAAGGAATGGCTAAAAATATTTATAGCAGTACTTTTTATGGCAGCAAAGAAGTAGATTGGGGAATGTCTAGGCAAATTGTGGTATGTGATTATAATGTAATATTGCTTGCTGTAAGAGATGATAAACATGATGAATACAGCTGTGTATGGTACTGTCCCTCTAAGGCAGGGGTTCACAAACTACATTTTATGTAAAAATAATTCTTAGATTGAAGGCCATTAAAAAAAAGGAGACTGCATGGGACTGGTACATGGCACAGTAGATAAAGCACCAGTCCTGGAGTTAGGAAAGGACCTGAAATTGTCTCAAACACTTACTAGTTGTGTGACCCTGGTCAAGTCATTTAACCCTGAATGCCTCTTTAAAAAAAGAGATTGCAGGTTAGATTTGGCCCTTTGCTTTAAAGTACTGCCCCTTTATATGTTTTTTTTACTGAGTTGTCTGCTGAGTGTTTTATCAGTTACAGTTACTTTGATTTGGTTCTGTGATAAGCAGTTGCTAATTTTTAATGTGACAAACTGTATTATACTAGAGAGATGTAGCCATCAGAACTGTTTTCTGATTATAAAAAATGTAATTTATCCAATTGTATACTAAACATGAGATTTTTATTACTAATGATAAGCTAAGGTGAAGTCATTCTCAGGGAGAATTCAGAATCTGAACCCCAAAAGATAAGAGGAGAGAAAGGTAAAATGACAGATTTTAGAATTGTGTTTGCTAAGTCTGAAGTGATGGATACTATAGTTGCTTTTGAAGAGTAAATTCAGCTGAGCAGATCAATACTTTGGAAATGAAGAATTAAAGAAGTCACCTCACAGCTCACCGAGAAAGTGGATGTGTCTATATATGGAGTCCAGATAGCTATGTGGAGTACTGGCAGATGACTTTAACAGAGGTTAGTAAAATTAAAACATCTTGTATAAGATTTTTTAAATTTATAATTTCTTCCCTTTGAATTAATCAAGGATCCTTCCTCCTTCCAAATGTTGTTAAATCAGTTGATGACTAGAATAGGAACCATTAAAACTTGTCCTGTGACACATTCCCTGGTACCCTCAGACTTTGCTACCTGTGGCTTCCACATCTCAGAACCTGGGTATCTAAGACTTTCTCCTTGACTCTAGTAGGATACCCTGCAGAGACGGGGATATCTAGGGGATTATACCACAGTTTTAGAAAATAGTGATTTCCCCCACCCCCTGCCCAAAATAACTGGCGGAAAAGTCTGCCTAAGATTTAATTGTTATAATTCTCATGTCAGAGACAGTCACATGAAGTGAAGGTCCTAATTGTACTTTGGTGAATTGTTTATTTTTCTGGTTCATACAGATAATTCAGCAACTTCACTATCTGACACCGCCTAGATATTCCTAATATCTCTTACAAGTGAACAGCTCACAAGGCTCAGAGAATGAACAGGTTTATTTATAGATCAGATAAAACAAATGAGACCATAACATTAGCCTACAGGAAAACCTTTTTAGAGTCTTAGATGGACTCAGTCATTTATAGTCATGCCCTGTATAGGTGACCAACAGATGCTAACTCCAGTTTAACTCCATGGTTTGTTTCTTATGGATGATCCCTTGACCACCTCCTCTTGGAATTCCCCTCTAAGCTTCACCTGGCTATCTGCATAGTATTGATCAACATTCTACCTGTAATCTTCCATAGATCCCAGCAAATTGAGGAAGCCCTTGTTTTCTGATTCTATTTCACCTTCTGACCATAGTTGGGTCATTGCTGCTGTCAGTATTCCAAGTTTCTCACTCAAATTCCAGTCCTTATAAGTATCAGGAAAATTATAGAGCTTCCTTGCCCAGGTAAAAACCTTTAATCTCTGTATCCAATTCAACTCAGGAACAAACAAGGATCTTTCTTCTAGATTTCTCCCTTGTTCTAATATATGGAAACTGACCTAGCAGTTCTCAAAACTTCTAAGTAACAGCTTGGACCAATGGAACTCCATAGTTCTACTGTCTTCTCTCCCCCAGTATTAAGATATTGATAGAGTCAGAGGTAGAAGTGAAGTTGGAGTCAGAGTTAAAATTACCTTTCATGATTCTAGAGACTCAGCAGGGCTCTTGAATCTCTATGCTTTGCATTCTACTTCCAGTCTCTCTTGGTCTAAATGGATACTTCCTCTGGGTCTTCTTTTCAGGATATTTCAGGTAGGCAGTTTAGTTGGGGATAATGTTGAGGGGGAGAGGGAGTCAAACCCTCCTCCACTGTTGCTATGATGAAAACAAAAAAAGATCTGTTCTCCCAATATGTTATTTACCATCCATGAATGAAAAGTGATCTGTAAAAGAAGATCACAAACTGATGTTGTATCTAATATATTTAAGTATACCTCTTTTAAAGTAAATAAGCTGAGTCCCCAAGTCATGTTTAGTGATCTTATCTATTAGAAACAATATTTTTATTAGTTATACCAAACAGCTATTTGGGGGACAGATAGAGATCCCTCTTTATCAGTCAAATGTCCTAGTGTGACACATGAAGTTATGGTCTAACATACTCTTGAGGAAATTCCTCCAGAGAGTCCTAGAAATGACCTCATAATACAGGATTTGCCTTAAAGTTACAAATTAAGAACATAATGTTTATCAGATGGAAAGGAAAACAAATCAAAGATGCAATTTATCATGATAGATCATAATAGTCAGAACAGTTCAGCTTTAAGTTCTTCTAGGATGAAATGAAGATATTGCAAATCACAAAGATTCAACCAATAGTAGTTTTATGAGAGCAGGTTTACTTTTATCTAGTTTTTTTAAAGTATTATCTGATATCTTAAAATATAGGCTAGCATTAGCTAGTATTTTTGTTTGTATCATGAGCAAGTAAATTTTAAATGTAAAGTCCTATTAAACTTTAGGTAAGCCTTATGTATTGTTTAATTTCAATTATTTATATATTTGAGATCTGGGGGCAGCTAGGTGGTGCAGTGTATAGAGCATGAGCCCTGGAGTCTATAGGATCTGAGTTCAAATATGGCCTTAGACACTATGTGACCCTGCACAGTGAGGGAGGGGAGAGGGAAAGGGAAAGGGAAAGAGAAAGAGGGAGAGAGAGAGAGAGGGAGAGAGAGAGAGAGAGAGAGAGAGAGAGAGAGAGAGAGAGAGAGAGAGAGAAAGAGAGAGAGAGAGAGAGAGAAAGAGAGATGAATATTTAGCTTCTACATTCATTTCTTACTACACTGAAATTAGCTCTCAATCTTTTATCTTTCATTGAACTTCCTATGACTGACTCCTTGGTTTCAGCTTCCTATAATTGGGAGTTGTTCTATCCTAGATCCTTTTTCTCCTCCTGAAATATCAAACCGTGCATACCATTTGATGCAGTGATGCCACTAGTAGACCTATATTCCCAAAGAAATCAAAGAAAGAGGAAAACATCACATATGCACAAAATATTTATAGCTCTTTTTTTTGGTAGTGGTAAAGAATTGGAAATTAAGGAAGAGCTTATCAATCGGGGAATGGTTAAACAAGTCATGGTATATGAATGTAATAGAATACTACGGAGTTGTAAGAAATGATGGTTTCTGAGTAGCCTGAGAATATGAAATGTTGCAAAATGAAGTGAGCATACAAGCAAGAGAATAGTTTAGATGTAACAACATAATGAACAATTTTGAGCAACTTAAGGAATGATCAACTCTGATTCCAGAGGGCAGATGATGAAGAATTCTACCCACTTCCTGATAGAGATGACACACTACATATGCAGAATAACCCCCACATATTTTTGGACACAGCCAGTACAGGAATTTGTTTTGCTTGATTTTGTATATTTATTATGAAGGTTTTTTTTTATTTTTCTAGTGATAGTGAAGAAATGAAAAAGACAAAAAACCAATGATTAATAATGGGCGGAAGGGGAGATAATTTGACTTTTTAAAATGAGAAAATATTTAAAATTGTTGAGACTGCTATATGCATGATTTCAATTGTGCTGGTGAGTCTGATTTCCCACGAGTGTGAGATGGACAACAAAAACCTTTGCCCTTTATTCATCTTCCATGAACTTTGGTTGTGTGTGAACAGGGGTCTCTCTGGCTATACCTTAAGACCTGGGAGAACTACTGAGAAAAGGACTAGGAGACCACTGGAAATGAATGTCTCCATATAAGAGTATTTGCTATAGATTCTTTTTCTATTTCTTTTTGATTTTTTTGTAAAAATAAACTGTGATTGCAGCAATGCTTATTCTATGAAGCAATGAATACTTTGGATGGTGAATTGAAAGAGATAGAAATCCACAAATTGGTGAAAAATTGGTAGGATGGAATATTTCACATTTTAATATTTGAACAATATTTTATTTCATCACCTATATTAATTTTGGACCCAGCAAGCAAAGAATTAATACAAGTTACTTATTGATGCCCCCAGAAGACCTTACCAGTTAGGAAGCAGCTAAGGCATCTGCAGGCTAAGTCCCTTCTCTCTGATGCCCAGAGCCTATATCCTCTTTGAGAAGAGCTCTCTCACTTTAAAAAATATATATATGTATTTATTTTTAGTTTACAACATTCGGTTCCACAAGCATTTCAGCTTTAAATTTTCTCCTTCTTCCTCACCTCCCCAAGACAACATGCAATCTGATGTAGGTTCTACATGTACATCCATATTAAGCATGTTTTCACGTTCGTTATTTGTCTCTTACTTTCTTCGGAGAAAGTAACTTAAAAGGCCTGGACTGATTCAAGTACATCACTGCAGGTAAGTCCCTTTCTGGAGGACTGATCCTATAATAACACAGTGTTTCTGTAGTCCTGCAGAGGGAAATACAGAAGATACTCATCCAAAGATCTCAAGTGGATCCAGTATCAGCTCGTCAAATATCTCATAGAAACTGGGTTGTTTATGCTTCCTTGTCCACTCACAGGGTGCCCAACAATGGGATGTAAACAAGAATACTAACAATGGCTAATATATCTACTGCATTTACTAAATACCAGGTCCTATGTTAAACACTTTACAATTATTGTCTCATTTGATCCTAATAACAACCCTGGGAAGTGGGTGTTATTATCATCCCCATTTTATATTTGAGGAAACAGAAGTTAAATGACTCAAGCAGGTCACATAGCTACATAAGTGTATGAGGCTGGACTTGAACTCAGGTCTTCCTGACTCCAGGTTGCTCTATCCATGGTGCCATGTAACTGTCTAAAGAAACTCAAACTATGTATTTACTAGAACTCCTATGGTCGAAATGGTCCTATGTCTGGGAGAGTTCTGTTTGTCTAGGATAACATCAGGCTTGTAGCCACTGGTTAGATAATTAGGTAGTGTTTCCTTGTTAGGTACTGTTTATTTGCTTGCACAGTCTATCCTCAGAATTAAAACTATCTGCCAAATTCAAACATGTTTGTCTGCTTCCATCAAGAGCCAACACAATTGTACCAAAGTCACCTGACTAGTTCTCACTGAAACATAGAGAATTCAGAAAGGGAGCAGCATCATGATCTGGTTTCTGATTGGATAAATTTACAAATGCACAGATCCTTTGACAGTGTGGCCACCTCACAGGGAGAGTAGAGGATAAATATATGGGATAGAAGGTCACTGCAACTCCAAAAAACCATAGAGAGCTAAGCACTTACTTAGCGTGCAAACCACCATGGATGAGCTTACAGCTCCTCAGGACTCAGGTTCTTTTGCTGGATAGGATGAGATGGAGCATAGATTTTGAGATGAGGATATTGATGCCTGGAGCAGTCAAGTGATTTGACCAGAATCACACAGGTATTAAGTGACTTGAGTTCTCTTTCTCCAAATTCAGTACTCTGTCTCTTTCCTGCTCCTGTCTCATACAATCTGTCTATTCCTGACTCCATTCAGACTCTTCTGCTTTTACTCCCTTTTTAATCTACACTATGTCACTTCCAATCTGAGATAAACTCACTTCCTGCTAGCCCCTGTCTAGATATCTTGAGAGATACCTTTTCTCCTTCGGCCTCAGATGCCCTGTCAAAAAATAACTCTTCTCTTGGTAGGAGTGATTCATATATCAGTGTTTGTGTGGTTAAAGATGTTGAAGAGTCCTGAAAAAAAAATGAATATGGTATCTTGGGAAAATCCTTCTCCCCTGGGGATACCTGAGCTGATGATGGCATCTATTGGCAACCAGGGAAGTGAGTGCCAACCGTACCTGCTCATCGGATCTGTCAACCAGGATGCAGTCACCTATTCCCAGAATACATCAGCTCTACTACGCAAATGAATTAGCACTCAGGTTCAAGTTTGGAGCAGGAGGCTGAGGTAGCCATCTTCTTGCTGACCTTGCACAGCCCTCCTTCATTCAAATCAAAGTCAACTGCAAGTCATGTCACCATTTCCCTGATGTCAAAAATGAAGGACAAACACAACCTGTGAGTAGACCAAGCTGCCTGAATGGGGACCTAGCTAGGTGGGTAACTCAGCTTGTCCTCTCTTTTTCCCTCTCTCTCTTTTTCTCCCTCTCCCTCTCCTCCTCTCCAAAGAAAGATAAATTTTGATGGCCAGAAGCTGCCCAGCTAACTTGGGGTATACCAGCTAGATTTCTTTCTTTCTGACCATGAGAACAAATATATAGCAGGTGGGGGTCAAGATCACCCCTTCTGACATTGCTCCCATTTGGCTGCCTGACAATCCCCTCCCCAGGAAGTAGACCTGAATGTTTCATAAACTGCCACACCTCAATTCACCTTTGTTATAAAACATGAAATTCTAGTTAGGAGGAAAAAACACAGAAAAGTTTAATATAGGGAATGGCACTGAGTTTCTGGTATAGACTAATATTTTCCCCAGAGCTAATACATGCATATCACATATTGTGACTGACCCAAGATGCATATGGTCAGAGAAGAAAAGCAAAAATTTTGAAATAACTTTATAAATAAGAGATGATAAAGGTTACTATTCCCTGTCTTCTGCAGAATTCCCCCTTTATTCCTTCCAGTTGAATTTTCTCTAAGAAAAGTTTGTTCTTAAGGATTCCAGATGTCCATGTGAAGATCTCTCATATTGGCAAAAGGAAGGGGAAAATTCAAACTTTGGTCACAAAATGGAGGAAGGTATGTAAGTTCTACAGAAAAGATCCCTAGGTATAGTAAGTGGATCGAGCACTGGACTTGAGGCAAAGGACCTGGGTTCAAATCTACCATTTATTATTTGGGTAACAGCATAGTCACTTCAACCCTTAAGGTGAAGTTCCTCATCTGTAAAATTAAAGAACTGAATTAGGTATGTTTAAGGTTTGTTCCAGCTATAGAATCCTATGATTCTATGTTTTCAAGTATCTCTTGCGTTTGTTGTCTAGGTTGGCTCATCCATACCTTAACTATTTAAGGTGTATCAACTATTTATTGCTGTCTCAACTGAGGCACTGACCAGTATAGTGGGGTGAAAGAAGTGTTTGGGAATGAGTGGTAGAGGACAGGGAAATAGTAATGAATGAAAAGGTCAGTCTTGAGTGGTAGTGGTCTTCCAAACGGTTGAGGAGAGGTGTAGAAAAAAGACTATGAGATATCTATCTGGTCCAATCTTCTCTAATTCCAGAGGAATATTCCCTGATCTGCTTCAAGTAGGGGAGTGTCAGACTATTGATCGTTTTCTAATTTAGAGGCAAGAGTTCCAACCCTGAGCTCCCTCCAACCTTCATTATCTCACTCCTTCAGGGATAGCTTGTCCTTCCCAGGATCCCCTTTGTAACCAAGGGGAATTTTCCCCAACTACCAGCTGTCAGTCATCAAGCATTTATGAAGCAGTTACTACTAGTCAGGCACTGTGCTAAGCCCTGGGAAACAAAGGCAAAAACAAAAAACAAAAAAACAGTCCTCACCCTCAAGGAGTGTACTTCCTAAAGTCTAGGTTTGGTTTCTCCATTGTCAGGGTTTTTAAAATAATTCAGAGCCTCAGTCAATTAGAAATCCTGTTGAGTTAATTGAATTCTCACCTCTGCCCTTATCTACCCTGGGGAGAAAGAGAGAAATTGTAATATCATTAATATGGACAAGTTCACATTCTCCCCGAATAAAAAAAAAAGCACTCAAATCCATCACAGGGTTTCCTGAATGTGTGCCAGTGAAGTGCCACTGAAGTTTTAAGACTATGGTAATCTTGTGGAAAAGGCATCTCAAAGACTTTAATTTTTGTATCGTGTTTTGTTTGACTTTTCCCTTAGTTACCAACTAAAGCTTTTTTGAAAAATCCAACCTTGTCAAAGAAATTCATAAGTGAACAATGGGTAGAGAAGGTCACAAAAGACAAAGACAAGTTAAATATAACATTAAAAAGATTTTGCCTGGATAAGTCAATGTAATTAGAATAAGAAGAGAAATTGTCAAGTGAGCCATACTGCTGCCATTTGCTTTTGAACTTCCTCCTTTCTCAGTCCTCAGCCTACGGCTCCCCTACCTGGCAAAGCCACTCCTGAACTGGGATCTCTTTTCATCTGCCATAGATCTATGAACTAGAATTGAGTAGCAGGTGACAAAGATCTCAGTTGTTCCCCGTTCCCATTACAAGGGTTCAGTATGGGTCTAGGACCTCCTCTTATCCTGGTGCACAGCTTGAGCACCAGAGTGCTGCCAATTTGAGTGTGCTCCAGGCCACTATCCCCATTATCTAGACCTCCTTATCTATCTCCTTATGTTGGCCTGTGCTGGAAAAAGGATTCCTTGGGATTTTTTTCTGAATTTCTCCATTGGTATTTTATCTGATGCATTTTCTAGGTCTTCTTGGAGGAGTTTTGTGGAGGGCAGTTCTCTCATACCACTTCTTATTATGCTGCCATCTTGGCTCCATCTCCCTAAACCTGGTGCATCTTAACTTCCCAGAACGTCTGTTTCACCTCCAAAGAGATGACTTCCATTCACATCCTCTTAGCCCAAATTGACAACCTCTCTCCTTAATCTAAGTGTGACAGCTTAATGTATCTCATTAGCGTTAAGTAGCCTTACTGTGCTGACCACCGAGGCCCCAGGAACAGAGATGGAATGCCAAATCCTTGATGTCCACCTGGCTGAAACCTTCAGGATACATCACCCTATTAAAAATGGTACCAGCTTTCCCCCCTGATTAAGAATTCTAAGCTCTACCATTTGATAAAATATTCTTACCATCATTTGACTCTTCTCTGAATTAGGATATTTAATCCTTTAATGTAAGGTCTACCTGCCTGAAAACAATTCACTTGATTGTATGCCATGGACATTTCTTGACATTCTGGACTGATTGTTTTCTTTATGCCTAAGTCTAGCACTTGTATAATAAATCCTCTTTTCTGACTGAAATATATATATATAAATCTACCTCATCAATGTCCCCTGGGAGGGGTGCTTTACAATGACATATTATATTTTAACAAGGGGATATTTTAAATGGATGAATGAATGAAGGGAGGGAAGAGCATTTATTAAATACTTGCTGTGTGCCAGGCATTAGGCTAAGTGCTGGTGATAAAAATACAAAAAAATAAAACAGTCCCTGTTCTCAAGGAGTTACTGAAATGTAACAAATTCCTGTGAAAAGAGGAGGATGGGTAGACCTCAAAGGAACTTTTTCTTTAGTCTCTATTGATAACATTTCCACGTATCACCCAGTCATGGCTTCCTCTTTCATCCACAGGTATGTTGACCTAAAGACAAATAAAACCAACAACCATGTGGGAGCATCCAGAGAGGAATGGGTAGATCTCCCCACTGAATTTACTTCCTGCTCTAAATCCTCTGATTAAATTTGCTTACTATCTGTGTGGCCCTGCACAAGTTATTTTATCCCCCTTTGTTTTCATCTATACTTTGAGGTTCCATTTAGCTCAGAATGTATGATCTTGTGATTAAAGCTGAAAACAAACCATGTGTTCAGTGGTTGAGAAAATGGCTGAACAAGATATGGCATATGAATGTAAAGGAATATTACTTTGCCCTAAGGAATGTCAAATATGAAGAATTCACAGAAACACAAGAAACCTTGTTTGATGTGATACAACATGAAGAGAGAAGAGCGAAAGGAATACTATAGCAATGATTACAACAATAGTAATAAAATCAATATTAAGAGATAACAAAACTCAGGTCAAATGCAATGGACAAAGCCACTACTACACCATCAAAATTAAAGCATTTCTTTCCTGTTTGGTTTAACTGATTTTTTTAAAAATGTAAAAATGTATTTGATTGATGACTTTGTTTTGACCTCATATTCATTTCCACGTACGTCCATCCATAAATATTTATCCCTCTTCCCTCCCTTTCCCACATAAGTCATTTCTGTAAGAATGATGGCCAAAAAAGGACAAACCAAACTAATGAACCCATCAATTGTGTCTGACTCTATATGCAATATTCCACAGTCATCATGCCCTATTTTTGCAATGAAAGTAAAGAGGGGCATTTCCCAACTCTTCTCTGGGGCCAAGCTTAGTACTTAACTCTTCTGGTGAAATGGACTTTATTAAAAGTGGTTTGTCTGGATTTTTGTTAGGAAATATCTATTGTGTCAAAATAAAATGAAAAGTGAGAGCTTCCCTGGGAATGGCAGATGCTCCTACAGATTTTGCCAAATTATCTCCTCCAGTGTCTGAACTCACAGTTCAATTCTACAAACACTTATTATATACATAGAATGTTTTTCTTTTAAAAAAATTGCTATCTTATGGAGATTTTTTAAAAAATTTACAATGTATCTATTTCTGAATATGCACCTCCTCTCTTCCCTCCCTAGCAAGGCATTTCTTGTGGAGAGAGAGAGAGAGAGAGAGAGAGAGAGAGAGAGAGAGAGAGAGAGAGAGAGAGAGAGAGAGAGAGAGTGCACAGTAATGCAAAGGTAACACCTTGAATGTGTCTGACAACATATTCAATATTCTATACCCAGGGTACCCCAACTCTGCAATGAAGAAAGGGAAAACTACAAAATACTCCAGACTGCCAAATGGCAGAAGAATTTTTTACAGCTTAAAAATAGATCTCTTTGGAGGCACAGGGTTAATAGCATACAAGAGATTTTATAATGGTTCAGATATTTCAGATGCCAGGATCAGAACAGTATCGACATAGTAAAAAGAGAGAGTAAAATATAGGAAATGGATGCTTAGGGAGCATGACCTGGTGTTTGTCCAAAGACAGCATCTAGCCATCATGTGGACTTTGGATAAGTTATTCCATTACATGTGGAGACAACACTTCACTTTATTAACAGATCACAGAGCCCTGAGGTGGCTGTCCACTATGAAGAACTCCACTTCAGAGTTGCAGCCCTGGGGACAGAAGCACAAATAATTCACCATGAAGACAGAGCACCTCCCTGGAACTGAGAACGCATTCACCAATTTTCTCTCTGCCACGGAAAACTGTTAATCAGAAACTTTCAGCTTAAAAACAAAGAGCAATGTCTTTATGTTTTAAATGGGGAGGAAAATATCAAATTGAATCAACGGGCATATATTCAATGTCTACTGTGTGACAGGCACTGGAGGAGATACACAAATTAGCTAAGACATAAACCCTACCCTCAAAATACTTACTATCTAATAAGGGAACAAAATACCAATATGGATAGGCAGCTACAACAGTAAGATTTCAGTTCACTTTTACATAGTACTTTAATGTTTGCAAATTACTTTTCTCAGAACAACCCTGTGAGGTAGGAAGTACAATTATTGCTCCCCATTTTAAACACATAAGGGAGGGGGAATATGATCCCCCCACCCAGTTCTGTTGATGTAGCCATAGGATGTAGTCACACATGGTGAAGTGTTAATGTGTTAACAAGCTATAATACCCTGATCCCTTCATGAGATTGGAACACCCTTCTGATTGTCAGGAAGGGAGCAATGTAATTGACTCTGCAAACGAAGTAGGCACAGATCTAGGGGCTTTTAATTGCTAAACTTTGGATGAATTTCAGAGTTTGGAGCATGGGAGAGATTGCAGACTGCCTGTCCAAGGAAACTTCTGCCAAGGAGAGAATGGAAGGAGGGAATTTATTTATTCCCCACTCCTTCACTCATATAGGACATGAAGTTTTGAAGGGAAGGTAGCTGACCAGTAGCAGTGCATTCAGTGGGTTTAGAAACACACTCTCCAGTCAGTCCACATGCCTCAGGACAGTAACCCCAAGGGAAGAAGCAGCTTCAAGGAGCATGATCACCGGCAGTAGCGAAAAGAGTCAGACTCTAGAGAGGAGCAGACTGTAGGGATGCAGCAGAGACAATGTATCCAAAGGGAATCTTTGAGAGGACTATACAAAAATAAGACTTGAAAGTTCTGAAATTGTGATTCAGCAATGCGTTGTCTACTTCCAGTTCTCACTAAAATTGTATTCTTAAGTTTATGCTCAATGGTTACTGTATATACTTATTCTATCATATCCTTTGAAACTCTGACTGTATTCTCAATAAACCTTTCTGTACTTTTAAACTTTTCCTTGGACTCCCTTTCTACCCTTTCATTTTATCTGAAACCTAGATTTCCCTGGAGAATACCATCACTCTCATTTACACCAAGGTCCCTCCCCCCAGCAAAGCTCCCCAACTTTCAAGATACTCTGTATATTTGCATTCTTTCAGAGCTATAGAGAGTGAACTCAAATGAAAAGACCAATCTTTGTTCAGCCGGAGGACACAATTAGCCCAAATCAAAGGCATCAATAGCATAGTGAGAAAAGTAGCAATGGCACATTTCCCTATAAATCTGGGGCACATTCTCCCACAAATATACCCCCAAGTCAAGGGAAGAGTGAATATAGGGAATATATGTTGAGGGGCACCTGAAAGGAAGGGCAAGCATACCTTGGACGCAAAAAGGTCAGGGATGTCTTCTGATGGGGTCATCAGGCTGCTGTCATTGCCTCTTTTTGCTACTGTGCAATTCATTCAAAATGCCTACAAGCCATCTTCATTTGGATGTTCTACTGGCACTTTAAATTACTATGTCCAGAACTGAATTTAACTTTCCCCAGAAACTTTCTGCCCTTTCTCACTTTCCTATTTCTGTCAACCACTGCTAACCCAGACATCCATTTTCTCTTTTTTTATTATTGCCTTTTGTTTTTATATTGTACCTGTAACTAACTCGCACACTGAGTACTTTCCTGTTAGAAAATCAAGTAAAATCATAAATTACACCACACCTTCTGAGGAAGTATATTCCATATTCCATACCTGTACTGGCCACCTCTCCACCGGGAAGAAGGTATATCTCAGATCTTTAGTATCAAAAATTTTTATTACGATTTATCAAAGTTTGCTTTTCAATATTGCTCATTTACATGAACATGATTGCAGTCATCATGTGTGTGATTCCCTTGGTTCTGCTCTCTCCAATCTGTATCACTTTATCCAAATTTTGCATATTTCTCCTAATGCCCCGTTTTTGTTTTTTCTTAAATCTCAGTATTTCCATTACATGCATATAACCCCAATTTGCTCAACCATTCTGAAATCCATTGACACCCATTTTATTTCCAGGTCTGTTTATTTGTTTTTATTACCACAAATAGTGTTATTAGGAATATTTCATTATATACACATTCTTCGCCCATTTCTGAAACCTTGGGGTTGCGTTTGACTTTTCCCTCTCCTCAGCTTCCACATCCTCTTTTCTATTGTTTCTAACTCCAAAATATCTTACACTATTGTCAAATTAATCTTTCTTATTCATAGATTTGATTAAGTCATTCTTCTGCTTGAAACTTTCAATAGCTCCCTATTGCCTACCTATGGCATCCCTGTGAAGATGCTTCACAATCTGGTACCATTTTCCCTTTCGTAAAATCTCACAATACTCCCTTCTGTGTTTATTTAACTAGATTACAACTAAACTTCAACCAAAGGAAAAAAAGCATCTCCTAAACATATCCTATGTTATTCTGCTTTCATGACATTTCTTATGACTATTCTTTTAAAGCTTAACTAAAAAACCATTTTCTTTACGAAGCCTTCCCTGATCTGTCATCATTAATGATTCATTTCCCTCAAGCCTAATGTAACACTCTGTTTACACCTATCAATTTTACATTACATTAAAATGTGTGTAGAGGTGTGTTGGAGCCAGCTTGTATTGACTTTCAAAGGATGTTAATTAAATTTTCATTGTGAACATTAATACTTCAGAAATAGGCAAATACTATAAATCAGGACTTGATTTATTGTTCTGTGGATTGTCAAGACTTAAGAAAGTGAAGGAAAAAATGTTAATAATGTAAATTTAACTTAAAAGTGTGCCTTACATACATTTTTTTTCAGAAAGCCAGTTGTTAAAGATTTACTGACACACTTTTACATGTGTATGTACTCTATTCCCATGTAAGATTTTGAGATCTATCAGAGTAGGAATGGTGTTTGTTGAAACTGTTAAACTATGCTCTAGGACATTCACTGTTCCCATATAAGTCATCTTTTTTAAAGTATAAGAATTTGGAAATACTTGATTAGAGCACCTGTCCTATTGTGGAAAGTATCTATAAGTGACTTCAGGAACTGTATTTGTATTAAGAGTATGAACAGGGGACAGGAAAAGGAGATTAATGTTTCAACAGTGATTTTTAAAATTGGTCTAGATGAAGTTAAATGGTCATAATAAGTAATGGAACTTACCAATCAATATATTTTTATTTTAATGTATTTTATTCCTCTTCCATTACATGCTAAAACAATTTTTTTAAACACTGGGGTTTTTTTAAGTTTTGAGTTCCAAATTCTATCCCACTATCCCTCTCTCCTTTCTCCCCTCCCTGAAATGGTAAGTAATTGAATATAGTTAACCAATTAATATTAACTAGTGTTTACAAAGGGATATTTATTGTGGAAATATAGCAAGAAAAGAAGTATATTTTTTCGCCCCAACCTTCCCCATCCCACCATAGTTCCTGGGGAGAGTAGGATCCAACTTAAAATAGCTTTTATATAGCATTGGTCCTACCAAGTTTGCTCCCAGAGTTGGGATGACTGCTGGTGAGTTCTGATCTCATGTTCCAATGGGTAGGGTCAGTAGATTGCTCAAGACTTTGATCTTCAACATCTGGAAATTCAGCATCTAGGAAATCCAACATGGACTTTAACTACTGGACTTCTAGTAACTCATTCTCCTGACCATTTGAAGCTCACAAGGTCATGATCATCTTCAATCTCCTTAACCTCAACATAGGAAAAATTAGAAAAAACAGAAACAGAAAATGGCACAGCTATGTGCTCTCAGCTTAATGTCCAAGGTCCCTCCCCCATCCAACTCATTCTCCTTTTTTGATGTCTCATGGAGTTGTTTTCTTTTTGGTCTATCTTAGTTCCTATTTATTCCATTTCTTGGATAAAGTCTACCATTTTCTTTCCTAAGCTATTTATTCTCCTAATTCTTTTCTCTGGTACTTTTATTTCATATGTTTTTATCTCTTGCTTTATTTCTTCTGTGTATTCATGTAGTCCTTACGAAAAAATGCTTTTTTCCTTTGTGTCACTGGTTGTAGATTTTATATAGTTACTCTCTTCTTTTGGGGAATCTCTAGATTTGCAATTCACAATAAATCTTGATATTGACTGGTGGTTTAAAAAAATTTATTTTTCCATTTAGTTTATGAATTGGGGCTTTGTTCCCATGGTCAGTTGTTACCCCTTGCTGTGCTCTTAAATGGGGTGTTCATCCTTCTAGTTCTTGCCCCAGGTCACCTGGATTCCTGACTTGACCTTTTCTCCCTAAATAAAGTTTCTCCTAGAACTTTGAGGTTCAGAATGCTAGACCTTCCGGATCCTCTCTGACATCTTAGGATGAAATGTTAAGACCTTCAGACAACCTGATCTTGGACTGTTCTATTTAAGTTCCTAATAATTGGGATCACTGTCTAGGTTGCCCAGTACTTCCAAGGTCCCTACCCAGGGAATTTCTCAGAGGAGCCCTCCTTTCTTGCTACTACAAGATACATAACATTACACGTTGTGTGTCCTGGCCATGGTGGTTTATGTTTGGAAACTATATTAGGTTGATACTGGCTTTTCTGGGAGGGTAGAGTGAAGACTTTCCACTTTTCATGTGGCTTCTAGTTAACCCCATACTGTTCTGGGGTATTTAGTTTCTGGGGTAAGTAGTTTCTTATTAGATTTCTTTATCATTAATTCAATTTGTTGTGAACATCAGAGTTTTGCTAGAGTAGTAGAAATAGTAGAATTCTTTCCTGCTCAGGCAGTCATCCTTGCAAGAAGTCCAATACATTATTTTTTTATAAATATTTTTAGATTCTTTTGATGATATAAGCTGTGAATGTTTAGCATAAATTACATAAATACATAATTGACCTAAATTTGGAGAGATCGCAAATCCATTGGTAATATTGTAGCCATGTAAAGCCTTCTGGTAAGGAAGAGGAGATCAGGTTTACATTTATAGGAAAGCTGGTAAAGTACCTTGCTAATAATTCATGCATGAACACAAAGCATTTGAACCAATAATTATGGATCTTCTATGGCCCTAACTCTTTTCAGTTTTGCAGAGAAGCTAGAGTTTTAGTTATCTTCCTTGATGTAACTGTTCCACCATTCATTAGTTTAGTTGCATGCAAGTTTTCTGTTTCTTGTTTGATCCAACTTATGTTTTGCTGTGTTTCTCAAAGCAGTTTCATTCCACTGACTGGGATGCTAGCCTGGTCATTCATATTGCCAAGCCCCAGATGGTCAGCATTTAGTGATCCTTTCAGCTCTTTCACGGTAATGATAGCTGTCTTAGGACACACAGCATCCCCACTGGATATCTCCTTGGCTGGCATTCCCTGGCCTTTCCTTTATTCTCCCCCCGACATGGATAATGACTTTGAGGGGGCTATTACTACTGTTGCTTTTATTATTATTAATCATAACATTTACTTCCATAATAACTGTTTCATGTTTCTTCTTCTCTCTACTCACACAACCACCACTTTAGTTCAATATCTCATCACTTTCACTTAAACTATTGAAATTGCCTCCTAAGTGATCTCCCTGCCTTCATTCTTTCCTCCTTTCTAATCTATCCTCTATGTAGCTGTCAAATTGATTTTCATGGTAATTCCAAATTGATAGAGATAATTCTTACCAGGTCACCCTCTTGCACTCAAGAAGTTTCAATGACTCCCTATTACTTCTAGGATAAAATTCAAATTTTAAAGCCCTTCACAATCTGGCTTCAACCAGTGTTTCCAGATTGATTTTATATGAATTCCATTCATTCACTCTGTCTTCTAGACAAATTAGCCTACTCACTGTTCCTGGAACATCTTGCACAGGAAGTCTCACATGCCAGGAATGCTTTCATGCGCTTCTTCCTCACTTTCATGTTATGGAATTCCTAGTCCCTCTTAAGGCTCAGATAAAGTGCCACCTCCCTCAAGAGGAAATTAGTGCCCTTCAATCATTTTGTATTTATTTTATATTTACTCATTTGTGTTCCTGCTATTTCTCATTCCCCCGGTGGAGTGTAATTACACTCCTTGAGTGATGAGATTGCCATTTTTGTTTTCGGCTCTCCAGTGTTGACTAGATGTTAGGTACTTAATAGATCTTTATTGAATCAAATGTGTGGATTAACTTATAGTTTTCAAACACTTACACGTATCTTGTCTCTTTCGATTCTCAGGATAGTTTTCTCTTCTTTCATGCGAGGAAATAGAGATTCAGCTTTCTCCATTGATTTGCCCAAGGTCACACAGTGTGCTTGTAATGGAACCCATATATCTTGATCCCCCAAGATCCAGTGTTCTTTTCATTGTACCACTTTCCATATGAAACAAGATGGCTAGAGATGATTTAGGTGTGGTACTACACTACGATGAGTAGGGGATGCCTCTGAGTGCCTTCCTATCTCCTTCCGATATCTCTAACCCAGATTTAGCCATCTTATTATTTGTTTGGTTATATTATTTAATTTCAGGTTATATATTATATGGGGTTGGGAGCCCATTTGGTATGCAGAGGGGTATTGTGGAAAGTACACTGCACTGGAAAGCAACATACTTAAGTCCTAGCCCAGTTTCTGCCCCTGTAGGGACATCTGGAGTGTGGACATCTTTTCACTACTCTGACTTATTTGTAAACTCTTCAACACTGTAAATATTCTAGGTATTACTGTACTGGGAGAGAATTTGAGCAGAGTAATGTGTTATTTCACCCACTTCTCTGGATCTCAGTTTTCTCGACTATAAAATTAAGAGGTTGCACTTGGTAATCCCTAAAGTCTTCCCCCAACCACCGGGCACTCCATTTCTATGATCCATTTCTGAAGCCTGTATGACATGGACAAAATTCCGTGTCTCCACTAAACAATAGTTTATACACAAAGGTTCCCTATAGCAGGGGAAGAGCTCCCCCTAGTGGAATCTCTGATTGATGCCTGGATTTTTAAATCCCAATTCTAGCATCTGGGAAGTCAGAAGTCCAAGAAGGGACTATAACTCCTCTGGCTATTTCATCGCGAGAATTTAAACTAAAAGTGAACCTATGGACTAGAAGCCATATAATTAATCTGAAGCTGACCTCAATGTACTGCTTGTGGAAATCAGCCCCATTACATAAGAATGAGATAATAATTTCCTGGCATATAGCAAGCGTTATAGCTATTGTAATTATTACAAAAATTGTTATTATTATGTATTCCTATTAAGTATCCCCTTCATTCAACAAAACTTTTCATTATCAATAGTTAATTGAGATTGAGCATCTTTATCTATGATAAACTGCATGGCTGGAAGAGGATAAGAACTGTAGGAATAGCTATTAAAGGTGTTTTTTGACACTGAAGGTGGGGAGAGTGCTTCTGAAGAGAATTTTGAAAAAAGAGAATTTTGAAAAAAGGACCAAGAATATTTCAGGATGTCAAGACAAGTGCAGAGAATTTAGATTCAGAGCTGTCTGGAAGGAATCTTAGCCCAGTACCTTTTTTTTACAGGGGCCAAAAGAGGTTTGATGATGTGCCCAAGGTCACATAAACAGTAGGTAGCAGAGTTGGGACTTGAACCAGATTCCAAATTTAGTACTCTTTCCTTTAGGCCATGCTGAACATAGAGCAGAGGGCTTCAATTTGTTCTCTCCTTGACAAGGATATGGGGAGGAGGCAGGGGTCTTTCCTAATGGACAAGGGGAGTCCTTGTCTTACTAGCTCACCTGTAGAAGGATTCTTAGATATGGGTTCCCATCACTTCACTGAAATATGTGAAACAGAGAAAAAAAATAATATCCCACGCAAAGTCAAGTTAAGACAGATTTATTAAGCACCTACTATTTGCCATAGAATATATTAAGCACTGAGCATATAAACAAGGCAAAAGACTTGTCTAATAAGGAAGACAACATTAAAAATATGAAAAAAAACCAAGATATATGTACATACATACATACATATCAGGTAAATTGAAGATAATCTCAGAAAGAGGCACTGAGATTAAGGAGGATTAGGAAAGACTTCTTGCAAAAGGTGGGACCTTAACTGAAACTTGACAGAAGCCAGGAGGTGAGGATGAACAGAGTTCCAGGCATGGAAGATATCCAGTGAAAAGGGATGGAGTCAGGAGATAAAGCACCCTGTGCATGGAATAGTAAGGAGACCAATGTAACTGGATCATAGCATATACAGAGGGTAGTAAGGTATAAAAAGTCTGGAAAGGTAGAAAGTGACTAGGCTATAGAAGCCTAACAGAAGATATCTAATTGATCTATTCAGAGGTGTCAAACTTGTCCCAGGCAAAAACACCTGACTGCTGTTCAAACCAGATTAAACTGTAACTGGGAAATGTTTAACAAAACAAATAAACAAATTAATGTTAATTTGTGGTTATCTAAGTCAATGTACAACCCAAGGATCCATTTCTTTTTTGAGTTTGTCACCACTTTAGCATAGGTAATAGGGAGCCACTGTAGTTGATTGAATAGGGTGGGGGTGTGACAGGGTCATACTTTGCTTTAGAAAGATAAATTTGACAGCTGAGTGCAGGATGGTGGAGGATGGGAAGAAACTGGAGGCAAAAAGACTAACCAGCCGTCTATTACAACAGTCCAGTGGTGAGGTTATAAAGACCTGGGTGGCAGGTTCGGGGAGGAGGCAGGGGACACAAGCTATATGAGACATGTTTTGAAGGTAGAACAACACTTGTCAACTAATTTAACATGGGGAGTGACAGAATGAGGAGGGGAGGATGATATCTAGGTTATCAACTTGGGTTCAGAGAGTAATAGGGAAGATTAGAAGGGGGAAGGACTTAGGGAAGAGGAGATTTTGAGTTCTGTTTAGGACATGGTGAGCTTAGGATGTCTACAGGACATCCAGTTTGAGGTGGCCAGTAGGCAGTTGGATATGGGAGACTGGAGGTCAGGAGAGAGGTTAAGGCTGGACAAAAAAGATCTGAGGGATAATTCAGGAAGCAGGCTTTCCTTCACCTTAGGCTTGTGTATCCTGAGTCTGATCAGCACTCTCCACTCTTCTTTGTATTTCTACATCCATTCTACCCAGCTAGGCTCTTGCCCTAGCCCTGCCTCCCTACTTCACACTGGATCTGAGCTCCCATCATCCTCCTTAGTTTGGCTATCCCTACATTTTTCTCTCATAAACTCAGATCATTCTAAAGGCGGCTGGCCACCACTTCCTTCCTCTCCCCTATAAACTCAGAGTATATTAAAGGGCCCCCAGACTTCAGCCTGTCTCCAAGGTCATAAAAATCCCAGAATGTTATCGGAAATTATCAAGATATCACTTGCTCCATCTATGAGACCTCAATTCCAAGTGATCTCCGAAAACCCACCCCCTCCCCTGTTAGTAATATCTTTCAGTCTGGCACTGGGTTCAGATCTGGGGGAGGTGAGGGAAGGGGAGTGGTGCGGCTCCAGAGAAGTGAGGGTTTAGGAATACATGAACCTCACTTTTGGGTGATAGTTCCTTCGGACTCAATAGAGAGGTATAGCAAAGGGGACAGAGGCCAGGAAACCGAGCTCCTTTCTCCCCCCAGAACTGAGTCGGAGTAGGTGAGGTCAGGACTAGCGGACTGCAGGAAGCCGGTTTCACATTGGCCGGAAAGCAGACCCGCCAGGAGGAGAGACCGACTTGCGGGCCCCGCCCCTAGGATTGGGACAGGAGCTGCAGGCTCCAGGCAAACTCCTGGAGTGGGATTAAGTGAAAGTGAAGGCAGATTCATCTCTTTGTTCCCCTAAGCGTCTCCCCAGCGGAGAATTCCAGAGCCGAAGAGTGGCCCTGAGCCTTCCTCTCTGGCCCACCCCGCCTGGGTCTTCAGGGCAGGCCAGTGAGGACTTGCTTCCTCCCAATTCCAGGCCTCTTACTTGCCTTACTGCCAGGAGAGATAGCCCGGTAGAGCGGGAGGGAGAGAGGATGAGAAGTCTTTGGGTACTTGGCTTTGCTCCATCATCGGCCTCTACAGATGAGATCCAATCTGGCCCAGCCCAACTCACCTGCTAATTTCCCCCACTCTCGCCAAGATGTGTCTTAACCTTTCACACTGCCCTCATAGGGTGTCTTCAGCCCGTTTAGGAAGGCAGGGACTTCAGAGAGGCGCCAGAGTCTGGGTCCAGAGGTCTGTAACGTCTTAAATTGAGCAGTCCCTTGGGTTTGATTCCCACCACTCTATCCTTGCCTCCTTCTCCCACCCCCACTCACAAGAGGATCCATTCAGAGCTCCCCCCACCCCATGAAGCCTCAAAATTTCCTCCTTTTACCCATCTGAGAAACCAGAACTCTGAGTGTCATGGGGCATTGTAGGGAATGGGAGGTGGGGAGAGACAGGGGGAGGGCCCAGGGCTAGAATTTAGAGATACTGCTGTACAGCAAAGAATACCTAGGCTAGGCCAGCTAGGGCAGGTGGCAAAGAGGCCCTGAGCCGAGGAAGAGGGAATCTGCAGAGCCCTTCCCATCCTCTGCCTGCTCTTGGGGTTTCAAACAGAAATCTAGCAGACTCCAAGGCATCAAATTAATAGCACAGAAAGTCCCCTCAGAACTTACCTCCTAGAAGCCCTAGAGACTGAGAAAAGGGTCCAAGAGAGGTGAGGGCTGAGGGAATAGGAAGGGGGACATTGGAGAAGTAGGATGTCCCCAAGAACTTGAAGACCCTAAAGAGGACCACAGATATCTGACCCAGCAAGTTTCCCCACCTCTTCTATTTCTCTAGACCAGAGAATGTCAAGCCTTCTGAAGAAAATTGGCTCCTGCCTCACTTGCTGGGACCACCCATTCAGAGCTTTGTTGTCTGTCCACCACCCCTCAGCCCCATTCTCTGCTGACCTAACACACCAAAGTGGACCCCTAAACAAGTCTCCTGGAGCAAAGAGATCCAAGAAAGAGGAAAAGGACCCATATATACAAAAATAGTTACAACAGTTCTTACAGTAACAAAGAACTGGAAACTAAGAGAGTGTACATTAGTTTGGGAATGGTTGAATAACATGTTATATGAGTATAATGAAATATGTTTGTGCTGTGAGAAATGACAAAAAGGATGGTCTCCTGGAAAGATTTGTATAAATTAATAAAGAATGAAGTGAATAAAATCAGTAGTTACAAAATAATCCCCTCAAAATGAAACGTATATTATCCCCTTAAATACACTCTCACACGGTTCCTGTGTAGAGTAGGCTCAAATTTAAAGTACAAAGGTAATGAGGTCTACAAATAAGGAAAATGTGGGACTGAGGGGGTATTTTACAATCTCTGTCCTAGGGAGTTTTTCCTGCCCCTGCCTTGTTGATTCCCCACTAGATTCACTTAGGGGCAAATCACTCCCTTGCTCATTTGAGCTGTCCCCTTCAAGAGCATGCTTTCTTGGCTGATGGGTCAACAGTTGCTATGAAGGCTTCTCACTAAACTTGGATTGCTGCTGCTACCCGCTTTAGCCACTGGTTGGGTCTTGTAGCACCAATGCAATACAGTTACCGTGAATATACGGCACAATTTTGAATCAACAGATTCTCCACATGGAAGGCAGAACCAAAACATTTATTCAGACACCAGAATGACAAATTTTCATAGCAACAAAAATCTATACACAATAACAATGCAGAGAACAACACCATCCCCAAGCCTTCCCCATGCTAGGGTCTTCTCACAAACAAACACTCATGAGCCTGTCTGTCTCCTCTCTCTCCATCAGTTCTGACTACTTGGATCAATTTTCTCTCTGCTCTGCTCTAACTCTGCCTCTTCCTGTTCCACCCTTCTTGCTCCACCCCTTCCATAAACTCCTTCCTCTTCAGACTTATGTGACTGGGCAGGTCACATGAGCCTATTACCCACTTAAATTACATTACAGATCTCTGATGGATCTCCCAGTCTCACCAGTCATCTAGGTACTCCCCTCAAAATACTCATTTGCTTAAGATCAGGGAAGGTTAAAAACAAATGAAATGGAAGCATCATGTATTCACAGACACACTAAGCAGAAGATAAGACAGTCATTACCTTTCAACCTGGTAGCTCATAGCAGTTCTTGCTTCACTAACAGGAAAGAAAAGCACAAAAGGACTGAGGTAAGGATATATCATTCTTTTTATATTTGAACTCAATTACGGCTCACTGCCCCCTGAGGCTTCTAGCTTCTTTACCAATCAGAAGATTTTTCATTACCATAAAGCACCAGCACTACAATCACTCATGGTTGGAAGCAGGCTCTCTAACCTCCATTTGCTGGATTGGAACCAGTTAGAGAATATTATATGTACTCTGTAAAACCCACCAGGATAAGCAACTGTAGTATGCCCCAAGAACTGAGCCCTCTTTGGTTATTTTCCCTATTACATATGTATTTGAAAGGCTGCCACGTGGAAGAGGGATTAGACATAATCTGATTGGCCCTGGAGGGCAAAACTCAGATCAAAGGATACAAACTGTATAGAGGAAATTTAGGCTTGATATGGAGAGGGGCGGGAATTCCTGAAAATCAGAGCTGTCAAAAAAGTGGAATGAGCTGCTTCAGCAAGTTGTAAGGTCTCCTTTAAAGATCTTCAAGCAGATGCTAGATTACTCCTTTCAGGTATATTAGAGTTAGAATTCCTTTCAAGTATAAGTTGACCCACTGAGGTGTCTTTCGGCTCTCAAATTCGGTCATTTTAGACTAGCTGAGATTTCTCTAATCTTAAAAATAGTTAGTCTATGGGGATACATTGAAAGCAAATAACTGTGTGGGAAATTATAAAAGGGACATGCTATTGCCAATAATTAGCAGTTATTCCTTGGGTTATGAAAGAATATTAGATCCTCCTAATGCTAGCAATATAGGTGGAATAAGTAGTGTTTAGGGGTGTGAAGTATGTAATACGTAGAAGGGTAGTCTAGTGGAATGATACAGTGAGAGAGAAAGAAAAATCCAGAGATGCAAAGAGTCTAAGACAGAGATACCAAGAGAAATACCAAGAGATACCAAATCCAAGAGAAATAGGAACACAAATAGAGATATTCCCTTCCCCTAAAAATGATCTACCCCTTACATCAAAGAGGCAAGCCCTACTCATTGGCAGAAACTCTAACCTGATCAGGAGAATAGGGGAATTGCCAGTGTCTCCACTGCACATCTGGAGCGATGATAGGTCCATAAGACCTCAGTGTTTAGGAGTAGTAGCAGCAATAGCTGTACGATTTTTTTTAAACATAGGGAAATGGATTCTGAATTCTAAATAGCACCACTTCCTACATAAGTCTTTTTCTGATTCCCCTTCCTCCCCACCAACTGCTAGTGTATCACTGTCCAAGTTATTTTGTATTTACTTTATGTTTCCTATTCACTTATAGGTGCAAATGTTTTCCCCTCAGATAGAATATAAATACTCTGAAGGCTGAAATGGTTCTGTTTTGGCTCATCCACAGCACTGAACCCATACTGGGTGATTAAAAGTACTTGGTGATTGGTCGATAAATAATAACTGATAACATTTATATAGTGCCAACTATGTGCTAGGCACTGTGCTAAGCATTTTACATATAGTATCTCATTTGATACAACAACCCTAGGAGGTAAGTGCTATCATTATCCCCATTTTATAGATGGAGAAACTGAGGCAAGCAAAGGGAAAGTGACCTGCCCCGGGTCATATATCTACAAGTGTCTGAGATGAGATTTTTAACTCAAGTCTTTCTAACTCCAGGTCCAGTGACTCTACCCATTGTATCACCTTTGCTTCCAGCTCATGGCAGCATGGACTGGCTAAGCAGCCATTGGTTTGCATAGACCAACGATTTCAACAGTGTAAAATACTGACTGGCACATGGTTCTCTTTGGTCGTGTGACTTAAGTGCTGCCTTACTTAAGCATGCAGAAAGGCAGCGTGCCACTATGTTGCTTTTCTAGTAAGAAAATAACAAAATCAAAATTGTCTAACAAATAGGACTTTACTTAAGTCATCAGTCTCTCTGGTGCTTTAAGAGATAGTGCTTTCCCAAAGAGACTGCAGTAACCTTGTTGGCCACCACAGGGAGCTCAGCCTGCAAATGTCTAGGCTGTTCTTGATAATGCAAGTCCATAAGGCTGATAGAGCCACAGCTGTTCTGTTTACCTCCTCACTGGCTGGTCCAGCTTTAACCTAGGGGATGAAATGCATTATTGTTCACCATATTAAAATAAGAAATCTGCTGTCTATCCAGCTTAGAGCTTCCATGTCACCTGTGAATTCCTCTCTCGATTTGTTTCCCATCGATTTCATAGTCTCAGAGATATAGCTGTGATCACATAGTTTTATGTTATGCAGTGAGAAGACACTAGATTAAACTTTCCTTTGTGGAGACTTTTGCTTCCAGATACCTCCTCATTCTCCTCCTGTTGCCCTCCTAAATTTTTATATAAAACTGAGTTTTGGCTCATAGAAAAGGAACTGGAGGAAGTGTTCACTTGATGTCTCAAAAACATAAACTTACAAGAGGGAAAGCAGGGAAAATGATAAAAGGCACATGCATGGACTTAAAGGGAAATTGGCTTCTCCAGCTCATCAGTCTAGCAGGATTCATAATAGTTGACAGTCTCATAAAACCTGGATTTTTCTTCGCCACTTGTGGCTGTACTGGCTTCCCCTTTTCTTCTCCAGGTTTGGAAACTCTCTTCCAAATGTATCAGCTACCAAGGAACAGGTAGGTATTGCAATGGCTAGAGTACCAGCCCTGGAGTCAGGATGATCTGAGTTCAAATTCAGCCTCAGACTCTTACTTACTTACTGTGTGACCCTGGGTAAGTCATTTAACCTCATTGCTTCTGAAAGAAATGAAATAAAAGTCTTGGCTACTGAGAAGCTTTGGCCATGATACTTGTACTTGTCCAAGTGCTCCAATGTACTTGTCTAACTCCCACTCTAGTAAGTTCTGGCTGAACTTAGGGAAGGGAAGAAAGGAAGCAAAGTGATTGCTTAAAGTACAGATATTTGTTACTCCTGTCCTATTGCTAAAAAGAACTCACTATGAGTACAGATGGGAAGGGGAGAGTAAGAGGTCATCTCATGGCATGATCGTCACAAATGTGTCTGACAGACGCTTTCATTATCTATGAATCATCTCTCTCAGTTGAGTTGAGAGGGGAGGCACAATAATTCAAAGAGATTCAAAATTCAAGGCAAGTTCTCTAGGTTAAACTAGAGAACTCAGTGTGGAACTCAGTGTGAAAAGTCCTTCCCCTAATATAGATCAGATTAAGTGGAACTAAACTCACCATTTATAATCTTAGAAAGCTGCTTGAGGACACAGAGAGCTTGGGGTCACATAACTAGTCAGTGTGATAGAGACAGGATTTGAATCCAGGTCTTCTAGACTCCAAAGTCCTTGTCCACTATGTTGTCTCTCAATCTGAGGTAAGTTAGGAAAATATCTATTTCAGCTACCATTGTCACTTCTTTCTTCCAGTCTTAAAACCATTCCACCTCCCTGAAGAGAAACATGGGTCAAGTCCCAAAGGAAAAGTCAAACCTCCCTCCCACCCTGGCATGATGCCAGATTTCTCTGGAGAAGAAAAGAAAAGGTTTGTTGTATGGACACCGGCAGATCTAGGGCCATTCTCAAATAATACTGTGTAGCTCTTCCTGGAATCTTCTTGAAAGCTACAGTTTGAAGCCTCTGTTATCCTGTTTTTCTCCTCTTTGTCACAGACTTTCATGTCACTAAGTCAGATCTTTCCAGGAAATAACTGATGTGAAAATGAGCAATTTACAAAATTATTACTATGGCATCACAGGTAATCAAAAGTCCCAATAAAGGTTCTGACCAAAATAGGTTTTGGTTTGCTCTCCAGTTTACTAATCTAAGGTTCACTGATCTAGGTCGAATCTCCCAAGAGGAAGATCCCATTCAGGCTAGCCTTGGCCCAAGGCTGGAGGCCATTTTCTCAGGGAGAAGCACCATCTAGCCTCCCACTCAGCATTTGCTCCTAGGATTCTACCCCACTTTGGACTGCCTAGTCTGAGCCTATTGGCACATTTTACAAACAGCATCAAGGTCTTAGCCAGTCAAGAGTTGCCACCCCAGCCTGGTTGAGTCTTGGTGTCCTCCTGACATCATTCCACATGAGCCCTAGCTAACTATCTGCCCTTCCCTCAGCCCTGGGGACTAGGGGAACATCACCACCCAGGAGCACGTAACACCAAGGATTAATATAAACAAGTGTTCCCCTCCCCTAAAAGAATGATTCACCTTCAATGTCACAGAGGCACACCTCATTCCATTAGAGGAGCTCCAGTCTTATGAGAGAGGGGACGGAGTAGGAATGGGATAGTATCCTTACCCCTCATTAGGAGAGATGGTAGATCATGAATCTTCAACTGGATGGAGGTGCTGGTAGAAGCATTGGAAGCCATGGGGAAGTGTAAATGTTGGGTTGGACAACAAAAATGTGGCAGTGAAGAGAATGGAAGGTAGCAGACAAAAAGGGTGTCAAAAGGGATGTGGGTAATACAGCCTCTCTGTACCTGGGCAATCTGTTGCCATTTGACAATTGTAAAGCTGTGGGTGGAGAGTATCTGGATTGCCTACCAGCAAACAGCTGATGGAGAGGTCGAGGAGAAGCTTTCTGTAGAGCTATAGCTAGGAATGTTTAGACTCAGGCAAGTATCACAAGTAGTGCCTGGAGCAAGTAGCATGAAGATGAGTCTAGAGTGGTCTCCATATTAAGGTCAAGTAGGGATAGAAAAGGGCAGAGGATATGCCCCTGCCCAGTCCACCATCTGGGAGCTTTCTATTCCAACTAGTTATTTCTATTAACTAGTTGTTCCAGTGTGTGCTTTCTCCACTGCTAAAAGACTCTAAGCACTGTCAGCACCTTCTAAACTGGTAACTCAAGGCAGTCTCAGTTGTTGCACCATGGTTATGGAGCTGGTTCTCTGTCCACACTGCTGTCTCTCTAGTATAGATCCTCACTGTCATCTCTAACAATTATAATAACCTCCTAACCTAACTTCTGCTTTCTAATTCTCCCCACCTCCAATCTATCACATGCATGCTGTCCAAGGGATAGTCTTTATACACAGCTCTGATAATGTCACTGCTCTTGGCTCAAAAACCATTGCCTACCAAACACTGTTTATACTTTTTTCCCCAGTATTCAAGGCTCTCTATAATCTTGTACTTCCCTTTTCCCTTGTACTTTTCCAGCTTCATGCCATACTACTCTCCCACTCTTACCCTACAATTGAGTCAAATTGAACAAGTTGCCATCATTTGGATTCCCTTTGGGTTGTCTCAGACCTCATACTGCTCCCTCTCCCTAGAAAACTCTTACAAAGAATTCTGCCCAGCAGAGACTACAGGGTCCCCCAGTTTATTTATCTATCCTAATTGACTAATATTTCTTTAAATCAATTGACCTGAGTGCCTCAAAGAATCCAATTCCCTTTGACTTGATTTTCCCCAGAACAAACTAGTCCAGCACTGGATAAACTCAGTACCTTTGTCTGACTCACAGTCCCAGGCTTACTCACAACCAATCAGGAAACCTCAAAGTTAATTATAATCCTCTGGGCTCCAACCTCTACTTAAATGCTCAGTGCTTCCACTACTTAACTAGTAGCTCTAGAACAATTTATACAACAGCAGTATTATAAAGAAAACCAGGTTTGGCCTCATTTCTAAAATACAGAGAGAACTGAGTCAAACTGTACAAGAACACAAGTCATTCCACAATTAATAAACAGACAAAGGATATGAACAGGCAGTTTTCAGAGGAAGAAATCAAAACTATCTAATTATCTAAAACTAAATATCTAATCAAATGCTCTAAATCACTATTGATTAGAGAGATGCAAATCAAAGCAACTCTGAGATATCACATCACATCTATCAGATTGGCTAACATGACAAAACAGGATGATGATAAATGTTGGAGAAGATGTGGGAGAGTTGGAAGACTAATTCATTGTTGGTGGAGCTGTGAGCTGATCCAACCTTTTCAAAGAGCAATTTGGAACTATGCCCAAAGGGCTACAAAAATGCATACCCTTTGATCCAGTAATATCACTCCTAGGACTGTATCCCCAAGAGAACCTAAAATGGGAAAGGGTCCCACATGTACAAAAATATTTATAGCAGCACTATTTGTGGTGGCCAAAAACTGAAAATCAAGGGGATGCCCATCTATTGGGGAATGGCTGAATAAACTGCGATATATGAATGTGATGGAATACTATTGTTCTATAAGAAATGATGAACAGGAAGACTTCAGAGAGGCCTGGAAAGACTTATATGAACTGATGCTGAGCGAAAGTAGCAGAACCAGGAGAACTTGGTACCCAGCACCAACCACAGTGTGTGAGGAGTTTTTCTGGTAGACTTAGAACTTCATTGCAATGCAAGGACTTAAAAAATTCCCAATGGTCTCAATGCAAAATGCCTTCCACATTCAGAGAAAGAACTATGGAATTCAATCATAGAACGCTGCAGATCAATTTCTTTTGTATTACATTTTGTTTTGTTTTTTAATTTCTCCCATTCATTGTAACTCTTCTATGCAACATGACTAAGGAGAAAATGTATTTAATAGGATTGTATGTGTAGAACCTATATAAGATTGTACACCATCTCAGAGAGGGAGGGGGAAACAAGGGAGAGGAAGGGGAAAAAAGTCAAAGTTATATGGAAGTGATTGTATAACACTGAAAACAAATAAAATAATTTAATAAAAAAAGAAACAAAGAAAACCAGCTTTGAAAGATTAGAACTCTGATTAGCACATTGACAAACCATGATGCTAGATCAGAAGTGCCAAACAGATGGCCCACTCAAGTGCAGTGGGAACCAGATTAATGAATTGGGAAATACTTTAACCAAATAAATAAAAATACAAGAAAATATATATAATGTCACATTTTAAAACTAAGTCAATATATGTGGCCCTCAGGGATCCATCTGTATGAATTAGTGGATCCTGTTCATATCTGAGTTTGACATGACTGGTCTAGAGGAATGGAGATGAAGTGTGCTGTCCATCTCTTGACAGAGAAGTGATGGATTTGAGATTCAGAAAAAGACATATTTTTCAATCATAGCCAATGTGGAAATTGGCTTAGCATGATGACGCTAGACTTAAGATTTTCTTTTTTTAATTTTCAATGAGAGTAGGTAGGTGGAAGGAAGAGAAAACAAATATCTATTTATTGAGAAGATAAGATTTGTTTAAAAGATTAAATTTTTCAAAAGAGAGCATGACTGTGTTACACATACAAGTAGGATAGCTTTAAAAATAACAGGTATATTTGGAGAGAGAAGTTGGATATGGTAGAGATTGGTGGATTCATATGCAATCATATTTCTTCTGTTTGCCTTTCTAGGTGGAAATGCTATATTTTGGTGCTTGTTAAGTAGAATAAAAAAAATCAAATTTAAAAAAGAGAGAACTTGCCATCCCAGAGTGAAGACTTTTGTATTAGAATATGTGTGACCAAATGTGTGAATATGAATGTAATAAGGAGAATGAGGAACTGTGTGTGAGACAATAAAGGGTGGGAAGAAAACTTGGAAAATGAGTCAGGTGGAACCATGTTGATTGTATGCGCAGCTTTTTATTGTCTGCAAGGACTTTACTAGGCCAGTAGGGTTGACTAGTTTCTCTGAATAGGTGTTTGCCATGGATTCCTCCCTCATGTCTACCTAATTGTCCCCCTTTACACACACTTCCAACTACATACACCTGCTCCCTACTCAGCTTTGGGCAGGTCAGTACTTGGTAGCTCTTTGCCCTAGGCCAGGGATTGGCTAATCCATTCTATACTCTCAGGGACTGGGATGAAATAGGGTGGGGTGGCATGGAATGGGATAGGGTGGAGTAGGGGGAGGGAGTGCTAAGAGCAAAAGAGCTAATTATACAATGACTGTTAATATTTTTGAAGCTCCAAGGTTGCCAACCTTCCAAGAAGAAATGAGTCTGAGAGACTTTCAATTTTGGGGAGAAGTCAGTCAGATGGGTGGAAGCCAACAAAACCCAGCCTAATCTGTGGATCTCCCTATTCTATCTTCCCAATTTCCTAATCCCATCCTGATGCAGAAGAGTCTATGGCCAGAGGTAAGAATGAGTATTAATGATCAGTTAGGAAAAGTAGCCCTTGAAGGGTAGGTCTAAGGCCAATAACACTGTGATCTCATTTCTCTAACATTTTGTCTCACATTTAGTGAATACTACCATAAGCCTAGAAGGGGAAAAGTCAGGCAGGAATTAGCAAAATCCATAGAAAAGAGAAGACAGGGATTTTGCTTTAGTGACAGAGTAGCAATTGATTATTATGTATTCTTATTATACATATAAAGCAATAGTTTATAGATTTGTACATTGTTAGAGTAAGAAAGAACCTTTAGTGACTATCTTGTTTGTTTGAGAAGAAAATGGCAAATGACTCCAGTACCTTTGCCAAGTAAACTCTAAGGGTCAGACAAGACAGAAATGACTGGCCATCAACAAAAATCTTTTCTTAGTCCCAATTAGCTACAGTCTTCTTCAACAGCCTTCCTGATTCCCCTACTGGGGGCCATTGCCAGTTAATTTGACTCATGTCTTGCCATTGGATTCCAATAACTTTGAAGGAGAGAGTGAGGCTGATGACTGCACAGCTCTGTCTCCCTTAAATCCAATTCACTTGCAAGTCAAGAGATTATCTTCCCAAGGCCACTGGTCCTCTTTGAGAACAAAGGACAAACAATGATTCCCTGTCCTTCCACCAGAATAAAGGTTCAGTAATGCTTTGGAGCCATTTCTCTCGTTCTTTGGTGCCGAGGACCAGCTGGGCCAAGTTAGGGATTTAGGAGACTGTGAGAAGTGTATGGGATTGCTCATTTCTCAAGGATGGTGGAGGTGACCTTCAGAGCTTTCCAGGGGAAAAGAAAGCAACAACCAAGACTGATTATTTCAAATATGTGGCCCCACGAACTCTATCCCCTTCCATAGCCTCACTCTCTCATTTCTTCTTACCACCCCTGGCATCACTGGTGTAGGGATAGATGGGAAAAGACATGTTTTCATCTCATAGAAATATTGCTCCCTCTTCTTTGATTCTGTGTCTATGCTCATATCTTTTATCTGTTTGTTAAATATATGTTTAATTTTTTTTTTGCCTTTGCTTTTTAAAAATCATCTTGCTAAATGCGGGGAGGAGGGAGTGATGTGCATCACTGTGAAGGGATGATGTCATCACCTACAAGGGAGGCCTTCTCTAAGAAGGCCAGGCCTACAGGGGAGTTTCAGAGAAAGGCTAGGGGTAGAGTTGGGAGTGGTTTTTTGGTTGGGTTTTTTGTTGCTGCTGTTGTGTCTGACTCTTCACTGCCATTACTTCTCCAACTCATTTTACAAATGAGGAAACTGAAGGAAACAGAATTAAGTGACTTGCCCAGGGTCACATAGCTAATAAGGTCTGAGGTCAGATTTTAACTCAGGAAGATGAGTCTTCCTGACTCCAGGCTCAGCATTCTATGCATTATACCACTTAGCTGCCCTCCCTAGCATGGCACTTAATAAATGCTCTATTTATCAATTATCTATCTATCTAACAAAGATTCTGCAACTGGAATGTCCCTTGGGCCCTATCCCTTCTGTCTCTGGGTATAAATTGGGTGGGTAGGTGAGTAACTTCAGGACATCTTGTGGCAAAATACATATAGTTAACCCCTAAAGACAACTTCTACTTCAGGCTTTAGGTAGAGCCAGTGACTTCTGGTAAATATTTAACAACATGTTCTGGGCAGAGAGTGGGGGTGTGGGGTGGGGCAGGGCAGGGAATGTATACACAACACACTTTTGATTTTAATATGCATTATGAACATTATTTTTTTAAATTAAATTATTTTGTTTTCATTGTTCAGCAATCACTTATCTTAGATTTTTTACCCTCTCTCCCTGAGTTGGTGTACAATTTTATATAGGTTCTACACATACATTCCTGTTAAATACACTTTCACCTTAGTCAAGTTGCATAGAAGAATTAAAATGAATGGGAGAAGCCATAAAACAAAACAAAACATAATACAAAAGAAAATGATGTGCTTCTATCTGCGATCCAATTCCATAATTCTTTCTCTGGATGTAGAAGGCATTTTGCCTCAAGAATCCATTGGAAATTTTTTAAGTCCTTGCATTACAATGAAGTACTAAGTCTACCAGAAAAAGTCCTCACAAACTGTGGTTGGTGCTGTGTACAAAGTTCTCCTGACACTGCTCCTTTCACTCAGCATCAGTTCATAAAAGTCTTTCCAGGTCTCTCTGAAGCCTTTCTGTTCATCGTTTTTCATAGAAAAATAGTATTCCATTACATTCATATATCACAACTTGTTCAGCCATTCCCCAATAGATGGGCATCCCCTTGATTTCCAGTTCTTGGCCACCACAAAGAGTGCTGCTATATATATTTTTGTACATGTGGGACCTTTCCCATTTTTATGATCTCTTGAGGATATAGTCCTAGAAGCAGTGTTACTGGGTCAAAGGATATGCACATTTTTGTGCCCCTTCTACCATTCAATTTTCTCCAGAGATCTATCATATCTACCTTATCCAGAATTTTATTCACCTCCTTAACTTCTTTCTTGTTTATTTTTAGGTTAGATTTATCAAGTTCAGAGAGAGGGAGATTGAGGTCCCCCACTAGTATAGCTTTGTTGTCTATTTCTTCCTGTAACTCCTTTAACTTCTCCTCTAAGAATCTGGATGCTGTACCACTTGGAGCATATATGTTTAGTAATGAAATTGCTTCCTTGTCTATGGTGCCTTTTAGCAGGATATAATTTCTGTCCTTATCTCTTTTGATTAGATCTATTTCTGCTTTTGCTTTGTCTGACATTAGGATTGCTACCCCTGCTTTTTTTACATCAGCTGAAGCACAAAATGTTCTGCTACAACCTTGTACCTTTACTCTGTGTGTATGCCCTCATTTCAGATTTGTTTCTTGTAAACAACATATTGTTGGATTATGGTTTTTAATCCATTCTGCTATCCATCTCTGTTTTATGGAAGTGTTCATTCCATTCACATTCACAGTTATGATTACTATCTGTGTCTTTCCCTCCATCCCTTTTCCCCCCATTTATGCTTTTAGTTCTCCCTTCTTTCTTCCCCTCCACAATAGCATTTTAATTTTTGACCACTGCCTCCCTCAGTCTTCCTGCTCTTCTTTCATGCCCCCTCCCTTTTAATCCTCCTTTCCGTTACTACTTCTTCCCTCCTTTTTAGCCTCCCTCCCTTTTCTTTCCCATTTCCCCTTCCACTGCCTATAGAGTTAGTTGTATTTTTATACAACTAAATTTCTATACAGTTTGCTGTTCCTCTTTGAACACAAGCAGATGAGAGTAACTCTCAAACAATGCTCATCTCCCTCTTCTGTAATATATTTTTGTGCCTCTTCCTGTGATGTAATTTATCTTTTCTGACTCCTTTTCACATCTCCCATTACAATCCCTTCACACTCTTAAATCACATTTTTATCATGACATCATTTACTTTATACCATTCCCTCTATCTATGTATATCCCCTTTATATATCATAATAAATATACAATTCTCAAGATTAACAAGTATCATCTTCCCTTACAGGGATGTAAATAGTTTGCCCATATTGAATAATGAGGTTTTTTTCCCCTGTTTACCTTTTTATGCCTCTCTTGAGACCTGCATTTGAAGATCAAATTTTCTATTGAGCTCTGGCCTTTTCATCAGGAATGTTTGGAAATCCTTTATTTCATTTAAAGTTCATCTTCTTGCCTAAAATACCATGCTCAACTTTGCTGGGTAATTGGTCCTTGGTTGTAGTCCTAGCTCCTTTGTCTTACAGAATATCTTATTCCAATCCCTCCAATCTTTTAATATAGAAGCTGCAAGGTCCTATGTGATCCTGACTGTAGCTTCTTGATATTTGAATGGTTTCTTTCTGGCTGCCTACAGTATTTTCTCCTTCACTTGATATTTCTGGAATTTGGCAACAATATTCCTTGGTGTTTTTAGTTTGGGATCCCTTTTAGGAAGTGTACAGTGGATTCCTTTGATGACTATTTTGCCCCCTGGATCTAGAACTTCTGGGCAATTTTCCTTGATGATTTCTTGGAAGATATTTTCCAGGCTCTTTTTTCATTGTGGCTTTCGGGTAGACCAATAATCCTTCGATTTTTCTCTCCTGGATTTATTTTCCAGGTCAGTTGTTTTTCCAATTAGATAGTTTACATTTTCTTATATTCTTTCATTCTTTAGAATCTACTTGATTGATTCTTGTTGTCTCATAGAGTCATTAGCTTCTACTTGCCTGATTCTAATTTTTATCAAATTACTTTCTTCAGTTAACTTTCACATCTCCTTTTCCATCTGTCCAACTGTTCCTTTTAAGGAGTTATTTTCTATGGTTAGGTTTTGTACATCCTTTTCCATTTGTTCAATTTTCCTTTTAAATTCTTCTGTGATTTCTTTTCATCTTTTAAAAATCCTTGGTCAATTTTTCTTCTATTTCTCTAATTTGGCTTTTATAATCTTTTCTGAGCTCTTCCAAGAATGCTCTTTGTGCTTCAGACCAGTTCATATTCCCTTCTGAAGTTTCAGATGTGAGTATAGTCACCATGCTGATGTCTTTGGTATTTGTGTTTTGGTCCTTGTCCCCACAAAAAGATTCTTTGGTCTTTTCTTTTCTACTTTGCTTCTTACTCATGATGATCACCATTTTCCTGGCAATTAAGGTAGATCTCTGTGTCTGAGGCACAGGGAGCTCTGTCCCACAGTTCTTGTGAGTAAAACTTGAGGCTTTGTGTGTTGTGGCCTCTGGTTCTTTCAACTGGAAGCTAAAATGCTGCAGCTTACCTAGTGATGAATTGGCTGGTGTTGGAAAGCAGAGGCCAGGTTAAGTCTTTCTGGGTTTCCCTGAAGTTACCCTGGAGCTAGCTGTGTTAAGTACAGAGGGATGGTCTGACCACAGGAAGTCTTCTCTCCTGAGCTAGATCATAGGCAAGCTGATTGGTTGGTGAGCCTGTCTGCACCCCCTGGGGTGCTGAGGCACACCTAAGGTCCTGGTGTTGGTGGTTGTGGACTTCACTCCCTTGAGCCTCAGGATCTTCTTCCAGTTTGCTGAGGTGGGGCTGTCTGGGACAGTTCTGATTCTGCAGTGTTCCCCTTCAGCCACAGCAAGAGGGACCCTCCTTAGTGATTTTCCTAGCCTCACGGGCTGAGACTGTTTACCCCTTCAGCTGCTCCCATTGTTCCAGGCTTTTTCCTCTCTGGGCTCTTCAAGTCAACAAAAGTAGGGATATAACAATTACTGATCATTCTGCCATCTTGACTCCTAGAAATCCCCCATTATGAACATTATTAATATTTTCTCCATCACTTTCTTAAGTCTAAGCAATCTACAATATAATAAATCAAGCACTAATTTGTAGCATTTGCAGATTTCTCATGTGTAAGTGCACACACTGAAAATTTAACAATCAGCTTGCCTAGTACAAGCTCTAGCACATCTCACTTTTCTACTCCTATTTGTCTCAGACTTCATTTGCAAGAAGTTAGAGGAATATCATCTTTTTGAGCCTTCTTTCTTACCTTGACACATCAAAATCTGAAATCCTCATTGAGATATTGAACTGATGAGGTAGTGGGAAGTTTTCCCTGGAAATGAGATTCTTAACCTGGAGTCTGTTAACTTTAAAATATGCACACACACACACACACACACACACATACACACACACACTATTTCAGTATAACTGGATTATTTTGTAAATATATGTATTATATTTTTGTATTTAAAAGCATTTATTCTAAGAATAATTCCATAGGCTTCACTGGATTGCCAAAGGGGTCCACAACAGAAAAAAAGGGTTCAAGGGCCCAACCCTAAACCTATAGCTCTGGGATGCAGCATACAATGTTAGCTTCAATTCTGTTTAGGTTGACTTTGCATAAATGCTTTCCTTTGTCACAATACAGGTATGGAAATTTGAACCAATACTCATATTGGGATGGATAGCAGTTACAGTGTTGTAAAAAAAAAATGTAACTACAAAACTTTTTAAAGGAAAAAAATACTTCCCCTTGCTCCAACTCATGGTACAAGGCACACCTCCATCAGCTGTTCCAAGGAGGAAGGAATCAGGTACCTCATGTAGCATGTTCCTGACACTACACCCAATAAATCTGTGTATGTGCCTCTCTTTCCCTCTCTGTCTCAGTGTCTCTTTCTGTCTCTGTCTCATGTTACACTCTCTCTCTCTCACTCTCTCTCTCTCTCTCTCTCTCTCTCTCTCTCTCTCTCTCTCACACACACACACACACACACACAGACACACACACACACAGCCTGCTCTTGCTGACTTTCAGAGATCTACCGCGACTGCATATACCTCTTTTCCATACAATTAGAAAGTGGTGTCCTCAGGCTCCAGATAAAATCCTCCGAGTTTTCTCTTGTGATCAGTCTTTGGTTTCCAAACCTTTCAGCTTCTCTTTATCCAATTTCCGTATGTTTCCGGCGTCATCTGAACGAACCTCTTAGCTTGGAAGCTGGATTTGAGTAGCCTAGGGGACCAAGCATCTACCTGGACTCTACAAGAGAACTGGCAAACAGGTTTAGCTTAGAACTCCTGCAGCCCTGAGGAACAACCTTTCTAACAGTACCCGAAAAGAGAGAAACTTACCCCTCCCTATGCTCGAGCCCGACTTCTTTGGGTTCCTCCTTTACTCAAAGTTTCCTGGACTAAGGGGGCAATTGTGTTGTAGTTGGCACTCAGAAGCATTTCCTGTCATTTGTTTTTACCCATCTTCCTCCCAAAGGAGAATCTAAACCTTGTAAATTGCCAGATTCCTTCCTTTGACCTGAGTTAGAAACCCCGCTATCTAAGTCCGGACCCCACATTAATATCCGCTGTTCGGAAGTCGTTTCCACTTCTCTGGCCATTTCAATCCCTTCTAAATAGGAATATTTGCACCACTTGCCCCCCAGGATTTGGATGAGGATAGTGCTTTGTAAAATAGCAAGTGCTTCCTACATGCAAGCTATCGCTGTTAACAAGTCCCATCGCAACAGTCTGTCTGCCTGCTCCAGTCCGAGTTTTCTGATCACCCAGCCGGGAGATAGAACCTTTTTCCAATTTACTTTTTTCTCTCGCCTCCCTAACCCCTACACTCCCCTCCACCCCCACTCCACGTGCTTGCGCCTGTTAACACAGTGGATACCTTAAACCCAAGAAAGGGTTGGATCCATCCATCTTTGCTGGACAGCTCTATATGTACCCACCCCCACCCCCACCCATCCCCTCTGCTTTTTCTGAGCCTGTCCAAGGTTCGGAGGGGTTGCCGTCTCCACCTTGCAAATGACGCTTTCTTTTTGGAGACCTGTTAAGCATGTACGGATCTCCAGTTCGCTACTACAAAAAAAGAGCAGCTATAAATACAGCTGAAACTGAAGGAAAGTCCAACTGGGGAATGGCTGAGCAAGTTATGGATATGAGAATATAATAGAATACTGTTGTGCTGTAAGAAATGATGAAGGGGGTGGTTTCAGAAAAACTCACATGAACTGATGCAAAATGAAGTGAGCAGAACCAGAACAATTTACACCATAACAACAATATTGTAAAGATTATCAATCGTGAAAGACTTAGTAAGCCTGATCAACATAATAACCCACCAGATTTCCAAAGTACACGATGAAAAATGCTATCCACTTCCAGATGGAGAATTAATGAACTCAAAGTGCACAATGAAGCATATTTATAGTGTTTTCCTCTTTCTTGTTCTTGTTTTCCCCCCTCCATTCCCCCCATATGGCTAATGAAGAAATTTGTTTTGCATGACTTCATATTTGTAATGGTTTCTGTATTTCTTGCCTTCTCAGTGGCTGTGAAAGGAACAGAATCTGGAACTGAAAATTTAAAAATTGAATGGAAAAAAAATAAGCTTGTGTTGACTTCTTTTGAGAGACTGACTTCTATCTCCCCATGTTCTAAGCTTCTTTCCTTTGAAGTAGGAAAAGTCTGATGTTTCATGAGATTTACAGTTTTTGAGGACTGTAGCCCAGGAAGGTCTTGGGAGCTAGGGGATGATCACTTCAAGCTGGATGAACTCTACTATATCCTGCTTAGTTACTGTCCCACCTCTGATAACTGATCTTGCACCACCTCAATCTAAGAGTCAAATTCTTTGCACAACTTCCCCTGCAGGCCAGGCTTTCTCCCCAAGTTGTTCATTCTGGAGTCCAGCAGCAACCAGACTCCCCAAGACTCTCAGGGATTTGGAATGAAGAGGATATCTAATTCAACTTTCACATTTTAGAGATGAGGAAACTGAGACAGAGAGAATAAGTGATTTTTTTTTTTCCAAGTCACACAGCTACTAAGTAGTAGCCCTGGATTTCTGACTCCAGATCTATATAGGGCTCCGCCCTATGGGCTAGTTAGGGATAGGGGAGAGAATTCCGAGTCATGGCTCCCTAGAACAGCCAGTCATATACATCTTCGTCGGATTTTTTTGTCCCCATTGAGTTCTTGTAACTTTCCCAGGTCAACTGAAACTCCAGGATACCCCTTCTTGTGGGTGGAGACAGTCTCTCTTTCACATCAAGGTTCTCTACTTTTGCTGTGGTCCTTAGTTATTCTGAAAAGAACATGTTGATTTTTATTCCAGGCCCTCTCTGTTCCCTACTTAACTCATTCCCCCTCGAAGTCACAAAGCAGCACCCCACTAATTTGGGGGGAAGTCCCTCTTCTCCAGACCAGGAATTCTTGATAAGTCTAATTGATCTTATCAGTCAACATTAGAATTCAAGGTTCTTTGAGTCAGCCTGTCTGCACCCTGGTACTCCGTGGTGCTGAAAGTCTTGCTGTCCCCTGCTTTCCACAACTGGACTGAAATCTGTCAGGACAGATAGGCCTTCCTGCTTTCTGTCACCTCTTGCAAGGTTTACTGAACTACCATGGGGAGTAAACTTTATTCTCCAGCTGCAGTTGCCCTACAGCCCTGAAAGAGGTGGCTTTTCTTAGCTTCCATCTGAAGCTCAGGGCACTTACTCACTGGGAAACATTGTGGGATAGTAGAAAGGTGGTAATTAGAGTTAGAAAGGTGAGTTCCAGACCTGATAATACCACTTATTGACCAATTGAACTTACTTCTCTGTTAATTGAAGGTTGTCAGGGTTTTGTGTGACAATCAAATTACATCAAAGTTTCAAACTATTGTAAACCTTAAAACGATGCATCTATATGAGCTATCTAAGGGCTCCATGCCCTCAGCTGTTCCTTGGACTCTCGCCCCACCCCCAACTCCCCACATTTCTACAGGATCCAGAGTCATCTTTCCGGGAGCTGTTCCCATTTCTAGGGAATCAAAATCAGATCTTGGATCTTATCCCTTTGGTAACAAATCCAGAGAGCTCGATTCCTCCTGGGTTGCAGCTGATCAGTGTGAAGAGCTGTCTAGGAGAACAGGTGGAGGTTGGAAAGAGCCTTCTCTGCTGAATCCCAACCCCTGTCTGTCTCCAGGTTTTTTTCGTGGTTGTCGAATGTTGATTCCTATCTCTTTCTCCCTCCTCCCAACCCTAATGTCACAGACTCACAGACTCCCCTTGCTGGAGATGAGGATTGAGCCTCCCTGATTTTCAACTTGACCTGAGCCCAATGGGGCTAAAACTTTTTACTTGGAAATTGAGGGGAAAGTGAAGCTAGACAGAAGAAAGGGAGAATGTCGGAGAAGGCAGTCACTCGATTGTAATTCACTGTTATTTTGTTTCTGTTTTTGTCATTCCTTCCTTCTCTATCTCATTGTCTCTGTCTCTCTCGATCACTTCCTCACTTCCCTCCTTTCTCCTCCATCCTTCCTCTCTCTCCCTCTTTTTGTTTCTCCCTCACTTCACCTCCCTGTCCCCCAACAAGCACAATTTCTACCCTGGGAGCAGCTGAACTAGATGGTCTTAGAGGTCCTTAGAAACTGGGAGATTGATAGTTACAAAGACTCAGAGACCCCTCCTGGATTATTTCCATTTCAGTAGTCTGACCAAGTGGTGGAGCGGAGTGAGGGTAGAAATGCTGCACTTAAAGCCAGAATATCCAGATTAAAGTTCCAGTTTAGGAGTTTACAGGCAGGTAGTTGGCTTAGTAGTTAGAGGGTTGGGTCTGGAATCAGGAAAATTCAGGTTCCTGAGTTCAAATATGGCCTCAGATACTGTGTGACCCTGGGTAAGTCACTTAGCCCTATTTGTCTCAGTTTCCTCATCTGTAAAATGAGCTGGAGAAGGAAATGTATCTTTGACAAGAAAACTGAGAATAGGGTTATGAAGAGCCAGGCACGACTGCATAAGAACAATTAAATTAAGAGTTTACCAGCTACATAGTCCTAGGCAAGACACTGACTTTCTGAATTTCAGTTTCTTCATCTACAAAATGGGGTAGTAATGATATACTTTTACCAGCTACATAGTCCTAGGCAAGACACTGACTTTCTGAATTTCAGTTTCTTCATCTACAAAATGGGGTAATAATGATATACTTTTACCAGCTACATAGTCCTAGGCAAGACACTGACTTTCTGAATTTCAGTTTCTTCATCTACAAAATGGGATAGTAATGATATGCTTTCCTCACAAGACTGTCCCAATTCTTCACAACTCACATTCTTTGTGAATCATTAAGTACTACTTAATTGTGAGCTTTAAAAATATTTTTTAAGCTTCTCCCTAACCTCCCATTCCTCTGTCAAAGCAGGAGGGGAGGGTCACCTGGGACAAAAGCAGGATTGGTCTCCCTCTAGCTATAGCACAAAAACATCCTATAAAAAAGGTTTTTAGCCTGAGACTGTAGATTTTTTTAAAATGATAAATGTATTTCGATGTGATTGGTTTCCTTTGTAATCTCATGTATTTTATTTTATGCATTTAAAAACATTATTCTGAGAAGGGGCCCATAGACTTCATCAGGCTACCAAAGGGGTTGATGACCCATAATCTGCTTTTTTAGCAGCATTTAGGTGACAGTGGATAGACGCTGGGCCTGAAGATAAGATGACCCTCGTTCAAATGAAGTCTCATACCCCACAAAGTGGAGTATGGGCCAAAAAATGACAAACAAATCTGTCTCTGAGTAGATGTTAATAGTTACTTTTTTCGACAAAAGAGAATTTTCTTCTAAAAGAAAGGAGAAAGGAAACAAGCATTTATTAAGCGCCTATGCACCAGGCACTGTGCTAAGTGCTTTGCAAATAATTATCTCATTTGATTCTCACAACAGTCCTGGGAGGTTGGTACTCTCATTATTCCCATTTTACAATCGAAGAAACACAGGCAGAAAGAGGTGAAGTGACTTGTCTAGGACCACATAGTCTGAGACTGCATTTGAACTAGGGGAGACCTCTGCTGCATCGCCAGGGGAAGAGAGGTAGATGTAGGGTCAGGAGACCCTATATTCCAGCTCTTATGTTTACCACTTGGGTGATTGTATGCGAACGACTTAGTCTTCCTGAGTCTCAGTTTATTTTGTGAAGATATAACTTACCTCACCTGGTTGTTGTAGGGCAAAGCAATTAGTAAGCTTTAAGGCATTGTGGAAATATGAGTTGTTGCTATTATTATCCTGAAGCCCCAGGGTCCGTGGGGCTACCCAACCTCTTTCTACACTTTAGGGTTGGTTCCTGAAACTAGCGGGGAATAAGATAAGTGGAAATAGCCTCTATCCTCCCAACGATCTCTTTTGCTTCTAGATTTTTTTCGCCCAACCCGGTTCCCAGCCTGCACTGACCTGGAGCTGGCTCAGGGCCCAGCTTTGCCTCCATTCAGGGAGGCCCAGGTTTACAGCCCCCCGCCTCATACTCGGCTGCCCTAATCGGATCTCATCACACCAGCCCAGCCCCGCCCAGTTCCTTCTTCCCCCTTTGGGTTCCTGCCAGGCTCACTCCCTTCCCCAGAGCCACTCCCGCAGTGGCCTCTAGAGGGAGCCCGAGACTTACTTTGTTCTCACCGCTTGGACAGTGACGTTGAGGACGGTTGGATTGCGGCTGAGGTTCGGACACAGGTTCCTCCGCTCTGGCTCTGGTTGAGGTTCACCGTTCATCTTCTTGGTTTCCACTCCTATTCTGGCTTAGGCTCTCTGATCTCAGCTGAGGCCAGGCCTGAAAGCGCGGGAGGAGGCACCGGGAGCAAGGGAAAGGATACTGGGCGGAGGCTGCTGCAACTTTTCTCCTGCCTTCCCTTTGGGTCTTTGTGTTTCTCTTTGTCCGTAACTCTATCTTCCTCAGTGTGTGTGTGTGTGTGTGTGTGTGTGTGTGTGTGTGTGTGTGTGTGTGTGTGTGTGTGTGTGTGTGTGTGTGACTTTGAATGCCCACCTAGAGGAAGAACGAACGGCGTATAAACAAGTCGGAGATGGGCTAATGTGAAAGAGGGAAAAGTTTTGGCTGAACTAAGTCAACCACCAAAGTCCCCGACCCTGAGTCTCTGTCAGCCTGTTCAGGCAAGTAGATCCACTAAGAGTTTGAATTCATTGTTCTTTCCTAATGCACCCTACTCCGAGATCCCCCAGGTTCTTTCTCTCTCTGCTCCCCACTCATTCCTCCAACCTCTTCTCCCAGCCCAAAGTCTTGTTCTCCAGACCTGTCCAAGAGGCTTTGGATGGGAAGCTAAAGTCAGCCTTACTCAGAGAATGAGTGGAATACATTGTAGTCTCCAATAGGGACCCGAGGATTCCATATTTGTATCTCTAAGAGGGAAAGGAGTCTTATCTCCTCCATACACACAACGGAAATGATTTGGGTATTGAAGAAATCATTAGATTGTTTGGCAGAGTTTGGACGTTGTCACAGCTGAAGTGACCTATTCCCAAGAACCATTATTAGGATAATTTCATGTGTTTCTGTTGGACTCCAGGGATGTAGTATCCCATCAGTACCCGGGTGTCAGTGTACTGTTTACAGACATGAATCAGAAAGGAAGGCTGTGCCTTCTGTCTCTTAGGGGGAAAAGTATTTTCACTTTCTGATTAGATTTGCTTCAAAGTCCCGATATGTAGAAACCCGAAAGTTCCTGATTCTTGTGTGTGGATAGAAAGTGTAGCTGTGGAAGGTGTAAATTGGAGTATATACTTTCCAGAGGCGTAGATATGTGCGTGGGAGGATAGATAATAGACTCATTACACTTAGGGGTTGGATATGTGGATGTGGGAGGCAACGGTAGAAGGATACAGATGTGAGCAGTGTAGATGAGGGTGTTGGAGGTAGAGATTTAGTAGTAAAAAGTGTAGATGGGGTATGTGGGTGCTGGAAGGGTGGATGCAGGAGGTGTAGATGAGAATGTGTAGAGAGATGCCTTCCTACATGCAAGAAGTTTGTAACAGCAATGACGCTCATGAACAATAAACCATAAAACAATGAGACCAGTTGTTTGAGGAACGACCGCAGCAGACGCGCCCACATGAGTGCTGTCCCCTTCAAAGGACTCTTTTTGGAGGGCTGCACTGGTCTGCGGTTAACTCCGACGTGTTCAGACTCCTCTCAGGAAGCCGCTCCCAAGCGGCTTACCAGTTCCCCCCAAATTTATCTTTTAACTCGGTAGTCACACCTTGGACCCTGCACCAGCAGGACCCAGGGAATATGGAGACTCAGGAAAAATTGGCGGCCTGGACGACATAAAAAAAAGATTGGATATAAATGTGTAAGACTGGCAAAAAGGAGCTAAGCAACAGGCAAAGTATGAGCATGACACCTTTGGTACCGGCACTCGACACAAGCCTAACAAATATATCACTGTATAAATGTCCCCTATTGTGGTGGTGTTATGTTCACTTTCACAAGGGCATCCAGATATAACACTGTGGTCACACTCAAACGTAAATAGCCCAGAGATTCAGATTTAGTCATATACACACAGCACAACTAGGGACAAAGATGCATCAGATAGGCATAGAGAGAAACACATTCATGTGTATATCAGACACAAATCACATACATTCACATTTATGAAACGATACAATGCTGACATTATATTTAGCAGGTTGAGCCGGATTCCCCTGCTGTGCCAAGGGCAGCCGGATTCCCCTGCTGTGATGAGGCCTGCTGTGAGCCCAAGGTGCAGGAAGGAAAGAAAGGAAAGGAAAAGAAAAAAAAAGAAAAAGAAAAGGCAGCTTTTTCTTAAAGGACTTTTCTCTTTTTCTCTCCTCTGCTTTGTTCTGGCTCTGCGTGTCATCTGAGTCTCAGGAAAAATCTACAATACTCAAAAAACACAGAGATTGATACCCTCCTTGAGGAACGAAGATGCCGTGCCCTGGCGGTTGCGTTGTGGTTTTTTTTATCCAGGTTTGTTCAATAAGATTTTTTAAAAAAAAAATCCAGTGAGCTTCAGCCAGAGCTGACTTGAGCAACTCATCGATATTCGATGAATTTGATCTGCGTAGAAAAACTCATGTAAAGCAAAGGGGAAACCCCAGCCCTGACCCCCCCCAACTCCTTTAGCTCAGTGTTTGTTTCCACAACCACTCGGATTATCCTGTTTAGATCGCCGTTAGCCTAGGCTGTTTATTTAGAACTTGAGCCGTAGCTGTGAGATCTGGGCATCCGGGATGAGATACTTACGGACCTGCCTGTTCCCATTCCTGATCCTGACAGTAACCCTGTCCTTGTCCTCTGCTACATCTAATACTTTCTCCCCCTATTTTTGCTTGATCTCTGTCTCTCCATATTTCTCCCTTACCCCATCCCAATTTCTGTCCTTGAACTTCACTCTGCTCTCTTTTGTCTCTATCTCTCTTTATGTCTCTGTCTTTCCCTTTCCTTTCTCTGGATTCATCCACGTTCTTGACTCCATTTCCAACTATTGCATTTTCCCACCAACTTTGTAACCAAGGCCGCTGGATCCTCCCCACATTCCCGGATACTTCGATCGGACTCGCCCTATCTGGGATTTGATCATCTCAGGTTTCGGATATTGAATCAGTAACGAAATCTCGGCGGGGGCGTGGAAATTCGTGTGGGTTCCCTTGTCCCTGGAGGCTGAGCGTTCACATAGGTATGGACTAATCGAAATAACTCGTCCCAACTTCCTTACTCTAGACCCCTGGACTGTGAGAGATGGCCGATGGGACCAGGCCAAAGCGCTTGAGAAAGTCTTCACAGGGATATTCAGGTCAAACCCGTAGATTCAGAGCGATCAAAACTGAGGAACTGATTCCTATTACGGAAGGACAAACGGGAAAACGAGACAGGAAATTCTCGGTCAAGTGTAGTATGTCCTACCTCAGGAGAAACACTGTGAAGATTGCCCTAAGTGAAATTTTTTACACTTTCTCTGACACAGAGAATGTGTCTTGCCAGCTCACTGGCCCAAAGAATGTAGAACTTTTTGTAACAGCTCAAATATGCCCATTACTGAAGACTGGGGAACGACCTACCCTGCCAAGTGTGAGAAACTGTGCACAGTAATTATGTCCAGGTTAAGTTAGTGTGGGTACATGGGTGGAGAAAAAGGAACGGAGGTTGTGTAAATCTAGGCATGTATCTATGTGGATGGGTTTGTGTGTGTGTGTGTGTATGTGTATGTGTTTTGTGGGGGAGGGGGGCTGTTTCTTAGTGAATGTTGATTGTGTTAAGAGTGATCTGGAAGTAAACCGTTTAAAAGAACGTACGTATTCAAGGAACATTATTTGAGTAGATCTGGGTGAGGGTTCTGTATATGCCTGTGTTTGAGGGACGGTTGTGAATTTTTGTGTATACCCGGTGCATAATGAGAGGAGAACAGAAACTACGACTTCTTGAGACTTGTCCAGACAGGATAAAATCCATTCTAGAAAAAGATCCAAACTTAGGGGTCCTCTAGCCTCTCCGACCCTCAAACCCTCTACTAGGAAGGACAATTTGCCCTGGAGTATACACCCTTGGAGGTGAGGCAAAGAAATGCATTAATCTCCTAACTCTGGGTTAATGAAGGACAAGTTTGAGAGTTGACAAAGGAGGCGCCAGAATCCGGGGGAGCGAAGCTGGGTAGTTGGGGGTGAGGGGAGTGATTTAGATACGGGGGTGGGGGGGCGAGGAGGGAAAAAAGGACTGCTTTCCTTTGCTGTGAGACAGAAAACGTGTATGGTGAACCACAGAGAAGACTACAAGGAGAAGAGCACATAGCTGCCTCAACCAGCCCAAGGGAAAGAGCAGAGAAGCCTAGCGGATAGAGACCTTCACAGAGTAGACTGTTTGGCATCAGAGCGCGCTTGTTTCCCCGCAGTGTCTCAGTCTGGAATCAGACTACACTCCCAACTCGGGGACAATAGGCGGAAGCCCAGGATTGCTCCAGACAACCCCCAAAAAGAGATCTAAAAAACTGGACAGCTAAAAGGTAGAAAATAGAGGAGACCAATCCCTTTCCCCTCTCCTACCTCACAGGGAACTTCCGAATTAAAAGAATGGGGAAGGTGGGTGAGAAATAGAGCTCTAGGAGTACAGACAAGCCTGTGGGCGCAATTGAATAGGGGATTCTTTTCGGAGCGATAAGTACTGTCTTCCATATGGGTCAGGTAACAAAGTTTGATTCAACTACCCCGAGATCCCCGACCCGAGTATATTTTTGAGAAGTCAAAATGACTGCTTAGTTTGCTCTCTGCCCAACCACAACCCGTAGGGACCCCCAATCCTGGTCTTGGGAGAGAGAAGAGGAATTGGATTTAGGTCGATTAAGCTTACCCAGATCCAAAGTTTGTGTGTGGAAGGTGAGAGAGGGAATGGGGGGAAGGGGTAGGATGCAGAGGATTGTCTGTAATAACTGCTAACATCTCATCAAAAGCTGCAGCAGAAGAGTGAAAAACAAAGTATAATAGGAGCCTGGTTGGATTTCACCAAAAATGAATAGTGTCCATGGACTTCATTTTTTGGCATGCTGGACATGTCAGTGACAAAACTGAGGAAGGTGGGGCAGAGAACTTTCTCCCTCCTTTTTGCCTAGATTGTCCAAAAGAGAGAAGGATAGGCCTGCATTCAGTCTCAGGTTTAAACTACCAGTACACACAGCAACACACACACACACACACACACACACACACACACACACACACACACACACACACACACCGAGGGATAGAAAATAGAAAGTCAGAGAAAATTGCAGACAGAGAATAGGTACTCAATGAGATACAAGCCTCTTTTCTCACTTTCATTTGAACTCTATGCCGCTCACTCTTCCCTCACTTTCTTTGCATTTTCATACAATTATTAAGGTTAAAGATTTAGAGATAAAAGGGACTTTAGAGCCCACCTGTGCAGCTCTCTGGACTGAGGCCCCTAGACAGAAGGTGGCTTACTCAAGATCACATGGGTAGTAAGTTAGAGAACCATGATTCAAACCTAGGTCCTCTGTCTCCAAATCAGGGTCTTTGGTTTACCTTTCTATTCCTGCTTTTCAATCACATGACTGAAGGCATTATACAAATAAGCAAAACGATTTTTTGGCCTTTAATGTCTCATTGGTTTCCCTAGTTATCAACAAACTAAAGTACCAAGTGATGTGTGTGTGTGAATGTGAGTACGAGCACAGCATATAATAAGCATTTAATAAAGATCGCTTTGGTTGAGGGTGAGGGTGTGTGCACAGTCGTGGAAGTTAATGTGTGAATAAATGTGTTTGTTAGTGTTGGGTGTTTGAGGAGTGTGTAAAATTGTGAGTATGAGGGAGTGGAAGTATTCATGGATGTTTGTATCAATGATAGGGTGAATGTGTGAATTCTCTCAAGTGTGCATGAGTTTGTTGGGCTGGGTTCCCCGCTTGAGTTTCTCTTATTCCTTCTACGTATTTTCCCTTATTTCCCTATCTTAAAAGTTAAAATTCTCTTTCCCATATTCCCACCCTCCACTTCATCCACCTCTCTCTAGATCACCACATTTAAAAATAAATTAAACCTAAAATGAGCAGAATCCCCCTTCATTTTGGGACCTCTTTCTGAACTTAAGCTCCATACCAGGACTGGCAAACGCACTAAAAATGCTAGGCTATGGGGAGAGAGATAAAGGGCCAAGTGATAAGTAGCCAAATTCTGCGATTAATTTGTGTACATGTCAACATGGATGCCTCAACAGAAGATATTCGATTCTGTTCACCCAATTACAAGTACACACTTTTAACACAGGAGAGACATGGAAAAGGCGCTCCTGGTTCTCCCAGTCTGAGTCTTCGTCTGTCCCATCCCTTTTGGATGGGGGGAATTCTCACTCAGCTCTCTGGAGGCTACTCTTCCGGTCACCCCTGGAAAGGAAGCGTAGGAAAATGAATTGGGCCACCTACCGCAGGGTTCCGGATCCGGACGATTTTATTCATATTTTCCACATAAATTACACAAGCACTTTATAAAATGGTTACAGGGAAAACACCTTATAAGTGCATAACTTAAATCCCACCCCTCAAAGACGGATGCAAAGCTAGCCTCCCCAAACAGGTTCCACGTATGACTGTCCTTTACAATCTGTATGCAAGACTGATTGTTCGATTGCGCGGACACTGTGTTCGAGGGAACTGTTCGAGCAACACTGTATGGGACCGTGTATTTGTGTGTGGGGGGGGGTGGGGGCGGGGGGTTGTAGAATTGTGCTTGCCTGCTACTGAGTGTGCAGAATTGTATGAGTGACCATGAGTGAGGGGGGGCAAACAGGAATTGTGGGCATTACTAAGTGTCACTGGGATCTGTGTGACAGCTGCCACTGCGGTCGTTGTGTGTTCCTGTTAGTGATACTGTGGGCACCCAAGTGCATTATGAAACTTCGTGACCGTGGGTGACTATGCAGCTGCTGTGTGGGGTGTGGTTGTCCACGAATGACTGTGAAAGTGTCTCTGGGTTTCAGTAGGGCCGAATTGACAGGGGATCGACGGGCTCCTTGGGGGACCTTCAAAATGCTCTCGATCCTAGAAGCTCTAATTTTCCTCTCTCCTCCTCCACTTCCTCGGCCTCCCTCTAGATTCCCAAATTTAAAAATAAAATAAAATAAACGGAAATTGAGCAGAATCTGAAAAGTATCAGCTGAACCGAGGATCAGGGAGAATAAACTGCCCGGGACTAGAGGCTCCAGCTGGGTCCCCAGGTCCCTTCTGATCGAAGTCTCTATTTTATTTCCAAGTTCTTTTCCACTGAAAATAAATCTGGAGATAAGGGTGGGTTTGCTCACCCGGAGTGGACAATACTGGTACCGAACCTCGGAGAGCAGAGGCAGGTAGCGAGCTGACTTTCTACGAGTTTCACTTTTTGTCCTGTTACTGAGGCGGGGAAGGGCAGGGAGAACTGGCTCGTGGTCCGTGAAAAGGGCTGGGGCAGGGAAAGGGTCCTCACTCTTTCCTCTGTGCAAAACCCTCGGGAACCTCCCCTACCCCTTTCCAGGCACAGCCCCCGACCTTGGTCCGTCTCCCGAGGCTGGGTGCGGGGTGCAGTGCTAGTACTCAGGGTGGGGAGGTCGCTCCTCTCGTTCACAACCCCAAAGTCTGGGCTCCCACTTCTTTGGCGGGCATCCTGGAGGGGCTGAGGATCGGAGAGATCAAGGAGGGGACAGCGAAACCAAGCGGGGTAGGCCCGGACAGGAGGGGGGTCACTCGCAGGCTGAGGCCACTGACGTGACGCTGGTGATCTTAGCAGTGTCGTCGGACCAGGGCTGCAGGTTCTGCAGGGCAAAGAGCGATGAATTGTGCACGCAGAGCGGGTCAGCCTGCAGCGGCTGAGCCAAGCTCTTCTGGAAGGCCTCCTGCTGCAGCTGCATGAGGATGCGGTTAGCCTGCTGCCTCTCCGCCTCCCGCTCCTCCGCCGTCTGCCGCCTGTACGGGGACAAGCCTCCTCAGAGCCAGCCACTGCCCTTCCCCCTCGGCCCTCGGCTCCCCAATATCTTGGGGCGGGAAACTGTTGCTCCCAAGAACACCAGTTTCTTGAGTCTAGAAAAGGAACACCGGGTGAACCCTCCCCACAGTCCCAAGGGTATCTCAGTCCCCCGCCCCACCCCACCACTGAGGTATTAAGAAGGAAGACTGGGAAACTTGGTGGTGAAGGGAGAACAATCTCCTTGCTTTTCCTAGCTCCTTTCTAGTTCCAGCGCCCGGTCAAACATCAGCCTAAGTGCGGCGTCCCGGGCTATTGCTGGAAAATTTCTCTGAAATTGTGTATGTGTGTGCTAGTCTATGTTGAAGGGTACGGAGAGTGGACGCGCAGAAAAGAAGTTCGGTCACCCGGTAAGAGTCCCTTAACCACCTTGCTCTCAGACTAGGCAGTCTAGAAATGAAACTAGTAATCACCTTAGGGGCCTCTGCACTCTAATTCACTGGCTGTCGTAGATCTGGAGAGAGTCTGATCCTCTTACTAGCCGGGACGCGGGGCTTCCTAGAAAACCCACCTAGCAAAGACTCCCTGACTTTTCCCGTATTGCTCAGAAGGTTCTGGGTACAAGGACAGAGAGGACAAGTGGCCCAGTAAAGTCTCCGAGACATGGACGAATTTAGCTCTATTGGTGTCTAAGCGGAGTGAGCGTCTCAGAGCTACAGACACTCAGAAACAAACAGGCTTCCAATGAGCCAGCCTGGGGTTGCAAACTAGCTTTCCTCCTTTTACCCCATCCCCCAACTTCCCGCTTCCAGAGTAAGTCTTGCGTACTGAAGAAAAGGGATTGATTCCCAATCGCTTGAACTTCCAACCCTGGGTCCCAGAGTTCCCTGACTCTTTGAGCCAAGTCGGTTCCTCCCTCTCCTTAGCCCTGTGCTGAGATCCCAGTAAGGCCCGTCCGGTTTCCATGAAGCCAGTAAGAGGAGGCGATGAGTCACATATTCCATCTAATGCAACCTCCCTCCACCCCTCACCCCTCCTGTAAACTGAGATCAAACGTCTGTCTCTAAGGTGAACGGATCTAATGTGAGTCCCTGGAGCCTCCAGTAGCAATTTGTAGCAGATCGATTTAAAAAGCAGAAAGCAAACGAGGTTACCTCTTGGCCTGCTTTCCTCTTCCTTTCCTTTTGTAATTTCTTTCTCTCCTTTTCTCTTTCCTTTCTTCCTATCTTCCTTTTTCCCTTTCTCTGCCCCTCCCCCCATTTCAATCTGTCTAGATTTCTTTCTTCCTCTTTTGGTTTTTCTTTTCCCCCTCATTTCCTGTGTCTCTGGGATTTTTTTTTCTTCCCAAGAATTAAGGGTTTTCATTCCAAACGAAAAAAAAGTTTGATATCTTTGTTTTTCTTCATTAGGAATAAGATCAGTTTAATTCCCCAGTTTTCTTCCCCTGTCTGGGAATCTGTTTCTGTTTCTCCCTGTCTCTCGTGTGTCCCGGTCTAAATATTAAAAATCTTTCCCTATCTCTCCTCTCTGTCTCTCCCCCAAATCCTCAATTGTGTTTTTGTGAGCCCCAGTATTCCGGCTAGTTTGTCATTCCCACTCCCCTTCCCAGAAAATACCTTCCTTGTTCCCTCCCTAATGACTCCTGGAAGCCTCCTCCCCCATCTCCTACTGCCTGGAATGCATGACTGCGGAAAAGTCGACCCCACGGGGGCTGCGTGTCTTCTTTGTGGACACGACAGCAGAATCCCAGGCAAATTCAGCTTCTTCATTCAGAAAAAGAGGAAACTGTAATTCCTTCCTCTGCCCAGCCGGCCCTGCCGGGCTCGGCGCCTCCCTCTGACTCCATTCACATTAGCTGCCGCTCCCCAGGGGCTCTGAAAGAACCGGCGTGAGAATGTGTGTTAGTGAGTGTAGTGTGGTGTAATGTAGTGTAGTCCAGAGTCTGTAGATTTGTGTGAGTAGGGGTGGAGAGTGTGGGTGAGGGGTGGAGAGCCCAGACAGACAGTGAGACAGAGAGAGAGACAAAGACACGGAGATAGAGACAAGAGGACAGATTTTGTCATTCTATGAGGGATCCAATTTATGAGAAAAACTGTGCAAGTCTGTACCTATGTGTGAGGAAGAGTGTGGATGGACAGACTTTGGGAGTACTCGAGAGTTGAAAGTGTGTGTGTGTGACAGAAGGAGACCAAGCAAATGTCTCCCCAGCTCCCTGGATAGCTCTCTCCCGTTCTCTCCTAAGACACATCCATCTGTTCTTAATTGATCACTCCCAACCCCGATTCTGACTGATTGATTTTCCATCTCTAGGGTAGGGCATCAGAGTCGGTCACTGCCTGAGGCGGGCTGGGGCTTGCTGAACAAAATGGTCTCTGGTAGCCAAGCCATCGAGTGAAGCTTTCTCCTTCCGGCCTTCTCCCCGCCACAGGCAGAGATTGTTGCTGAGATGGGTTGTTTGGTGGGAATTTTAGATGATGGGCCTTAGTTGGGTCGGGAAGCTCAGCAGAAAGGAGTTCCTTTAGCCACTACACGGGAATATTAAGCCAGGAGGATCTGGAACACCTACAGCAGAGTTCGACTCCACTGTGGAGCTACGGGTGCAGAGTCCCCTCCTCCAAAAAAAAAACCTTACTGTTTTCTTCCTTCTGACCTTCATTTCCTTATGCAACTAGATATTCCACTTAGGTTATCGGTTCAGTCTCTCGGTAGTTACCAGAACCTCCACCAGAAGACTGGCTACCCTCTGCAGCTCCTGGAAGACTCCAGGGTCACCCAGGTTGCCTGGGCTCCTACCTGAGGGACCTGTCTACAGAGGCAGAAGAAAGTCGCAGAGTCTTACTTTCCCATTCCAAGCCCGTAATCCCCAGTCATCTACTTTGCTCACACTTCTACCCAACCCCTAGCCCTGGGGAGAGGAGGCTACGGCGGGAGTCAGATTGCCATGTGTTAGGTGTATTGATTCTGAAATATTTGCTATCCACCGCCAGGTTGGAGTTCCAAAGAAGTTTCCTCAGAGACATTCAAACTCCACGTCACCATCCTGCCAAAAGGCACACACACACACACACACACACACACACACACACACACACCAGTATACTGAACAGACCCATACACGGTCATGTTTGGTTCAAAAGTGGACATTATGGTGGACGTATACTTCACCCAAATGCTCTAACACGGTTTTCCGAGTTCAAGAATACGGAGATTTGGGATGGGAGAGCGGTGATAGGGAAAAGACCAATCATTTGCCTACACAGGATCTTGTCCAGATCAATACAAAATGGGTCATTCCTGGCTGCCGGAGGTGAGTCAGGATAGCCAGGACGTGAGCCCCCAGTTTGATCCGAAATGACTTCTCTGAGCCTCACCACGGCGCATACACAGCCTTCGCATCTTGGATTTGGGAGTTGAAAGGAGAAAGGGTGGACTGAAACAGTCAGAAATAGCTTAGGAGAACCAGCTTTAGTCAACCAGGCCGCTCACCCGCCCTTATGGAATTCCCAGTTTCCTGCAGACTCACCTCCATTTCGTCCTCCGATTCTGGAACCAGGTTTTGACCTGCGCGTCGGTCATTTTGAGCGCCTTGGCCAGGGCCGCACGCTCCGCGGACGCCAGGTACTTTTGGCGATGAAAGCGCTTCTCCAGCTCGCAGATCTGAAGGCGTGTGAAGGATGTACGAGGTTTCTTCTTCTTCGGGGGCGTCCGGTTCTGGTAGGGGTGACCTATACGGCGTGTTACAGTGAAGGGTGAGAGGGCCACTGGAGCGGGAGACAGACAGACGGCAGAAGCAAGTGGCACAGCGTCAGGAGGCGTCCACGGCAAAGGCACACACCGCAACCGAGCCCTAGTGACCCGGAGCTGAGGAGCGAGCAGGCCCGGAGAACAGGGAGCAGTGGGAAGCTAAGCTCAGGCCTGGCAACAAAGCTTCCTGCCTGCAATTGTCTCAGAGCTGCCTGAAAACCCTTCCTCAATCCCCCTTGCCACCACCAAGACCTTAGCCCCAGCCTCCCGTCCCTTTCTACAGGTAGCCTCCTCTGTGTCAGTTTTCTCTCTCAATTGGAGTGGGGGGCAAGCTGAAGCAGTCCCATCCCTCCTTCTCAGCTGAGCCCTGAAGTAGGATAAGTCCCCCTGACAAATGCCTGTATTTGGTGCTGGGCGGGAGCAGCTATGGTCAGACAAGCAGGGTAAAGATTCTAGAGGTTCAGATACAGTTGGCACACATAAGCATATTTTCACACAACATACACATATAATCACCCTCATACACAGATACAATTATGTGTGTCACTTCAAATATATACCACATACAAACCTGCAAGTCACACATAATTCTCATACAAGTACACAATTAATTCTCACAACATACTTATATACATGCTCACATACACATTCTTACTCCATATACTCATGCTTTTACACACATATTCTCTGAGAACAAAATTCTTTAAAGGGGTATTCCTGGGGAGGCTGGCAGGGTAATGCCTACCTGGGCCTAGCTGGGTATGCTTAGGCCTTAGGGCCTTACTGGAGAGGGAGGTCTGGTGTAGTAGGAATCAATCTCACAAGGTTCTGGAGAAGGGAAAGGAGGAAGCACTGTTCTGATCCTGGGAGTCCTCAACCTACCTGGGCCCTTTTCTTGGAGATCTAGAGCCTCCCTTTTAATAAAAGGCCTTGCTCATGTAAATTCCAGATTAGCTAGGCTCTGCTAGTCCTAGCCTCTACACTCTCCAGAGTCAGGGGCATTGTGCCACTATACCTTCTCAGAACTCTGAGAATTTCCAGATCTTCCTACTTTTAGTGAATCTGCAGGAGGAGTACATGGGAAACTAAGACCCTCAAGCTGAACCTCCAGCTCTCAGAGATGAGTAAGAAACTGAGTCTACCTGATGGAGCTCCCAGTTCTAGGGGAGAGCAATATTTACTCCTCGGAAATGGGGAGCAGCCACTTCCCCTTCCCCTATGTTATCTGGGGATTAGAGCCCTTCATTTCCTAGAATTACAGGGGGGCACTTCTGCCGGAGAGGCTAATCCTTGAATCCCCAGCTCCTGCTCCTGCTTGGTGCCAACCCTGTTTGGGAACCTTCATTGCAAGCGGGGACTGGTTTCCTCCCCCTCCAGGGCCCCGCAGCATCTGGGCTCTGGCTGAGAGTTCAGGTTGGAAAATGAACAGGGGGGCCGTGTGTGTGTGTGCCTGCATGTGTTGGGGGAAGGTTAGGCTAGGGGCCCTGGGGAGGGGAACAGCCCTGGAAAGGGGGGTGGGGGAAGATATAAAAGGAGAGAAGAGAAAAAAGGAGGAGAAAGAAATGAGACTGTGTAATCGTCCCCGGAGTCGCACTCAGGGCTGCTGGATCGATGGCCCGGTCAGGGTTGGTGCATTATTAATTGAGCAGGGGGTCGGGGAGGAGTGGAGTCAAGCCCGGGCTGAGACCAAAAATAAAACAAGGCCGAGGGCTAGGTGGCGGGGGGGGATGGCTTATACCCAAGCAGATAGAATCCGAACCTTGCCTGCCCCTCCCCCAGGTTTTCGGGCAGGGGACTTCCCAGAGGTGGCTACCCCTACTCCACGTGTCTCAAGTCCTTCGGTTCGGGTGGGCTCTGCTCTGAGGCAGAATGGGAGTAAGCTCGGAGCTCCGCTCACCTGGGGTTTTTTTCAATTCGTTGTTTGTTCTAAGATTAGTGCAAAGGTCTACATTTTTCCACCTTCTGCTCTGAGGGAGCAGGAGGGAGCGGGAGAACAAAGTAACCCCTTTCCAGCGTCCCCTACCCAAGCCCCCAGATCCTATTCTCTCTCCGCTCAGGGAAATTGATCCCGCAGATCTAGACCTTCATGCTCCTCTCTTTTCGATCCCCTGGCTGGGATTGAGCAAGCCAGGAACCGTGGGGGAGAGGCGGAGCAGAACCAGGGCTGAGAGTTGGGGGGAGGGGTGCAGAGATCGAAGAGAGCAAGTGGGACATCAGTTGGGGAAGGGGCCGGCCGGGCTGGGCAGAGGCTAGGAGCAAAGAAAGCGGAAAGGGAATCACGGGTCGGCATGGAGGAGAGAAGCTAATCTGTGATAGATCGGGAGGCGCAGAAAGGAGCAGGAATCCGAACAGAGGGTGGGGAAGAGAGGCAGAGGCGGGCACGAGTCAGGGCTCACCTGTGAACCTGTCCTTTGTGTATCGCCGGTTACTCTCCATCCAGGGGAAAGTGAGTCCTGTGAGGTTGTTGACGCTGGGTACGGCGGGTACAGTGGGCATGCCGGTGGCGAGGGGCTGGTGGTGAGGAACTGCTCCGGCCAGAGGCCTGTGGGCAGGCACCCGAATCACCCCGGCGGAGCTGAGAGCGCCACCGCTCCCGCCGCCCCCCGTGCCCATGGCCATGTTCATATTGTAGGAGCCCGCCAGCGAGGCCATGCTGCAGGCACTGCCGCCACTGCCTCCGTAGCCTCCCGCTCCACCGCCGCCGGCGCCTGCTCCGGCTCCAGCCCCGGGCCCCGGGCCCGGACCAGCCCCGCCGCCACCGCTGCCGCCGCCGGCTCCCCCATAACTCCCGGTCATGGTGTTGTACGCGCCGCTAACTATGCACCCGAGCCCGTAGTCTGCGTCCTGCAGGCGCGAAGCAGACACCATGCAGCTGCCCTGGTCCGGGCTGTTGAGGATCTGATCAATGCCGAAACTGATGGGCTCTGCGTGGCCCGGGTGGAGGTGGTGCGGGGCCAGGTGTTCCATGTCCCCCGGCGCACCCGGGCCCCGGCCCCGCTGGGGGCCCAGCGACACAAGCACAGAAGAGCTGCCGGGGGGGTTGAGCTCCTCTGGGGTGGCGGCGCAGGGCTGGGCTGGGCGGGCCCGCGGGCAGGAGCGGCGCGGTGGGGCGCGGGGCGCAGCGCGGCTGCGGAGGCGGGAGCAGCCGGCACCAGCTTCGGGTTCGCTTAGGGTGCTGGGGGAGACTTGGAGGCGAAGTGCGGAAGGGTTCGTTGAAGTAGCCGGGGGGAGGGGGAACGCCGCCTGTTCCTCTCCTCCTCCGGATTCTCGCTCGCTGTTGACTCTGGGACATCAATCACTGGGCGAAAAGGCCTGGGTGAGATGTAGCTTCGCAGTTTTAGGCCCTGTCTCTCCATTGGCTGAGAGCAGAGAGGAGCCGAATGAATGACAGTGAGGAGGAGAGGGGGAGAGAATGAGGGAGAGGGAGGGAGAGAGAAAGAGAGGAACTGGAGGAGGGCGGAGGGAGAGACTGAAAGAGTGAGAAATGGGGAAAAAAAAGGCGGGGGGGGGTGGAGAGAGAGAAGAACCAAAAAAAAAAAAGATAGGGCAGTAGAAAGAGAAAGAGGAAAGTCATAGGAAGCGATCGAGAAAGACAAAGTAATGGGACATAGTAACACAGGAGAAAGAGGTGGTAAAGAGAATAGCCAGACCTAGCCTCATCCTGGCAAAGAGGGCCTCTCCACCTCTCCCAGCTCCCAAATCAGAAACCCTCAGTTCCTTGGGCTCTGGTCCCCCAGGTGTCAGGAGTCTCAGGGAAAGGCGGAAGTGGCTTCCATCCAGGGTTGACAACAACACCTGCTAATTAACCTGGAGATTTGCTTCCAAGCTCCAATTGTGGATGGTTAAAAAGAAATTTTTGGTTTTAGTCTCCCAGTGTATGGAGATCTGACTACTTTGGGTAATTTAAAGAAAATACTGGCAATGTTCACTTCAAAATTTATTATTTTTAATACCTTCTCTCATATTCCTAGCTCCGGAAAAGCTGACAATAATATTTATAGCTTTGCTAGAATCTCTGGATTCAGAAATGGGATTGAGAAGAAGCTAGGAAAAGGACAATTAATGGGAGATGAACTATGGACTCTCAGGCTGGATGTGATGACCCTTGCCCAAAGTTTCTAGACACCCCCATCTCAAATGCTTTTCCTTCATCTTACAAAACCTTGCTAAAGTCCCACAAATCATCTCTTCCTTTGGGTTTACAAGCTTCTCTCAAAATGAAGATGCCTTTGGGTAATAACAGTCACCCACACCTTAGTGTGATTAATTTAATTACAGATTCATAGATTGCTAGAACTGGCCATAGAGTTTATCTTGTTCAACCCCTTTGTTTTCTTTAATTTTATTTTAAAATAAATTTTGTTGATGTCTCATCTTTATATGACAATCATTTCTCATCCTCTTCCAACTTTAATCATCCCTTGTGACAAAGAAAAATAAGCATATATGTATATATACATATGTATGTATATATTAACCATATCTGAAAATGTAATCAGCACTCTATTAACTCCCTCATTTTACAGATAAAGGAGGTTCATAGAGATCAAGTGATTTGCCCAAGATTACACAGTTGTCTGCAGAATCAAAACTCAGTCAGATCTTCTGATCCTTTCCATATAGGGTGCTTTCCATTATTCTATATTGTCAGAGCTTTTCTTTCTAGCAGTAACTAAGATCTACTTCCCTGAGAGAGTGGGGCTGGAGCACTGGTCGATTATTTGTCAATTTTTTTGTGTGTCTCTAGACCTTTGATGGGGTGAGAACAAATCTTTTTATTAAAGGTGGTTGCTCTGTGAAATATGGATTCACTTAAAAGGCCACACTTAAGGACCTAGAGGGTCACATGTGACCTCTAAATCGATGCCTCCCCACCTCTGGACTCTAGGGTTATTCTTGAGGGAAGCTTAGGCACTGGGGACCAAGGCATAGTGGGGGTTGGGGAGGGAAGTCATGGGAGAGGTTACCTGGGTGCCTGGCGATAGAAGAGGAGAGCAAAAAGAGAGAGGAAAGGAGACCAAAGACAATCTTCTTGTATTTAGGAATGTTGCCCAAAACCAAGGAAGAGAGAGGAATCTCTCTCCTCCTCTTCTATTTATTTCTTCTCCTTCCTCTCATCTCCATCCTCCCTCTTACACTGCATTGGCCCTACTACTCTCCAGTCAAATTTCTGGCCAGTACTGTTCAGTACTCTGTGGACTAGCCTGAGTACTTTATCTCTAGGGAAAACTTTTCATGAGTAAATATTCTTCTGATTTCCAGACAATCGAAGGAGTATACGAAAAATTATTGTAGTTTAGAGGCTGCCTGAGATGATAAATATGAAAATTTACGTTGTGGATGCCAGTCAGTGGGAGAATGGCCTGAGGTCTTCCTTGCTCCACAATCCAACTATTCCTCCCTCTTCTGGGAGTTGCAGGAGTGCCTTCTAATATGATTTAACTCCCTTTGATCCCCTTTCTGTCCTTTTCCATATGTTTCTGCTAATAGCTGGTCACTTTGTGTTTTTGAGTGCTGGTAGAGAAGGGGCCAGAGAGATCTGAATACTACATAATCCCTCATCATCATGCTGGCCATGCAATTCCCCTTTCTAAAGATGAGCTTCTCTATTCTGAGCTTGGGCAGCTAGGTGATGCCGTGTATAGATCACAGGCCCTGGAGTCAGGAGGACCTGAGCTCAAATCCTGTCTCAGACACCTACTAGCTATGTGACCCTGGGCAAGTCACTTATCCTCTAAAAAATTGCCTCCATGAAAAATAAGAACAAAGTTGAACACTTTCTGATCCTCATAAAAGTCACATAGTGAGTCCTTTTTAAGTGAAAGCATCTACACATTAGGAAGACCTAGATTCAAGCCCTGCCTTGAACACGAACTAGCTTTGTGATTGGTCAGATATTCTGAGCACAGGATCCATTATTCATTCCTTTGAAGTTTCTTCAATTCCTCACCCTCAACTATCCCATGCCTTCTGATGCCATGTAATAACGAACTGACCCTGAATGTCTAATCACAGGCCTTTTGTCTTTCCTGGAAATGAAGACTATTTCACATTATTTCATCCTTTTAGCTCTTCACACTACTCCTTTGACCCATACTTCACTCCCCAATCATCTTCTCTCTGGAAAAACCTCATATTATTTTGTGTTGTCTCTCCCTCCCCCTCGCCCTTAGTTTGTAAGTTCCTGGAGGGCAAGGACAGTCTTTTTATCAATTGAATCTTGAGCATTTAGTATAGCGCCTGACAGAGTAGGCACTTACTTATTATTAGACATTAGATACCTTCAACCTCCTAGATATAATTCCCCTCTCCTATTGTTTACATAGGCAAGATGTATGATCAGTCCCTAGCCCCTTTGCCAGTTGAAGGGTTCAGTACATCCAAAGATAAGCTTACAAAAGTTGTCAAAGGCTGAGCAAATTGGGATGCCTGGGAGGAAATGTTCACCTTTCCTACTCTAATAAGCCTGTAAATGTGTGTGCTTATTATCCTATGGGCCTTTTCCCTTTGTAAACACCAATTGTAGTCATTTAACTTGTGGTACACCATGACCTTGAGACCTCTTTATCAATCTTACCCTTAGCCCATGTTTAATTCTTCCTGCAAGGTATAGCATTCAGCACAGAGTTTAGAAAACCTCCTGTTTGTCAACCTTGATAATTTCTCTAATTTGGTGGAGTCAATTCTAATTCTGCCAAAGAAAATAAACAGGGCATTTACTGTATCTTGTGATCAAGCCTATTAGAAAGAATAATTTGTTAGTTATATAAAATAGCTGTTTGAAAGAGTTGTCCAATAGAGCTTTCTCTCTATCAGCCAGTGCCTTAGTTTGACACAAGCTATGTGGGGCTAATCCTGACCCCCAAGGGCTTCATTCCCCAGGTATGTCTCCTTCTGCCAAAACTGGGAAATAGTCCTTGATGGAAAATGTCTGCAGTAGACCCTTTTCCTTCCCCCTCCTCTCCACTCCAAGTATTGGGTATAAACTCCCTTGGAGGGAAGAAGGCTTAGATTAGGCTAGAGACCTGATCTCTAGAGTCCTGTTGCTTCTCAGGAGCCATTATTAAGATAGTGCTGGTGGATTCTTAGTATGAAGCAGTGGGAAAACGCATAGGATTTCCATTCAATAAACCTAGGTTCTAGGTTCAAATTCTGGCACAGGTACTTACTGAATACTAACTTTGGGGAATTATTTAATTTCTCTGGGACTCAGTTTTTCTCATTGGTAACAATGAAAGAGTTGGGCTAGATAACTTTCAAGGTTCATTCTAAATCTGGTGATCTTACAAAAGATTTCTGAAAGGCACAAGTTGCAATCCAGTTCTCATGGAACCCCTTCCCATCCCAGTCTTTTACTCTCCCAGGACCGTGCAACATAACTGCCCTTATCTCCAGATGTAAAGCAGAAAGTCCTTGTTCTTTCACCCTAAGGCGGGTCCCTCTTGCCCCATCTGCGATCCATATCAAGCTGCCTCCATCCGCCTCATCAGCTACATACATAAATACACATATAAACTCACTCCACCCCCACTGTTCTCTTTGGACACCCAATAAAGAAGTCTCTAATAAAAGCAGAGCAGCTGGGACCAGAGGGAAAGGGGAGGAAGGGGGAGTAAGGCCGCAGTGGCAAAGACAGATGCGTGTCCCCAATTTCCCCACTTCTAGAGACATTGGGCTAGTTGACTTTGACCATTGGCATAGATGTTTTGGATGTAGCTGCAGCTTTGTAAAGTGTTTATAATGGTGTGTATGTTCGAGGGCATAACGAGTGTGTCTGTAACAGGGTGAAGTCGTGTGTAATGGACTTATGTGACAAATATATGTGGGACCTGTGTGGGCAAAGGGAGAAATGTATCTATAAGGACATCTGTGTAAAAGCTGTGCAACATGATCTGATCTTGTGTAAGTGAGGAGTGTATTATAGTCAGTGTAGTCAGTTGTAGTTAACAATGTGTTTCTATATGAACATATAGTGGCGTTTGTGTGAGGGAGTTAATAGGGCCTGAGTGTCTGGGTTCCCTTTTGCCTCTAGAAGCCCCATTGCCTCCACTTTCAGCTAGACACTAGGCTATCGGTCAGGCTTGTTGGGGGCACCAGTGGATGAAGTTTGAAAGCCCTTCAAGTGCTGCTGCTGATTACTCAGCACTATACTGTGAGTAAGCAGAACAACTCCACTGGAAAAGACTATTTGCAGGTGAGTAATTGGGAACATTGCCCCATTCTGACCCAGGCCTCCCCCTCTGATCTTCAAAGGGGGTGCAGAAGAACACTGAATTGAGATCGACCATTTCTGACTCAAGTTGGCCTTTTAACCAGTCCCCTAAGGCTTACAAGGTTAACCAATGTGTTGACTCCTGGAGTCTCAGCCTGATCACCATCAGAATGGCTTCTCTTGGGATTTCAGGAGTCATTGAAGAGCATATACAACCAAGACCATTCTGAGACCTTGGTGATCCAAATAAAATGCACACACATTCACACACATCTTTCACTCACCCCCAGGTGGTGCTGGGTGAAGCAGTTCCAAATGGTGGATGGGTGGACAGATTTCTTTGTTACTACTGGGGCCTCAGCTGTTACCTACCTTAGCCCCCTTCCTCTTACCATCCCTGGCTCCTGGGACTTGTTAGGTTTCCCAATTCCCCTTGCCTTTGATGATACTTCAGTAGGGAAGGCACCAAGGAGAAGACAAAAGATTTGAAATAAAGAGGCTTAATGGTTCAATTCAAGTGGGAGGCTCTAAAGAAGTTAGCTAACCAAACTGTCTACTTACTGACTTCTGAACTCAGGAAAATACTGGCACTAGCCATACAGGGCCAACCCAGAGAGAGATTCCAGAAGGAAACAGGAGCTGAGGTCCAGGTCCTGGTCAGAGGTGGTCCAAGAACCAATTTTCCTGGCAACTGTGGAGAGGGACCCTGACTGGGGCAACCAACAAGCCCCCTGAAGTACCCTCCTAGTCAATCCTCATACTACAGAGTCAAAATGCATAACTTTGGAGAGCAGTTGCTTCCAACCCTATCAGCAGCAGTGACCCCAGCCAAGAGAAGGCAGGAGACATTAGTGAACTGAGGAAGGATCCTGCGGGGGCAAGAGAACATAGTTTATAGTTCCATAGTATCTCATGATTAGAAACAAGAACCCACGAACTCTGACTTTCTTCACTTGCCCTCGGGAATCATTGCAGTTAAGAGTGAGAGAAGGGAACAATTTAAGGGACTTTGACCTGGTGACGTTTTGAGAGGAACTGCCTGCACTGGTCCGGCTTGGGCAGAGAACTACCCAGGGACTATGGATTCTCTGATCCCCTATACTTTTCCACTCGGAGAATTGCGGGGGCAAGAAGGGTACCTTGCTGGGGACTGAGAGCTGGCCTGAGGCAACAGATTTTGCATGTAGGAGGGTCTAAGCAGAGGGACTGAGCTGAACGTTCCAGGCTGATCTCTCCAAGAGCTGCTTTCCTCCCTCCTTTACTCCAGTACCAGTTTCCAAAGCCGCGCTGAGTGGCGGCGCTAGCTCAGGCTAGATGAATATTGTTGCAGAAGGGAAACCTGTCAGCAAGATGGAGACTATCCCCCAGGGCCCCTAACTGTTTTCCCGGTTACGGCGGAGGCTTTTTAAGCCGGAATTCCTTTCCCAAAGTTGTTAAAGGAATTGGCCCACGGTCCAGAGGACTTTATCCTGCCCTTCTTCCGTATTTTGTGCCACCTGACGGCAGATTTCGGAAGGAAGGAGGGAAGAGGCCCAGACGACGAGACTAAGCACAGAGCAAATACCCAGCTGCCTGGGGAGTCCAAGTCGCTTTGTACCTGCCCGGAACTGTGGTGTAAGGCGATCAGCCGAGCCTGGAACCAAGGACCTGGGACTGAGGACCGAGCTGAGACAAGAGGCAGTGTAAGATTATGGGGCAGCTGGAAGGAGTGGTCAACACCCAGGTCGAGAACTGTGTCTTGGGAGCTCCTGGAGGAGAGTTCTACAGCTGTTGGGGCTGAGGGGACTTGGGAAGAAAGTCATTTTCTCACCAAGTTATAAAGGAAAACCATTTCAAAAAGAAAAGCGTTTATTGCTCCCGCGGCTTTCTTTTTCGCCCTACTTTCCTCATTCCCCCTCCACTTTCTTCTTTCTTGTCTCTTTTATCCCCCCTTTCTCACCAACCTTTCTGTTTTCCTTTCCCCTCTCTGTTCCCTCCCCTCAGGCTATCTCCACCAAACATACACCTGGGTACCCCAGGCGTATACATCCCGCGAAGAACATAATGGGGCTGCAGAGCCCATACAACAGAACTGGAAGGAACTTTGTAGACCAGAAAATCTAGTGCAACGCCTTTCTATGACGATCTTGGCCCAGTGTGACACTGGGGCCAAAGCTAGTAAGGTCCAAAGCTGAGGAATACCCAAGACTAATAAATCCAAAGCACAAAATGTAGTCGTCGCCAACTTGCTTTAGCCTCTCCTGGGGAAAGCCAGGAGAAAAGAACGAGAGTGAAAGGGAGAGAGAAGGAAAGAGGGAGGAAAGACAGAGGGAGATCTAGAAGGGGAGGAATAAAGGATAAAAGGGGAAACTCGAAGTGAGAGAACGGTAGGGAAAAGGGGAGAAAAGTTAGAAGGGGTGTAAGTGGGGAGGGGACCAAAGAGAGAGGAGAGGGACAAGGGAAGGAAGCGAGCTCTTGGCCGTTTCCTAAGACTGCTTCCTTTAAAGTACCAAATTTGGGTTAAGGCCCGAACCGCGGCGACAGCCTCCGCCTCCACCTCCCATTCCGCAGCAGCCGCTCTGGGCCTGTTTGACTGCCCGCAAAGTCGGCTAAGTAATGAGTCGGCCCTGCAGAGCACAGAGAGCTGCAATTGATGAGCGCCCAGCGCGCTCTCCTCGCCAGCCTTTTTTTCCGCCCTGCGCCTTATTAGAGTAATTACGGAGCGCGCGGGTGCGCTTAATGAGCCCCGCTCACCCGGGTGAGGTGGAAAGGGAGGAGGGAGTTGGGGGAGAGAGAGTTAAGAGGCAGCAGAGGCGGGAATGGCGGGATGGGATGGGGGGGGCAGGAGGAAGGAGAGGAAGTAGAAGGAAATACCGCACCAGTACTTCGCCTCCCTCTTCTCCGTCTCGGGGCAGGCCTGAGGGTAGGCGGGAGTTACGAGAGAACAGGCCCAGGTGTAGGCCAGGGCCCAAGCGCCGGTTCCTAAATGAAGGACTTAACCGATGGGGTCTAAAATATCCTTCCACGATTCGTGAGCTCGTAGACGTGTTGACTCCCGTCATCAGTGCAGATTGAAACCGATCTACGATTTCTCATTCTGTGTGATTCCTGCCCCTGTTCTCCCGAAAATGCTTCCCGGGGTATCTAAGACACTGGGGGACAGCCTTTGCTGTTTTTTCATACTTCGTTAATGTCAATGTAACACTCGAGCACTCCAGCTCTGATATGTATACACACTGATAAAACAGTAGACTATTCAATGGTCCTTTGAGAGTGCTAAGTATTGAGCAGCTTGCCTTCCCTTCCACCAAGTCCTGACCAGGGGAACACTCTTCCCATTCCTTCCCACTTTCGGCCTAGTTCGAAGTCCTACACAGCATCCGAGGGTTGAGTGAAGTAGAGAAATTAGACGGTTATTGGGGTGCAGACCTTGAGTTTTACAAAGCCAAAACAATCCTGGTTTTTGTTGCTTCTTCTTTCCCTCTAGGGTCTTAGACCAAGACCCCAGGAGACAAGCTTCGAAGATCCCATGCAATCCCATGGAAACGGAAGAAACAGACTTTCCCTGCCTGGGGGATTGCAGGGCGTGAAAAACCCTTGACTCAGTCCCGTTCCACTGGACCCAAATCTCTGGGTCTGTGCTGTCATCCTTAGGGCAAGGAACTAAAGTTGGAAGGGGAATGCGATTTGGGTCCAGGCCCACTTTCCTAGTACTGGCCTGATCTTCAACAAACCTTGGTTATTTGCTGAGTCTCTAATCTTTTGTCTTCTACCAGAACCGGGGCCAGCAGGCCAGGAGCAGCGGAGTCACTTAGGCTTGGAATTTTGAGATTCTGTGCCTTTTGCTTGGATCAGAAGATCAGAGCTGGAATAGACACCTGACCGGTCCATGATTTATTTGAATGGAATGATAATCTTTAGGATTTCATACAACCTGGGATGGTGTATGGTGAGATGGAGAGTGAAACGTCCGGAGGTGACCTAGTCTCCTTAGCCACAGCAAAGCATTAGAGTGAGGCAGTTGGCTGAATTGTTGAGAGGAAGCTGGAACATTTTTAGTTTATTTTGGCTAACTTAACAGTTACCCCTTTCTTTCCAATAGAGGAGATTCAGTCTCTCTCTGTACCCTGCTTGAGGTGTGGAGTTGAGGCCGCATTTATGTTGTGCTTTGAGCAAGTATCTGGGGTCCTTTGCAAGGGTGGCTATCCAGCTAGCATTTTTGTCACTCGTGCCCATTCCTGTTTATTTATACATACGCAGGTACATACTTGTGTACACATACTGTTCATTCATATAGGCACACACATACACAAACTTCGCCTCTCCCAATAATCTTCCTGTCTTTCTGTCTCTGTGTGTCTCTTCTCCGTTCCTGGTCCCCTATCCCCCAAGTTTTTCCAGACTGGCTCCAGATTCTACATTAAAGATCTTGGGGTCCCAAAAGGAGTTGCTGAGTGGAACCTCAGGTGCTTGGAGTAGAGCGCCTGACCTAGGAGGGTCGGTGCCAGCCTCCCTGGAGCAGAGTAGAGAGGAGTGCGAGTGGCGCTTAGGGGCTCGGGGTTGGGGGTGGGGGGGTGAGAGAGGGCGGTTCCGAGAGGGAATCCATATGGATGGGCTCCCGGGATACAAAGAGCAGCTGCCTGCTAGCTCCTGGTGTGCGGGCTCCGGGCTAATTGAATTAGGGCAAGCAGAGCAGGCTCCCACCCTGCGAGCCACCAGCCCCCCGCCCTCCCTCTCAGTCTCCCTCCCCTCCAGAGTCCAGAAGCTGAATGAGGAAGGCAGCAGCCTCCTGCGTCTCCTGCCCGCGGCAGCGCCCGGAGCCTTGCGGGGCGCCCTCCCCCTCGCAGCACTCCCTCCGGATTGGGCCCTTTGTCCCTCTGGCGGCTGGCCGAGTTAGGAGCCCGGCTATCCCCAACTGGACAGCGACGCCGTGATTAATGGGGCAGCCAAGAAACTGGCACGAGGAGGGGCCTGTGCAACCCCCTCCTCCCTCTTCCACCCTCAGCTGCTAGGGTTGTCAAAGGCCCTGGACCTTCCTCCGCCGTACTGGGCCTGAAAGAACTAGGCAGACTGTTATCGAATTGTGACTTAAATTACTATGTGTTGTTTGGGTGCTGTGCTCAAGTGTATGTCTGTCGGAATTTGTGTATACGTTTATGTACTTGTGTGTATTATGTGTGATTGTGGATCTGTCGGGCAAGGTGTGTGCAGGGCTCTTTGACCGAGACTGTGTCTCGACTGCAGGGACCCGTGACCCTCAGAAAATGTTTAACTTTGCACTTCTTATTCAGATCCGGGGAGCCATCTGTGTTCGAGGGTTTTCTGGAAGCCCTAAGTTTGGGACTCAGACAGCTACCCAGCCTACAAACAGGGTGCCCTCAGCCAGGAGTGTTGGGCGGCTGGAGCCTCAGAGTCAGCAAGGAAGGCCACTGCGAGAATCTCTAAGAAGAAATCTCGATCTCAAGCCCAAGAAAGATGCTCGATCCCATATTCCTGGAGGGGTAGCCAGAGGAAATGGTGATACCAGCCCAACGGAAAGAGGTCAGGACAAGAGCTATTCCACTCAAAGATTTGTGTCCAATTTGATCTGCTATTGCATGGGTTCTCTTCTCTCCTCCTTTCTGCTTTTCCTCCTCCTCCTCCTCCTCCTCCTCCTCCTCCTCCTCCTCCTCCTCCTCCTCCTCCTCCTCCTCCTCCTTCTTCTTCTTCTTCTTCTTCTTCTTCTTCTTCTTCTTCTTCTTCTTCTTCTTCTTCTTCTTCTTCTTCTTCTTCTTCTTCTTCTTCTTCTTCTTCTTCTTCTTCTTCTTCTTCTTCTTCTTCTTCTTCTTCTCCTCCCCGCCTCTTTCTCTCTCCCCTCCCACCCCCTCCATGACACATTTTGCATTCTTGTCCCCGCCCCAAACTTGCCACTCCTAGGAACAGGAAAATCTGCAGCAAATTCTCTGACGTTTGAGAATCACTTTGCGGGGCAGGAATCAGAGGCAGAGAGATGAATGCCAAAGCCACTGAAACATCCACTGCAAATTAAGCATTAAGGACTTGGAGCTCCGATTTTTGCTTGTAGAATAGATGAACAGAGGCGGGGAGACACTAGTTCCCTACAATTCCCATCTACGTGTGGAGGGGAGGAGGAGGGAAGGGGCAGACATTCATCAAAGCTTGGCGGCTGGACGCTCCCTATACCATCCCATACAGATGTGTTGGCAAAAAACTCGGAAGAGATGAATGTCCTTCCCTTAGTACAATCAGATAAAACGAGATTTCCCTGGTTAATTGGGCCAAGGGGCAGATTAACAGCACACCTAATTTCTTTTGGCCAAGAAAGACCGGTCGTCGGTCCTTTTCCTTGGTCCTTCTCCTAGTGTGCTCTTACTTCCCAGAAAATGGCAAGAGGATGTGAGTGGAGGAATGACCATGCCTGCGAATGCAAGAGATGTTTAAGCGGCTTTGAAGACGAGTCTATCACAGCATATGACTAATCTGATACCTTTCTCTCAAAAGGACATAAATCTTAACATTAGCTAAGACCAGCAATCCTGGCGAGCTGAGCACTCACTCACTCACCCGGGGATCAGGGTCGGACTCTACAAGGAGGGCAAATGAGGAGGTTGGCATGGGCTGGTCATGGGGGAGAGAGGATGCCTAGATAGCAGGCAGGCAGTCAGATCATCGCCTCGGTGAGTTCGACTCACATAGAGCGCATTAAGATCCAGGAAAGCACCTACAAGAGAGATCTGAGGGACCCGCTGCGAACCAGAGCCTACTCTCCTCTCCTAGCTCAGCATGTAGGCTCAAGTAGGGGAACCCAGGGGCTAGTGAAACTGTGGTTCGGCCTCTGCTCTGCTTCCTCTTTCTTCTTTCTTAGTTGCATTCGCAGTGGTTCCGGCGGGGGCAGCGCGGCCGCTGTGCTTTCTCCAGCTCATAAGATTTCTAACACAATTTTTCCAGGACTTTTACTGCTCAGCGGAGATGAGCAGTGACATCCCTGTCTCCCCTTTCATAAATATTACATCTTCCCAATGCAATTACAGGAAACCGAGCAGCGGAGTGTTTACTAAATAAGATTATGGGATAATGCTAATGTATTTCATGTCGGTGTCTGACACCAGACAAACTCCCTATTAATAACCACTCAATGAGGCGCGCAGCCTCTCACCGGGGGCCGCTGCAGGGGACCTCCAGCTTTCTGCGTGGGAAGTGGCCATTTCTTGGCTGTGCACTAAAGTGGAGCTGACGGGGCCCGGGAGCAGCCTCCAGCCTGGTCCTGGGAGCTCCAGGAATGCCCCAACCAGAAGCTACAGCAAATTACTCCTCGCCAATACTGCTACTGCAGATCATGGCTGTCGTCCATTTAACCCTGGGGTCACTCAGGGCACATTATTTGGACTGAGATGTGGTCACTCTACCTCCTGCTCCATAGGATCCAGGCCTAGATTTCCGCAACTTTTAATTGTCTGTAGTCTGACTTTTTTAGCCGAATCTCCTATTTGGGGATAGGGTGTGGGGAGAGGAAGGGGGACAGGACAACATAGCACCAAAAAAGAACTGATAGCTAGGGTTCAAGGTCTATTTTGCCAGCCCCCTGCCCAAAGGTGAAATATTATAAACAGACGGCTCTTTTCTACCTTAAAATAAAAAGATGTTTCATGCACATGGATCTAAGTAATGAGGGACCAGGGAGGGATGGGAGAGCCTGCAGGCTCAGCAAATCCTGCATTGCCTCTGAGGCCTCCCCTATCCCCCTCTTCCGATGTCAGCAAACCTTGGGCAGAGAAACCTCTCAGCCGCCTTAGGGAAGGAAGAGGCTTCCACCGTCCTCTGGCCTTGGAGGGGAGGGGGGCAGTTTCCGATTTCTCCCGTCTCACCACCTGCCCTTCACACAAGGGGTTGGAGGAAGAAGATTAGCCAATGCGTATTAGCCAGTGTGGGGCCAAGGGAGAAGAGGTGGGGAGCAAGGAACACCCCAAACTGCCAATCCTTGTGCCATTGTTCACCCAGGTGCCCTTTAGTTTCGATGTTTTTCTGAGTTTTTATTCCTCCCCTTCACCCTCACTCTGCACACTCAGCCTATCCTCTTTCCCAAGTACCTTAGATCGCCATCGGGAAACATCTATCTATATGAATTATGAACCAGTCTGTTCTCATTAGATGCACGGAGACTTCCAACAAGTCTCTTCCTTTAAAAAGCATCAGGTTTTCCTTTCCTACCTTTGGTGCTTTAAAATTTTTTGCATCTCACTTTGCTCTCTTCCCTCCTGCCTTTACTCATGGTTCTATCTTCCAGAATAGCACCTCCTCCAACCCACAGGTCCTCCCCACCTACACACCTGTCCACACAAATATACAAAGGCATGCGCACACAAGCATCTGCATACGCATAGAAACAGAAATAAGCAAAGGCATATCTAAGTCTCCTCTAGTTTTACATTTTGTTTTTATATAACAAATATGCACACAGGTACACCCAGATACAAATACATGCACAACCATGAACACAGGAATACAGGTAAATATGAGTACCTCTGTCTGAAACAGTTATTGAGGTCAAGCCAAGACTCTCCAGTTCTGGCTGGAAATTGAGCAGTCCTGGTCTCTGAGGGAATTCCTATTCTCCTTTGTGGGAATCATGTGTATCACATTTAACATATACTTAGAGTGTGTTTTGATACTTATAAACGTGAAACTATGGGATTCTGATGGTCACTCCCTCAGATGCACCTCAAGAATGAGTCATCTGAGAGAATAAGTAAAGGAGAAGTAGGTAGGAGCTGGTACACTTATCTGGGAGGGTCGGATTTGATGTAAGAATTGTCAGCCATCTCTGCTCAGCAAAGGAACTGAGAGCCAGAAGTACTTCTAGGACTAAAAAAAAGTAAGTTTTTAAATAAAAGTGTTTAAAATCAAATTTCATTTTATTTTCATGTCTATCTTCTCTTCTTCCCACCTTCCCCCCACCCGGCCCCCTGAGAAAGCAAGAAAAGCAAAACCTATGCTACAAATATATAAAGTAATAAAAAAATGAATTCCAGTACTGGTGTGCTTCCCTCCCCCACAAGTAGTCTGGTTGTATTGTGAGTTCATCACCTCTCTTTCTGGAGATTGACTCTCTGGAATTGCAGTTGGTTCTTTCATTGATCATGGTTCCTAAATATTTCGAAGTTGTTTATCTTTACAACATTGTTGTTACTATATTGTTCTTGTGTTGTATTGTAAATTGAACAAATAGTGATTTAATGGGATAATGGGGAGGAGGACCTAGGTTAGTTTCCATTTGGTTACCATTGCTGTTGATGTTGACTTTGTTACATATTCTAGTTATTTGTGTTGGTATCTTAGCTCCTTGCTAGGCTGCAAGGTGTGGTACAGCAGGGACTACCTTGCCGTACCTCAACTTTGTATGTCCTCTGATATCTTATAGATCCTAAGTAAAGTTTCATTGTAGTTTTAATTTCTTATAAACACTGGTTTTTCCTTTTCTTTCAGGCCCAGAAATTAGCACAGTGCCTGGCATATAATAGGTATTTAAGAGATGCTTGTTGATTTGATGGGAATATTCCTTTACATTCCACAACTTGCTGATCCATTCCCCAATCAATAAGTATGGGCTTTGTTTTCATTTCTTTGTGACTACAAAAAAATATAGCATTTAATTTTATTGTTGTTTTTTCCACTTATGTAGTTATAGTAATTATACATATTGCTTTCCTGATTCTTCTTACTTCGCTTTGCATCAGTGTTTATTGTTTGTTTCTTTGTATTTTTCATGTTAATATTTTTAGAGCGAAAGAGTATTCCTTTATATTCAGATATCTCAATATTTATTTTACAAAGGGAATTGCTCTAAACTTCTATTTGAATACTTACCAACAGCTCCAACACTCCTTTAGTTGTACTCTGAGCTTGATGACAACCAGCATCCCATAACACCCCATAATGGACTCTATTGAAATGCCAATATGGCTACCATCAGTTCTCATCCTATAGTGTAGTCAGCTCCCCCATTTTCCTCAGATCACTCAAGCTATTTCAGTCATATATTAGGGGCTTTTAGAGAGATTGGGTTTTTATTTTGGTTTGGTTTGGTTTTCAGTCCACACCTGTGATTTCAATAGTATAGTGAGGAGATCCCCCTATCACTGCAAATCCATTGCTAACCTGTAACTTCTAGAGTGAGAGAGTCTCCTGGGACACTTGGAAATTAAATGATTTGCTTAGAGACACATGATCAACATGTGACAGAGGAGAGGCTTGAACCTAAACCTTCCTTACACAAGGAAGGTTCTCTATCCTCTACTCCAAGCTATCTTTCAGAGGTTTTTTCTGTTTTAAACTATCTATTCCATTCTGGCATTTCTCAGCAAGCCCTCAGCTCTTCTTTTTCTGGAGGAGAAACTGAGGCTATAATTTCTCTCTATTAACTTAGTTTACTCAATATCTATTAGTACTAGCATTTAACAGGTAAAAACACAAGATTATATTCATATTGTACTATATGGTACCTATATCCATATAATTCCCTCCAAACTCCTCAAAGAGGGCTAGCAAAGGTCTTGGACTTTGAAATAGGAAGACAAGAAATTGACTTTTGACTGTCAAAAATGTTCAAGGTAGTGGAGACTGCCAGCAGGGTCATAAGGCTTCTAGAGAAGTCCAAAGCGTGACCATGGAATCAGGGATGAGGGAACTGAACTTCTCCGAAGAATAGAATTGCCCTGAATAGTTTATATGCTTTCTCAGACTGTCCTGGAAACAGGAAAATGTACCAAGACAGTGGATAGGATTACTTTGGAGTCACTGAGATCTATAGGAGGGCAAAGAGAGTAACTTCCAGTTTCATATAGGACAGCTTGAAATCTGAAATATATATATATATATATATATATATATATATATATATATACACACACACACACACACACATATATATATATATATATATATATATATATATAATTGATGCTTTGTTGTTTTTTTTTACATGACAATCATCTCCTGAGGTTACTCCCCACCTCCCACCCCCACTTACAACAAAGAAAAACAGTTAAACAAAATCAAATGGAACAATAATGGTAGTTCAAAACATATGCCACATTCTGCACCCAGCTGTTTATCTGGAGGAGGGAAATATGTTTCATTATCTTTTCTCTGGGTCTAAGATTGGGCATAAGAATTAAATGGAGTTCAAATGTTTTATGGTATTATTTTTACGTATTGTAGGCACTCTCTTTCTCTTGAGCCATTTATTTCATTCTGCAACAGATCATACGAATCTTATCATATTCATAATTTCTTACATTTAAAATTTTGTTACCTTTTTGTTTTTAAATCATTTTCATTTGTCAATATATAGACTCTTCAAAGAAGGGAGGGAGGTATCATGCCCCTTCCTCAGATACAAGCTTAGTCATTGTAAGTTCACAGCATTCAGGTGTTATAGTTTCTTTTTAAATAAAATTTTATCAATACCTTTACTTTTTTTTATATCATCCTTTTCCCTAAGGTGTTCCTCCCACTTTTTGCTCACAGAAAACTATCCCTTTTGATAAGGAATAAAAATGAAGGGGGTGTGTGTAGAGGGGGGCAATATGGGAAAGCTAACCAAGGTAAAAACATTATGACATTGCATTCAGTATTCACCCTACTCCTCTACAAAGAAGCAGAGTGAAGTGCTTTCTCATCTCTTTCTTTTTTAAATTAAATTAATTTTATTTTCTATTTTAGGTCCTCTACTTTCACCTTCCTTTCCTCACTCATTTAGAAAGCAAGAAAACAGAACCTGTTACAAATATGTATGTAGATAGATAGATAGATAGAAGTAAAATGAATTCTCACATTAATTCTCTCTCTCTCTGTTTCTCTCTCTCTCTCTGTACCTGTACTGAGTCTGTCACTTCTCGATAGCAGTGAATAGCATGGTTCATCATAAGTCCTCTGGAATTGTGGTTGCTTATTTTTCCCAAATATTTCAAAGTTTTTGTTTTTACAATATTGTCATTATTGTAAAAATTGTTCTCCTAATTATGTTCAGTTTAATTTGCATCAGTTCATCCCAGTCTTCCCAGGTTTCTCTGAAACCATTCCCTTCATCATTTTTTTACAACACATTTATATAGCATTCATATACCATAAATTTTCAGTCATTCCCCAGATGATGAATACCTCCTCAGTTTCCAATTTTTTGCTACCATAAAAAGCGGTTGTAAATATTTTTGTACATGTAAATCCTTTCCCTCTTTCCTGGATCTCTTTAGGATATAGAGCTACTAGGGATATATCACTGGATCAAAGGGCACAATATTCAGTTTTTATTTTATTTTTCCTTTACTTTCATAGTTGTAGCTATTTTGTACGTTATCTTCCTTTTTCTGCTTACTTCACTTTGCATCAATTCATTCCATGCTACTTTGCATTCTTCATATTAATAATTTCTTAGGGCACAATGGTATTAATTCATATTTAGATGTCTCTCTTTGATTAGCCATCCTCGATCAGTAAACACTCACTTGTTTCCTGGGATAGAATCTTGAAGATTAAATAGATAAATGCCTTTGTCTCGAGGGAATGAGGGGCAAGACCCTCTACCTCAAGGGTGATAGCTGAACAATTTGCCTGGGAAGCAGAAGTTTGGATTGGCTTAAGGATTCCACCAGATCTTGCTGTAGGGAAAGTCTGAGGCTAGTCTGGGTTAGAGGTTGTTTCCTTTGCCAATTTAGCCTCTCCAGCTCTCACTCCTCTAGTCCAGTTTCTTTACTTTAGTTTCTAAGTAAATTTCCCTTTCACACCTTCAAGGACCTGTGGGCTTGTAAAAGGGAAAGTCAGTGTTTTCTTACCCAGGGCCTGGGGTCAAGGAACCAACAATTCCTGAGCCTCTGACATCCCTCTAAGTGCATACATACCTACTGTTCTTTTAGCCAAAATAAAGGAATGAGTCTGTATCTGTGTTGACTCATCTTATTTAGCCAGAAAGCTCTCAAAACTAACAGCAATGATTCTCTAACCTTGGAGGAGATTAGAGTTTAAGCAAGGTCTCTCCCTCTTCTCCACTCCCAGCTTCAAAGCACAGAGCTTGGACAAGGGGAAGAGGAGTCCCTTGCCGTCAGTGGTCAACTTGTTTTCCTTTCCAGGGCTTGAGGCTTTTTCTCTCAAATTCCGCCAATCTGCCTCATCCCCTCAGGGCTAACTAGGCTCTCTCTGCTTTCCCAGGCAATCATTAACTAATCTGATAGACTCAATGTGCTAATGAGAGAAAACCCTAGGAATTCCTTAGGGTCCTTTCTCCAATTTCTAGGATACACATGTGCATTGTAACAGGCTCCTCCTGGAGATAATAAATAATTATTTGATCTTTTTATTGCTATTATGTTAGCTGACATTTATAATACAGTGCCTTACTATTTGCAAACTACTATATACATATATGTATATATATATATATACATATAAAATTTGATTTTTACAACAACTGTCTGAGACAGATACAAGTGTTAATATTCCCATTTTGCAGATGAAGGAGCTAAGTCTTATAGAAAGGTTAATGGTCATTGAGGTTAATGATAATTCCCATGGTCAGGTCATGAAGCCAGTATTAGGTTGGATTTGAATCCACACCTCTAATGATGATGAAACTTTTTTTGACTATACCACAAACCTCTTGAAGGGGCTAGAATTTCACTGTTGCCAGTGCAGATTGCAGCAACACTGTGATGGAAAGAGTGACAATGACAAAAAACAAACAAAAAACCCCAGCACCTCATGGCCAACCTGGTGACAGCTTCTTTGAATTTAGTTGAGCTGATCATTTGTTGACAGACAGACACATGCCCACACTTGAAACCTTTCCACCTGGGTAAGACCTGACAAAACTCGTGCCCTGAAGGTTATCCTTTGAAAGATCAAGGTCATTTCCATACCACAACGAGACATTATGGACTCTAATGAAACTATTGCATTCTATTAACAAATTAAAAATTTTAGTCCCTAAGTCATACAGATGTCCACTTTTTCTTGAACCAATGTAAGTGACTTATAATGTGACTTTTCAAAAAGGTGATCTAAAAAAACCTCATTTATCATAATTCCTCTCCCTTAAAAGGCTGCCAACCTGTGCCTTGGTCAGTACAGATAGGACATCAGGATGTTCTAGAAGGTCAGATGTGATGGCAACAATTCCCAGAACCTAGAGAGAGTTGATGGAGTTGAGAGTAAGAGGGACAGACAGCTGGATGGGGGTTGTATCCTTCAAGATTTTTAAAAATTGATTTTTCTGAAAAACCCATTTCAAAATTCTAATCCAACTTTGCCCACAATGTCTTAGGCTCCAGTTTTCCTACCTTTAATTCAGCCAATGCCTCTTGCTGCAGACAAAGGGTGGAATGGAGGGCAGGGAGTCTATGAGAAGGATGAGGAAAATGCCCAGAAAAGGGAAGAAAAATAAGACTATAGAAAGCTACTTTGAGCAGGTGCAAATGTTCCCGCCTTTCAATTCTGATGACAAGGAACTATTCTTACTATCAGGGAAAGATGTGGAGGTCGGGGCCTCTGTATCCCAGACATCCCAGGGGGATGTCGGGTGGGCTCAGGCCTTGGAAGAGCTCAAAAAGGATTTTGAAAAGCAAGCTAGACAGGTGGAGGAAAAACTGGGAAGAGAAATGACAGAGATGCAAGAAAAGCATGAAAAATGGGTCAATACCTTGGTAAAGGAGACCCAAAAAAATGCTGAAGAAAATAACACCTTGAAAAATGGGCTCACTCAATTGCCAAAAGAGGTTCAAAAAGCCAATGAGGAGAAGAATGCTTTCAAAAGCAGAATTAGCCAAATGGAAAAAGAGGTTCAAAAGCTCACTGAAGAGAACAGTTCTCTCAAAATTGGAATGGAACAGATGGAATCTAATGACTTTACAAGAAACCAAGAAATCACCAAACAAAACCAAAAGAATGAAAAAATGGAAGAGAATGTGAAATATCTCATGGGAAAAACAACTGACCTGGAAAATAGATCCAGGAGAGACAATTTAAAAATTATGGGACTACCTGAAAGTCATGATTAAAAAAAGAGCCTAGACATCATCTTCCATGAAATTATCGAGGAAAACTGCCCTAACATTCTACAACCAGAGGGCAAAATAAGTATTGAAAGAATCCATCGATCACCACCTGAAAGAGATCCAAAAAGAGAAACTCCTAGGAACATTGTGGCCAAATTCCAGAGTTCCCAGGTCAAGGAGAAAATCTTGCAAGCAGCTAGAAAGAAACAATTCCAGTATTGTGGAAATACAATCAGGATAACTCAAGATCTAGCAGCTTCTACATTAAGGGATCGAAGGGCGTGGAATAGGATATTCCAGAAGGCAAAGGAACTAGGACTCAAACCAAGAATCACCTACCCAGCAAATCTGAGTATAATACTTCAGGGGAAAATATGGCTTTTCAATGAAACAGAGGACTTTCAAGCATTCTTGATGAAAAGACCAGAGCTGAAAAGAAGATTTGACTTTCAAACACAAGAATGAGAAGAAGCATGAAAAAGTAAACAGCAAAGAGAAGTCATAAGGGATTTACCAAAAGTGAACTGTTTACATTCCTACATGGAAAGACAATATTTGTAACTCTTAAAACTTCTCAGTATCTGGGTAGTTGGTGGTATTATACACATACACACACACACACATACACGTGTGCACGCACACACACATACACACGCACACACATACAGAGACAGAGAACACAGAGTGAATTGAATAGGATGGGACCATATCTTAAAAGAAATTAAGGTAAATGGTGAGAGAGAAATGTAGTGGGAGGAAAGAGGGTGAAATGGAATGGGGTAAATTATATCTCATTCAAGAGGCAAGCAGGAGACTTTTTAGTGGAGGGAAAAAGAGGAGAGCTGAGAAAAAAAAAACCCAAGAAGTTTACCCTCATCACATTCGACTAAAGGAAGGAATAAAATGCACACTCATTTTGGTATGAAAACCTATCTTACAGTACAGAAAAGTGGGGGAGAAGGAGATAAGCAAGGGGGGGGATGATGGAAGGGAGGGCAATGGGAGGAGGGAGCAATTTGAAGTCAACACTCTTGGGGAGGGACAGGATCAAAAGACAGAATAGAAACAATGAGGGGCAGGATAGGATGGAGGGTAATTCAGTTAGTCTTACACAACACGACTATTATCGAAGTCATTTGCAAAACTACACAAATGGGCCTATATTGAATTGCCTGCCTTCCCAAAGGGAATGGGTGGGGAGGGAGGGATGGGGAGAATTTGGAACTCAAAGTTTTAGGAACAACTGTTTAGTATTGTTGTTGCTACTAGGAAATAAGACATACAGTTAATGAGGAACAGAAAGTCATCTGGCCCTACAGGACAAAAGAGAAGATGGGGACAAGAGAAGGGAGGGATGATAGAGGAGAGGGCAGATTGGAGAGAGGGAAAATTAGATTGCTCGGTGTATTGGAGTGGGGGGAGGGGATAAAAGGGGTGAAAATTTGGAACCCAAAATTTTGTGAAAATGAATGTAAAAAGTTAAATAAATAAAATTTTATTAAAAAATAAAAAAGCAATTCAGTGACACTCTTTTCTTCATTTTTTTGGTCATCACTATCATTCACTCCCTTCCCCCCTCCCCTCTCCCTTTCCAAGTAAAAAAAAAAACAATTCCCTTAGGACAAATAATCATGGTCAAGGCCAATGAATCCCCCTATTGGTCAACTGATCCTGACTGAAGGTCACTAGTCACTAGAATCCCCCCTCCTCTAGCTTTCTAGTTGCCCCAATTTTCTTTACTTGGAAGTGTTATACTGGTAGTACCACTGGTCCCCCACATCACCTTCCTGAAATGTCTTCTCCTCCAACTAAAGACCAAGTCCAAGAGAAGGGTTGTCAACTAGAGTTCATTACCAACCAAGGCATAGAAAGACAGGGAAGCTCCTTTACCTTGAATTTTTTTTTCTATTCATCTGAGAAATTCAAAGATAAAAGGGGGTGGGGAGGATTTGCCACGTATGTGCATACTCTCACCTATATTGCCCCCACCCGATCATTTCCCAGTCTCCTCATATGTGCAATCTCTCCCCCCCACCCACTCACCTCCAGGGCCTAAAGATTCTATATGGCCCTCACTTATTGAAGAACTTGGAACTGGGGCCCAGTCACACTCTTGTTAATTAGCATTAGTGTAGGGTTGATCCCTGACCCCATGAGGTCAGAGATCATGGCTTTATTTACTCACCTCCAGCTCTTTCCAGTGTTCCAGCCCTTTCATCATTTTTTATAATGGAAACATCTCCCCTTCCCAGTGGCTATGCAGAGTCCAGAGAGACAAGACCTCTTTCCCATCAAGCTCCCCATGCTCCTTCCAACATGGAGCTCAGGTTTCTCACCAAAGTAATGTTATATACTTGGGACAGCTTTCACCTGTCAATTTATTACATTCCTCTGTCTGCTTATTGCCTAAGAAGTTCTTTGTGCATGTGCATGTGTGTGTATGTGTACTTTTTAGTATGTGTGTATGTCTAAGTGTGTTAGTGTATGCATGCCCCATATATGTATGTGTGTGAATCTGAGTGTATGTATGTGCATATGTAAGTAGGATTATAAAGTAGTAGCACTGAAAGGGACTTTATAGATGATTTAATACAACCCTGATATTTTACCGAGGAAGAAATTGAGTCCCAGAGCATTTGGAAAGACTTGCCCAAAATCACAGAACTACTATATGGCAGAGATAGCATGTGTCTGTGCTTATTAGAAAGTGTGTATGTGTGATCATACCTGTTTCTCTCCATCGTGGTAGAATAGATCACGTGTCACAGGTCACAATTAGAACAGGCAGTCATATGTGCAGTGTCTTGACTAGGGAGACACGGTTCCCAATCTAAAGAGGGGAAACATGCCTGGAGGTCTTCCAATGTTCTTGGGAAGATACCATGATGACACCAGGCATGAAACCACAAAATACACTAATAGGCACATAGATATAAGGAACTATGTCAGGGGTGAGTGGCAGCTGAAACAAATGCACCTAAATGGCTGAATGGAATTATTCAAAGAGGCCTTCCCAAAGGAGATCAATCTTTAGAAAATGTTCTCCCAGTAAGACTATGGATTTGCTTTGTAACCCTGGGAAATTCATATAAGCTTTGGGATTTTCAACCTCCTCACATACAAAATGAAAAAAAAATCATCGAGTTCTTTCACTATTTTCTGACGTATGAGTGTGTTTGTGTGGATGAGTGAATGTTACTGAGTATGTACAAGTCTGAAGACCACCTGGTAATAGAAATAGATGAATGGTTGGAGAACATATTAAAAGTCTGGTATCGACTTATAGTCCATATAGTAGTCGATGCAGTTGTAATGATGGAGAACTTCAATTACTCATATCTACTGAAGCTCTCCTTACCAAAAATAGAGTAGTCAACAATTTCTGAATTTGCCTTAATTATAATATTGTGCCTCAAAAAGGTGAAGGAAATGATAAGGGAAACACCTTTTCTAGATCTGATTTTGATCAATCAGGAGAAATTGGACACTTAAGTGAAAATGAAGGCAACCTTAGGGTTAAACAACTACTTAGAATATGTGGTAGGGAAGAAGGATTAATCTGGACACAGTCTCCCCTATGACTTAGATACTGGGAGAGAAGATTTTGAAGTTTTCAGAGGAAATATAGGTAGGATTCTTTATTTTCTGCAATTCTACAGAATTTAGCTCAGGAGGCATTAGAAAAATAATAATGAAAGTCGAAATGAAGAAAAAAAATCTGATGAAAAGAAAATGGTGGGATTGTCAAAAGAGATCATTGTGAACCCACAGGGAACTAATCACTCAACTTAAACTTTAAAGAGAAATAAATAAAGTGGCAGCAAAGTGAGTTAATGGAAGGTGAAAACAGAAGCATTTCACATCCCTGTGAACACAGCCTTAGGAGGAATAAAGCTCAGAATGAGTAAAGGTTAGCAAGGAATGCTAAGGAGAAAACATAAGGGTGTGCAGTTTTGTGAAAGCTATGCTGGGGAGAAGAGGAGTACTGGAGAAAGGATAAGACTGTTCCATGGGATGTATGGGATAATGATAGATTACAAAGAGAAAACAGAATCACTGAACTCATTTCTCTTCTGCCTAGTCAGCCAAGGACCAGAAGGGAAAGCATAAAAATGGCTGGTAGGGAGCCGAAACCCGAGATAAACACAATAGTAAGAGAGCATCTAACTGCCCTTGAAAGATTCAAATCACCAGTCCCAAACAAGCTACGTATCAGGGTACTTCAAGACCTTGCAGATATATTTTCTCAGTCACTGTCAGTGACCTTTTAAAGATCTTGAAGATCTAGCAAAGAGGGGCTACAGGAGTGAAGAAAGGCAAATGTCCTGATTTTAAAAAGGGGAGGAGGAGGGAATCAGATCTTCAAACTGTATTTCAGGGAACTCAACTTTGACTCCTGGAAAATTTATAGGACATATTATTAAAGGGATAGTTAGTGAATATCTAGAAAAAGAAACAGCAATCATAAAGAGTCAATATGGTTTGATCAAGAATAGATCATGCCAGACTAACTTAATGTTCCTTTTTGAGATGGTTATTAAACTGAGTGACTAGGGAAACATTGTAGTTATGATTTACCTAGATTCAGGCAAAGCATTTGATAAAGGTTATTATAATCTTATTATAGATAAGAAGGGGTTGTATGAGCTAGACAATACAATTAGGTGGATTCAGAACTGGTTGAGTCAATCAGTAAACATTTATAAAGTATCTACTATGTGCCAGGTACTGTGATGAGCACTGAAAATACAAAAAGAGTGAAAAGATGCTCTTTGCCCTCAAAAAGCTTACAGCCTAATGGGGGAAACAACATGCAAACAGATATATACAATGTAAACAAGTTGGAGGACTTGAATGGGGTAGCCATAAGTTATGCAATGCCCACTTGGAAGGTCTGTGGTGGAATATTTGATCAACTTATCCTTGACCATACTCAGTTTAAATCTTTCCTTTTGGTGACTTGGGGAAAAGCACAAATGGCATATTTATCAAATTTCAGATGGTTCAGTACTAAGAAAATGGATGACAGAGTCAGGATTACAAAAAGTATCAAAAGGCTAGAATAATGAGCCAAATTTTATAAGATTTAGTTTAAAATAAATATAACTTACATTTGAGAGGAAAAATCAATTTCATAAGTAACGAGGGAAGTATAGGAAACTATCTGAAAAAGATAGGGCTCAGCACAAGTTTAACATGAGTCAATACTGTGATATGGTCATCAAGAGAGAGAATGTAATTTTGTACTCTTACCTAGAACCAGGTGATGGTTCCACCGTATTTTGCCTTAGTCAGGTCACATTTGGAGTTCTGTGTTCAATGCTGCTCATCATGCTTTAGGAAGGACATTGATAAATGGGAGAAGATTCAAAGTAGGGTTATCATGAGGTTGAAGGGACTTGACATCATGCCATGTGAGTAGGAAGTAAAGAAACTAAAAATGTTTGGGCTGGAGAAGAGAAAGTTTTTTCTTAAGAGAAAGCTTTTAAAAGTCATAATAATAGTCTTAAGGAATATGATGTGAAAGAAGAATGAGACTTATTCTGTGAGACTCCAGAGTAAAGAATCAGGCACGATGTCTGAAAGTTGCAAGGAGACAAATGGAATCTCGATATGGGGGAAAATGCAATAGATGTTATTTTTAGCCCCAGTTTACGGGGTCAGAATTCTCCTTTGCATTTTTCTGTTAATCTACCAGACCTGAAAACTCCAGAGATCAGAAACAGAGGGCTGAGAAAAAATGCCCAAAATTGAAATGGATAGAAATGTCATATTTTTTGAGCTGAATGGAAGGTCTTAAAAAATAAAACAAACCAGATTGGATCACTTAGAGGGGCAAAGTAACCAAGAAACAGCCATGCCAGAACATCGTGTGATATACCATAAAGAAAGATCAATGGGGACCAGGTCTGGTAGAGCTTTTTCTGTTTTGCTCTTGGATATCTAAAGGTTAGAGAACTCCATTTTCTGGAACCATGGAGACAATGGAGAAAAATGACTTCAAGGCATGAAGATACCTGGTCTCTCAGTTGCTTTAAAGCATTTGTGCTATCTCAATACCGTGACTTATTATCTTTCTATTTCTTTCATCAATAATAAAGATCAGTGTTGTCAAATTTATATAGAAGCAGATCCCAGGGGCACCATATTGACTTAGAAAACCATCACTTAATATTATCTATGTTGTATTGTCATTTTATTAGTTTTGTTAAACATTTCTCAATTAGATTTTAATCTGATTCTGGCTGCACTTGAGAGTTTTTCTGGTCACTTTTAGGTCTCTGAGTCTGATACCTCTGACACAGTCAACACAGCAGAGATAGTGAAATGGAAGCAGAGAAGGCCATTTCCCCAGAGTAGTGCATCAACATATCTATCTGCATGAAGACTGCTTTCATCCAGGGCATTTAAGTAAATGTGGCAACGCTACATGTCATTTCTGTTGTATTAGGCCTCACTATTCTGTAGGCTCAGAGCATTCTGGAATGAGTAAGGTGGGGGAAGGGGAAGGGGAGAAAAGCCTGGAATACTTCCTTTATCATGGCAATATTTGAAATACTCTGTTTTCTGTATGCTGCTGGGGACACTGACCCTCATGGCTGTTGTCTTTGTTTTCAAAGAGGACCAAAATGACATCACCATGATAAAGTGAAGTTTCAGGGTGTCCAACTGTGGCTGCTCAGACCAATACAATCTCAGAATGCTCTACCAAGGTTGGGCACAGATGGTCCATATGAATTTTTTGGGTGGATACTCCAAATTTCTGCATCCTATGTTTCCTTTGTGCTGTCTTAATTCTGCTTTGCTCATAGAGCACAGCACCCTTTCTGATGTGAGCACGCCATGCTGAGTGGTCCTGTGCCAGTATCTCCCATGTTGCACAGTCAAATCCAAAGTTCTTGAGGAAGACCTTGAGAGTGTTCTTGTATCACTTCTTCTGACTGTCATGTGATTGCCTGTCCCATGTGAGTTCTCCATAAAATAGTCTTTTTGGCAAACGTATGGCAGTTGGAAGAATAGGTGTGGTGTGTCAAAGGGTTTGTCTATAGCCATGAGTCCTTGTTCAGGCTTACAGGACTAGTCACTAATGATCTTGTGCCTTTAGATTCAGCCTGTGTGTCAGAACTACTGATTCATTCTGGAGACTCCATCAGAGAATTCCAGGTAGGAAATAATGGCCTAATACCACTGTTCCCAAATCATCCAATCCATTCAATGACTCCAGGACATTCCCAGGGGATACTCTTTCCTTTAACAGCGGTACCTATTTTCTCCCCCATAAGGCAAATTCTTAAATATTCACCTCTTCACAGGGTCAAAAATAGGAGCCAAGATGGAGACGGAACCCACTGTACAAGAAGATGGGGGCCTTGACTAATGGCTGCCCATTCCTCACTAGCTTGTGTTCTGGGCCATGGCCCACAGAAAAATAAGCATCTATTTTTCCAACATTTTCCCCATCCCATTCACTATTCCCCTTTGGAGCCTTGAACTGTGATACCTGGCATTCATTAGGAGGGTGTGAACCTTGCAGCTGAACCAACATCTCTACGATAAGAATGATCTGGGGCAGCTGCTGTGACTGTGCCCTCCATTCCCAACTGTAGGATGGGCTAGGGAGCCCTGAGGGGGTGACAGTGAATCAACTCACTCCTCTCCATGCTTCCTTTGGAAATTGTAGCGGTAGAGCCTTAGTCCCTGGAGCCTGAGCGTGGTCCTCATACCCATCCCAGGTACCTGCCTAAGCTAGGCAGCCAAGTTCCTCTGTGGAATAGTCAGATAGGGGAAGAGTAGGTGTCTGTAAGGAGACATGAAGAACAACCTGATATATGCATATCTAGGGATACATACACAGTCAAAGACATATAAGTATGTGAAGATATAAACTCAGAGGTACAACAGAAAGATACTAACACTCACACACACACACACATAGCATGCTGACATACAGGGAGGGGAGAGAGGAGTACACTGCTCTCTACCTGTATCTGTCAATTTTATGTTGTTACTCCATCAGATGCTGTAGACATCTCTTTCCTCCACCTCACCAAAAACCCTTCCATCCCCCACCCCTTCATGAAGCCACTGGGTTGAGCAGTACATAGAGTACTCGACTGGGAGTCAGGAAGATCTGTTCAAATTCTATCTTAAACACAGACTAGCTGTGTGGTCCTGGGCAAGTCACTTGACATCTGTAAGGTATGGATAATAATAGCACCTACCTTCCAGGTAAACTTTAAATGTGAATGCTAGTTCTTAATTAATTAATTAATACCACAAGCCAGTAGTGTGGTCAGTAAGGTATAATTATAATTAGGGACTTGAATCACTCGATAGATCAACAACCCAACCCAACCCATGTGCAGGTACATATAATTACATACCCAATTACATATGGAGATGCATATTGATGACTATACATAAGGCTCTGAGATCCTAGGACCATAAAGTATCAGAGCCAGAAGGAACTCTAAAGATCATCTAATCCAGCCTATTAAATTTTCAGATCATTAAACTGAGGTCCCTTAAGGAGAAGTGACTTATTCAAGGTCAATATTCAATATATTCAATATATACAACAATAAAAGAGCTAGGATTTAAATCTAGGTTTCTTGAGGCAGTTAAGTGGTGCAGTGGATAGATCTAGGTATGGAGTCAGGAAGATCTGAGTTCAAATCTGATCTCAGACACTTACCAGGTGAAACACCCTGGTCATGTCACTTAACTGTCGTTTGCCTCAGTATCCTCATCTGTAAAATGGAGAAAATAACAGAACAGTACCTATCTCACAGATGCTTAGCACTGCCTGGCAGAAGGTAGAAGCTATGTAAATGCTTATTCCCCTCACCTTACCACTCTGGACTTCCAAGTAAGGACTTTTTCCTCTACATTGGCTCAACCACCTCATCAAACAGAAGGGAAAACACACCCAGATCGGGAAGTGGGGAGAACTTGACCAAGATCCCAGAGCTAGATGGGGCTGAGCAGAGACTAGTACCTAGGTCTCAGAGAAGTCAGCCAGCCCTGAAGATTCTGCTGAATATATGGTGTTGTGTAGAGTAGGAGTATATCAGAGAGAAGCTATCTTTTCAAGGGGCTTCAGAATTTCTGTCACCTGCTATTCGGGCTGGGGTCTTCTGACACTGTAGCCTAGCAATAGACTGGGACTTTCTGTAGTCCAGAATGACCCCAAGACTGGGCATAAGGGATGAGGAGACTAAAAATAGATCCTTGGCTCCTCTATCCTCCCCCTTCACACCTATCTGAAGGTATATGCAGATACAGGTGCTCACACCTACCACAACTGGGCAATTTATACACACTCATATGTACATGTTTATACCTGACTATGGAAGCAATATCCCAAGACTTGATCCCAGGTAGCTTAAATTAAGTTTTCTGTTATTTTTGCTGTTTGTTTTTACCTTAAAAGGTATTGAAACTGTTCTCAAGGTTTAATTGACTCAAAGGACTAAGGATCAGAATGTTGACATGGTTTTCTGGACATGTGAATACAAAAAACCATAACGAATCTTAAGTGACCCCTGATTCTTGACACTCTGGACTGCGATGGGCAAGACAGAGTCAAGGGAACTATGTTCAGCTGAATCAATGTAGTGTCTTTGCTGAATGTCTTTCTCAGCTCTGACTAAGTAAATCATCCTGTTAACTCTTGGATCATCTAAGAGGATTTCATTTTTTCCCCAATATCAAACCTCAAGTACCAGGGGATTGACTTAGTAAAGGTAGAGATTGAAACATTGGCAACAGTCATTCATGTATGCAACAGGGTGACCTCCTTGATTGGAGGGTTGGGTGATAGAGGAAGATGACCCCTGATTGCCCTCCATGTTTTGACAGTGCTTGTGGCATTGGTTAACCGTAATCCTAAATAACAAATTTATTTTTGGAGGGGGGAAGGCATGCTTGTGGCATGCACAGACATGGCGTTGGGGGCATGTGATGGTGACAATGCCTAGAGAAGGATTCCTACTTCTCAACAAGAAAGCATTTCAAGGTCTCAGCATGAGGACACATAATTGGCAGAGGTCAAGAATGCTAATCCGAAGCAGCAGCAGGTGCAGAGCCAAATGGCCCCAGTGGCAGTGGAAATGGGCAGCAGTCAGCAAAGTGGGGGTGCTTTCATGAGAAGGTCCTTTGCTTGCTGTAATCTAGAATTTCTTGGCTCATCTGTATGATGCTGGCACTGCTCCTGCTCATGGTTACATCTTTACATCAGGAGACCTGATACTATCTATGATTTGGAATCACCTACAACAGAGACCAGATTATATAGATCCAGCACTTTCTTCCAAATGGGAGAGATAAAGCCTTAGGTTTCTGGTCTTTGTTATTCTAAAGTCAGTCACTCTTTTAGGAAATTATTATCTCTATTGCTGTTTGGTTTGGCTATTTTTCTGCGTTAGCTTTTTCTCCTCCGATGTCAGTGCTCCTAGTTCAGTTTTCTGAGGTCTGGACTATTCAGAAGCCATTCAAGTGGTGGAAGGTCTGCTAAAATACCTTTCAGATCTTACCACCAAAGGGTGGAATATTATGAAAGCTCAGTCAGTTTTTCCTTAGACATTATTAAAATCATCTTTGAGATTTAATTCATGCAGGGAACTAAGGCTCCAAAGCAGACACATAGTTTAGATCAACAAATTAGAGGAGCAAGGAAAGAAATAACTTTTGCCACTACGGCTAGGAAGAATTCAGGACCAAACAAGGAATTGAGGAGATCACTGAAGAGAAAATGGACACTTGATTATAAGAAATTTAAAAGATTTTTGCACCAATCAGTGTGTTTGAATTTAGAAGGAAAACAATTAACTGGGGGAAAAATCTTTGCATCAAGCTTTTCTGATGAATGTCTTATATCCAAGATATGTAAGGAAGGAACTAATTCAAATATACTAGAATAGCCATAATCAAGAAATCATCAAAGACTTATAAAGACATTTTTCAACAGAAAAAAATTCATGCTATCACTAATCACATTTTTAAAATACTCCAATTACTAATAATTCAAGAAATTAGAATTAGAGCAATTCTGATGTTCTACCTCATAACCACCAGGTTGCTGAAGATGATAAAAAAGGGAAAATGACAGTGGATAGAGGGGCTGAGAGAAGACAGACACACTAATGCATTGTTTGTGGAGCTATTAATTGATCCAGCCATTCTGGAAACCAGTGAGGAACTATGGGCCCAAAGTCATTAAACTGGTCATAACCTTTTGCACAGTGATACAACCACCAGACCTACATCAGAAAGATATTAAAAATTGAGGAGCAACTAGGTGGTGCAGTGGATGGAGCACCAGTACAGGACTCAGGGGGACTGAGTTCAAATCTCACCTCGGACACTTGACACTCACTAGCTGTGTGACCTTGGGCAAGTCACTTAATCCCAATTGCCCCATCCTGGGTCATCTTCAGTCATCCTGATGAATATCTGGCCACTGGATTCAGATGACTCTAGAGGAGAAGTGAGGCTGGAGACCTGCACAGCCCTCCCACACTCAAAACAAAGTCAAGTGCAAGTCATGTCATTATTTCTCTGATGGCATGGTCTTCTTCGGCAACAAAGGACAAACACACACACATTAAAGATAGAACAAAAGGAGCCATGTGTACAAAATATTCACAGGAGCTCTTTTTGTTATAGAAAAGAACTGGAAACTGGTGGTCTCCGTACATTGAGAAATGACTGAACAAATTATGATATATAAATATAATAGAATATTATTATGCTATGAGAAATGATGAGGGGAACAATTTCAGAGAAGTCTGAGAGGATTGTATGAACTGATGTAGAGTGAAGTGAACAGAATCAAGAGAACAAGTGACACAAAAAATATGACTTTGCAAAGACAAGCTTTCCAAAACTTGAGATCTCTATCAATGCAATGACCTGCCAGAATTACAGAAGACCTATGATGGAACCATGTTCCTGACAGACAGGTTGTAGACTCAAAGTGCAGAATGAAACATTTTCCAACATGACCTATTTGGGAATTTGTTTTGCTTCATTATGAATAATTGTTATAAGAACTTTATTTTTCTCTTTTCTCTTTTGCAAAGTGGGGAGGTGGGAGGTGGTATCATTAGAGTATTTCTTGCCTAGAAGGCAACAGAGGGAAGGTCAGAAGGAAACAGAGATAAGCAATATAACTTTGAAAGTTACATATTCAATTTATCATATAGTTAAAAAAAAAGGTGAGATATACATAATAGATCTTCTCAGCCTTATGTACAATTTTCTTTTTTATTCTGTGTGTGGAAATTTTCATTGTACTTGATATTTAAGTTCAGAAGAAAAATGGTTTTTAAAAAAACAATTTTTTTAAAGCCCTGAAGAATTCAGGTTGGGGGAACTGTGTTCAACTGAATCAGTTTGATGTTCTTGATGAATATCCTTGTTGAATATTCTTCTGCAACAGCTAAGTAAATATCCTATCTTTAACTGTCAGGTCTTCTAAGATTGTTTCATTTCATTTTAATATTGAACCTAAATTACCAGGGGACTGACTTGGTCAGGAATGGCCTGCAACAAATCTATCACATTGTACATACAGATGTACATTCTTATATTCAGACAACCGTTAGGGAAGCTAGGGGCAAGTGTTTCAAGTACTCCAAGACTGGTGATCTCTGGAGCCAGAACTGTAGTGTCCACATCCACTGGACAATGGGACTCTAATAGGCTCCATCCCCTTTTCTCCTCACCTCCCTGATTGGAGGGAAGGAGGGAGGGGGGAAGATTTTGCTCTTACCCTCCCACACCCTGTGTCTCTGCTTTTGAAATTATATCCAAGGGGAAGAGTCACTTGAGCTGGCATCTGATCTTTATTCAGCTTTACAAGGGAGGGGTGCAGAGGATTCAGGCCCTAGGGTTTTATTGGGACCTCATCTGAGCCACCGTTAATCACAGAACTTGGCTCCCCAATACACTTTTCTCAGCATGACATCAGATTTCTCTAGGGTCTTGGGAGTTGAAGGAGAACTTTGGGTTAGAGGTGCCTTAACCCCTCAGTATAGGAAGCTCCAGATCCTAGAAAACCTGCAAGTGTACCAAGCAATCATTAAACATTTGTTAAGCACCTACTATGTGCCAGTCACTGTGCTAAGTACTGATATATAGGAGGAAAGTCGGACCACCAACTTTAGTTCTTCTTGAGGGGCAGGGCTGACTAATTTCCACATTTCTAAGCTCTGGATCCAGACCCCAACTAAGCTAATGGTGACTTCTCTGGGACAACCCTACTCCACACCCCAGCATCCCATTCTCCCATCCTCTGACAGAACCCAATTGCTGTCCTTGTCTCACTGAGGGGGTCAAGTCCAGTAATAGCTGATGGGGTGGACTCTCATCTAACTAGTAAGAACTCAGTGCCAGGGGGCCATGGCAGACATGAGTTTGCTAAGTCTCTGCTAGGTTCCCTGAGTGGAGTGACTTCAGTATCCTATTAGGGGAAAACCCTCAGATGAGCACATGGAACCCTCAGATGAGGTATTTTACTTGAGTCTGCAATGTCTGGTAAGGGAAAGAGGGATGGAAGAAAACAGTATTTCTGGCACCTGGAAGCGTATCTTCTGAGTTCATCATGCTTCCTTCCCTGGTCCTATATGCTCAATGCGAAAATGAGGATAGAGCAGGAATGGGGTGGGGGGTCATACCCCTCCTGAAAAAGCAGCCTCCCATTAGGAAAAAATAGGTGTCAATTTCAGATTCCTCCTCTACACCTTCACCCCATACACACTGTAAATACATATAGCAGAGAGGCAAATAGAAGCCTATGAGAACTCCATCCTCTCAAGGTCTATGAGGATATTGAGGGGTATCACTGGCCATTTAAAAGTCAATAACCAGTGGAGAATCAAATTGTAGAAATGTCCTAAGAAGGTAACAGGAGGGATGAAAGTTACACATTCCTCTCCTCCCCCATGTCAATGATGTACCCGGATTATGTCAATTCGGCTTTCTGCTGACCTCTCAGCAGATCACTCCTCTTCTCTAAGGGAGTTATTAGAGCAGGGAACTTTGACCTTTGTGCTGTCATAGATGCCTTTGGCAGTCTGGTGAAGACTATGAATCCCTTCTCAGTATGATACTTCCAATGTTTCAAAATAAACAAAAAGGAAACTAATTATTCTGAAATGCAATTATCAAGTTCATGGACTTTGGGTAAGGAGCACCTGATTTAAAGGATGATGTCCAAAATGTTCAGTCTGAACTAGTCTGATTCAAATCAGTCCACAATTTTGTCTCCCACTGCTCTCCTCCTTCCATCCTGTGCTCTAACAGGTCTTTTCACTATCCTCGGCATATGCCCGAGTCAGCATGACTTTCTGAGACGATTTGAAGTCCAAAGATCTGAATTCAAATTCAGACTTCACCACTTATTAATTGTAGGACCTTCAGTAACTCACTTTGCTGCTTCATTTTCCTCATCTCTGAAATGCAGATGATGCTATTTACCTTGGCCACACTACAGGGTCATTGTGAGGCTCAAAATTAGATAACATACACAAAGCAGTTAGGATTTTTATGTCATATTCCCACTCCAAAAATATGCTATCGAAATCCTTTCCAGATCGATAAGTAGCCAAGACCCATATGAAATCCCATTTCCTCCATGAAGTCTTTCTCTCTTCTCTGCTGCTATGGGAATTTAGAGTCTGTTCCATATATTTACTTCTGAGTGCATGCTACTGGGTGATATGATTTCTTTAAAAAAAAACTAAATGAGCTTTTCATTGGTGTTCTTTTAAAAAATATACCTATTATATCCTAATGACATACCTCCAAAAAACCCCCCTTTGAAACCAAATACTACAAAGAAAAACAAACTAACATATTAACTGCATCTGAAAATGTATGGCACATTCCAAACTTATAATCCACTACCTTTCTACTTAAAGAAAGGAGGCATACTTTACCAACAGTTCATTCAAGTCACTATTAGTCATTGCATCAATCTGAGATTTTATACCTTTTAAAGTTGTTGTACTTCACATTGTTGTGGTCATTGTGCAAATGATTCTCCTGATGTTCCACTTCAGGGATGTTCTACTACTTGCACTGATCTACTTTTCAAAATCCGGATTGTTCAACTGTATGTTAAAAACCCTGTGATCTCCCTGGGGAAAAGGGAGAGGGTGGTTACCTAATGTCTCTTTCTTTAAGGTGTTTCCCACAGCGGAGTCAAGCACAGGGCTGGGCACAGAAGAATTCACAATTAGAGAACCTGGAGCCAAAGGTTTGGGTGGTATTCTCAGGTCTGAAGATCAGAGATAAAAAGATGGAACTGATTGATTAGATGAACGGACTGTCAGGGCTGGACATCCTGCTGGTTGAGCTCTGCCACCGTCCTTGGGTGCTAGGGTTCCTATGGGAAAGGATAAGGGAGCTCCACCCTCCTTGGTGAACTAGCCTCTTCCCTTCTAGGGTGTGTGTGCGTGAGTGCGTGTGCGTGCGTGTGTGTGTGTGTGTGTGTGTGTGTGAGAGAGAGAGAGAGAGAGAGAGAGAGAGAGAGAGAGAGAGAGAGAGAGAGAGAGAGAGAGAGAGATTATGAGTGCTTTGACTGAGCGCAAACAATCACGTCAGTAGAGTCTAAACTCAAGTTATAGCCATCCTGCACAGTAGGCAGCCTGGAGAAGTAGGAGGGGGAAAGGGAGAGGGAGGTTTAGGAAAACAGGGAGGGGGAAGAGAGGGCTGTGGTGTGGTGTGTAATGTGTGTGTCCTTCATTGCCAAAGACCATGCCATCAGAGAAATAATGACATGACTTGCATTTGACTTTGTTTTGAGGGAGGGAGGGCTGTGCAGGTCACCAGCCTCACTTCTCCTCTAGAGCCATCTGAATCCAGTGACCAGATATTCATCAGGATGACTGGAGATGACCCAGGATGGGGCAATTGGGGTTAAGTGACTTGCCCAAGATCACACCGCTAGTGAGTGTGTCTGAGGTGAGATTTGACCTCAGGTCCTCCTGACTCCTACGCTAGTGCTCTATCCACTGCACCACATAACTGCCCTAGGAAGAGAGGACAAGAGAAAGGGAAAGGAAGGAAGGAAAAGGAGAGAAAGAGGAGAGACAGGGGTGAAGTTGTCACCTGAAAGAATGTGTAAGTCAGCTTTCTTGATCTTGAGTTTGTCTCTGTTAATAATCTCCCCACTTCCAAGAAGAGGTAAGAGAGCTTCTCTCTGAGTAGAATCAGGGGCTGGAAAAACTGGTTGGGGAAGATGGGATGAACACACCAACATACACATGCATAATTCAAAATAGCAGATAATCCAAAAGTCATTTCTCTCTGGCTCTGGAATGCACGACCTCTCTACCTTAGTATAAGTAAACTCAGTAGGTGAAAATCCAGACTTGCAGACAGATAAGGAGTCTAGGGAGAGAAATCTTTGTTTTTATAAAAGAATTTCCGGCAAGGATCCGTTATTTTTTTTAAGGTCTATTGATGTCTTTTGTTTTTACATACTAGTCCCTTCCCAGGAACCTCACATTGAACTCTCCCCGGTAACATAGAAGAAAAAATAGCTCAACAATATCAACCTACATAGCAAAGACATTTGAGAGCTCATGAAGCATGCCATATCTGTAGTCCCCACCCCCCTACTAAGATGAGGGAAGTATATTTCAGTATTAGCTCTCTGTGGCTACAATTACAATTCTTCTGAGTTCAGATGCTTCAAGTATTGCTTTCATTGACACAATTACAATCATTGTATATGTTCTTCTCCAGGTTCTGGTTACTTCACTCTGTATATATTCATATAGGTCTTTCTATGCTCCTATAACTTCTTAAGAAATATCTTGCAGTACAATAATATTCAATTACATGCATATTTCATAATTTATTCACTCATTCCCCAACCTATAGGCACCCACTCTTCTTCTCTCACCTTTTTTGGCTAACACGAAAAGTAATTCTATGAATATTTTTGGACGTATAGGTCTTTTATTCCTGTGGCTATGCTCAATAGAAGAATTGATGGGCCAAAAGACATGAAAAATTTGGTAACTTTTCTCACATAATTCCAAATTCTTATTCAGAAAGTTGGCAATGATTAGCAGTTCTACCAATAAAATATTGGTGCGTGTAAGCACTATTTCAATCTTTTATCATATTTACCAATTTGATGTGAGTGAGGAAAACCTCAAAATTGTTTTAATTTTCATTTCTCATCATTTTAAGACTCCTTTAAATATTCATTCAATTCCCGGGAAGGGGGAGGGAATTTCATTTCTAAAATGAAATTCAAAGGATTATAGAGTTGGAAGGGACCTTTAGAAATCATTTAGATTAAATCCTTCACTGTATGGGGTCAGAAAAATGAGACCAGAAAGACTTACATGACTTGGCCAAGGTAACACAGGTATTAAGTTGCAAACATAGGTCCTTGCAGCCACAAAGTTACTAATCATTACATTAAACATGATGTTTTTTCTCAATTTACAAAAACTTGATTCACAAATTATTTTTTCCCAAAATATTGCTATTGGATGAAATGAGAAGTATCTGCATGTAAATTTTATTATTTTTTTTCAGGTTTGCTTGTTTTAATAGTATCATTAATTATATTAATATTACTATTAACTATTCATAATATGTTGTTATTTTCCCTTATAAGCATCATTGGTTGTTTTCCTTCATGGAAGCATATGCTGTTGTTATTATTATAGCTGAAAGGGACCAGAGCTCATCAGGTTCAGTTCCTTTGTTTTACGGATGCTAGGTACAAGGGACAGATTACCTAGCATTAAACAGTTGCTGTAAACACACATACACACACACACACGCATGCACGTACACACATGGTGGAAAGAGACATGTAAATGGTGTGGTGGTTACAGACAGCTAGATGGTGTAGGGGAAAGAATGCTAGACTTGGAGTCAGGAAGACCTTCAAAATTGCCTTAAATAATTACTACTGGTGAGATTCTTAACCTCTGCCTACCTCAGTTTCCTCACTTGTAAAATTTTGGGATAATAACATCATCACTTCCCAAAGCTGTTAGGATAAAATAATAGAAGTGCTATATAATTCTTAGACATGCTTTTGAATCTACTTGAAGATAAAGGAAAACTGACTTTATTATTTTACAGGTAGATTCTGATTCCTTATTTTAGCTCTTTCAAATAGCCGAAACCAAAGCTTGTTGCCATGAGATTCTTAACCCTTGGATTTCTATAATGAACTGAAGGTTCTGAGGGGAGTTGTACACTTTGGGGAAGGTTGTAAATTTGAGGGTGAATTTGAGAGTTCAGGTATTCTGTTTTAGGTGAAGGAAACACAAACTTTGTGACTTAACTTCTTGAGCCTCACTATCTCATCTATAAAATGAAGACACCACCCACTTTACAGGATTGCTGTGAGAAAGTATCCTGAAAACATATAAACTGCTACATAAATGCCAGTCATTGCTTTTATGAGAGTTATTCCTTGCTATGGTGCTTGTGGTTAGGTGACTTGCCCAAGGTCACACAGGTAGCAAGAGGTCAAGTAGTCAAAGCAAGGTCTTCTACTTCTAGATCTTGGACAGTTCCATCAGAGCCACCACCTCCACCCCAGGTGCATGTTCTCCTACAAGTAGGAAACAAGGTTCAGTCTTTCTTCACTTGACTGAGGAAATAGGGCAATGACTTGGTTAGGTAGTGCTGACCTGACTCTATGAAAACGGAAATGAGGCTCAAATGGTGGGATGGTGGTCCTTGAGTGTTGAGAATTTTATAACTTGACAGTAGGATAGGCACAATAAAAGCTGATCTCCTAGTGAAAAGCTTAAATAAAGAAAACTTGAGCTGAGAGGGGCTTTTCCTGAGAAAATAGACTAATCTTTTTGAGTGGGGAGTAAGAAAAGGAGAGGCAAGCTTGGGAATGTGGGGAGTCACACAAACTTTCTAGAGTACATGAAAGAAGAAATAATGAAATTGAGGGGAAAGAGGCGTGGATCTACAAGTCTCTCAAATAGTGGCAAAAATTTGGAGGTTCGGGGACAATGATTAAGGTAAACAGAACATTGAGCTTCATCCTAGACATGGGAAAAGTTTCAAACATTCAGAGGTCTAGAGAAAAACATATGTTGAGGATAGCATTAGCTTGGGATGAATCTGGAATCCATCTGGTCCTCTGGGAAGTAGTAAGTCCTCTTCCATGAAAGTGCTCACAGTCCTGTACCAGTTGTGTGATGCTGGACTGGTTATTCTCTTGTCCCATGTTTCTCCAAGAGTCACAAAGGAATGAACATAAATTCCTTAAAGATGTGACTTTCTGCTTGTTCTAGACAGGACCTAGCCACACATCTTAGATGAGAAATCAATAAAGATTTCATAATAGAGATAGAGATGATGATGGAGATGGAGGTGAGGTTAATTCAGATAAGAATGAAGTTAAAGACCTGAGTCATTCATCTAAAGAAAATTTTTTTAGTGCCTACTGTATGTGAAATGGAAATGAAGAAAGTAATTTATGAAGTTAGAGACTTTATCATATTATGGAGGTACATATGAAGATGATGACAGATTCTCTGCTAAAAATCCAATCATATTGAAAAGATATCATTTCAGGTTTTTCCCTGTGCAGATATGGTGACTGCAAAAAGAACATGTGGTTTCTATTCAGAGTACTTGGGTTCAAATCCCATCTCTGATGTGTATGTCCTAGGGCAAGTTATTTTACCTCTCTTGTCTCAGTTGCCTTTCTTTAAAAAAGGAAGGGATTGGATAAGATGACTTTTAAAGTTCCTTCCAACCACAAATCTATGATCTTTTCAAGAGACCAGCTATTAGTTCAAACCTGGTCTCAAATGCTTACTAGCTGTGTGACCCTGGACATGTCACTTAACATTGATTGCCTCCAAAAGAAAGGAAGGAAGGAAGGAAAGAAAAAAGAAAGGAAGGAAAGGAAGAAAGAAAGAAAGAAAGAAAGAAAGAAAGAAAGAAAGAAAGAAAGAAAGAAAGAAAGAAAGAAAGAAAGAAAGAAAGAAAGAAAGGAGGAAAGAAAGGAGGAAAGAAAGGAGGAAAGAAAGAAAGGAGACAAACTATCAAAGGTAAGTAAGTCTTTTGTGGAGGTGACACTATTTGAGAACTCTAAACATTATTTCTGAGGTACACAGTGTTCAACTCTTTAAGAAATGCCTCAAGACCTTCTTCCTTCTCCCTTCCCCTGGCTCTAGGTCATGCCATCTACCCTGTATTTAGTCCTTGGACTTAGATCTCACTGACAAGTGGTCAGTATCTCAGACTTTCTAGACTGCTCTAGGTCAAACTTACCTTTCTTTTAAAAATAATTTCCTTATTTTTATTGCTACCTCATTTTTTGTATATCTCATTCATTTATGAATATGCTCTTTCCTTACCCATTGAGTCATCTCTTATAGGAATAGAGCAGAGACTAGATCAATGATTTCATTGGTATGGAAAATTGGAGGGTGAAGAAACTCCTTCTAACCAACCTTCTCTGCAATTTATGATCTTAGTTGTCCAGAGCACTAAAAGATTAAATGATTTGTCCAAGGTCCTACAGTCAGTATGGATCAACTTCAACTAGGTCTTCCTAGCTTCTACACACTATACTCCCTGTCTCTTTCATCCTTGGTAATAAATATCTAAAAAGAAAAAGGGGTGGAGCCAAGATGGCGGAGTAGAAAGACTCACGTATGCTAGCTCTGAACCCACAGCCCATATATTTCCTGCAAGAAGAACTCCCCACGAATTCTGGAGCACTGCAAGGAGTACAGAAACACAGTGGAAAAGATTTCCATTCCAGAGAGCCCTGGAGAGCCGACCCCAAAGGTCCGTTGCACCCTGGAAAGCGGAGCCCACCCCTGAGCTGCCCTGGCTGGCAACCCCAGAGGAGCAGATCCGAGCAGGCTTCAGGGACGGAATCTCTGGCAGCCGCGAAGGTCCCTCCACCCACAGACGCTACAGGTCAGTGAAAGAGACTTCTGGGCTGGCTGAAAGGGGAGCAGGGTGTCTCTGTGGCTTGGGCCCCCTCGGCAGGCAGCGGCAGAGGCAGCAGCAGCTGGCCCAGGACTCCCCGAGCAGCAAGCAGAAGCTCCCATTACTGAAGGTCTCTGCAAAAAGCCCCTGAGGGAACTGAGCCTGGGAGGTGGCCCTGCCCCCACCCCAGAACCAGAACTCAAGCTCACATTGAATAGCAGCCGCTCCTGCCACAGAAAGCCCATTTGAATCTCAGACCTCAAGCACTAGCTGGGCAGATCTAGGCGGGGGTGGACAGGAATCTCAGAAGTCAAGTAACTGGCTGAGAAAATGCCTAGAAAAGGGAAGAAAAATAAGACTATAGAGAGCTACTTTGAGGGGGTACAGATGTTCCCGCCTTTCAATTCTGATGATGAGGAACTATTCTTACCATCAGGGAAAGATGTGGAGGTCGGGGCCTCTGTATCCCAGACATCCCAGGGGGATGTCGGGTGGGCTCAGGCCTTGGAAGAGCTCAAAAAGGATTTTGAAAATCAAGTTAGACAGGTGGAGGAAAAACTGGGAAGAGAAATGAGAGAGATGCAAGAAAAGCATGAAAAACAGATCAATACCTTGCTAAAGGACACCTCAAAAAATGCTGAAAAAAATAACACCTTGAAAAATAGGCTCACTCAATTGGCAAAAGAGGTTCAAAAAGCCAATGAGGAGAAGAATGCTTTCAAAAGCAGAATTTGCCAAATGGAAAAAGAGGTTCAAAAGCTCACTGAAGAAAATAGTTCTCTCAAAATTAGAATGGAATAGATAGAGTCTAATGACTTTACAAGAAACCAAGAAATCACCAAACAAAACCAAAAGAATGAAAAAATGGAAGAGAATGTGAAATATCTCATGGGAAAAGCAACTGACCTGGAAAATAGATCCAGGAGAGACAATTTAAAAATTATGGGACTACCTGAAAGTCATGATCAAAAAAAGAGCCTAGACATCATCTTCCATGAAATTATCGAGGAAAACTGCCCTGATATTCTACAACCAGAGGGCAAAATAAGTATTGAAAGAATCAATCGATCACCACCTGAAAGAGATCCAAAAAGAGAAACTCCTAGGAACATTGTGGCCAAATTCCAGAGTTCCCAGGTCAAGGAGAAAATCTTGCAAGCAGCTAGAAAGAAACAATTCCAGTATTGTGGAAATACAATCAGGATAACTCAAGATCTAGCAGCTTCTACATTAAGGGATCGAAGGGTGTGGAATAGGATATTCCAGAAGTCAAAGGAACTAGGACTCAAACCAAGAATCACCTACCCAGCAAATCTGAGTATAATACTTCAGGGGAAAATATGGTCTTTCAATGAAACAGAGGACTTTCAAGCATTCTTGATGAAAAGACCAGAGCTGAAAAGAAGATTTGACTTTCAAACACAAGAATGAGAAGAAGCATGAAAAAGTAAACAGCAAAGAGAAGTCATAAGGGATTTACCAAAAGTGAACTGTTTACATTCCTACATGGAAAGACAATATTTGTAACTCTTAAAACTTCTCAGTATCTGGGTAGTTGGTGGTATTATACACATACACACACACATACACGCATGCACGCACACACACATACACACGCACACACATACAGAGACAGAGAACACAGAGTGAATTGAATAGGATGGGACCATATCTTAAAAGAAATTAAGGTAAATGGTGAGAGAGAAATGTAGTGGGAGGAAAGAGGGTGAAATGGAATGGGGTGAATTATCTCTCATTCAAGAGGCAAGCAGGAGACTTTTTAGTGGAGGGAAAAAGAGGAGAGCTGAGAAAAAAAAAACCCAAGAAATTTACCCTCATCACATTCGACTAAAGGAAGGAATAAAATGCACACTCATTTTGGTATGAAAACCTATCTTATAATACAGGAAAGTGGGGGAGAAGGAGATAAGCAAGGGGGGGGTATGATGGTAGGGAGGGCAATGGGAGGAGGGAGCAATTTGAAGTCAGCACTCTTGGGGAGGGACAGGATCAAAAGACAGAATAGAAACAATGAGGGGCAGGATAGGATGGAGGGAAATACAGTTAGTCTTACACAACACGACTGTTATCGAAGTCACTTGCAAAACTACACAGATACGGCCTATATTGAATTGCCTGCCTTCCCAAAGGGAATGGGTGGGGAGGGAGGGATGGGGAGAATTTGGAACTCAAAGTTTTAGGAACAACTGTTTAGTATTGTTGTTACTACTAGGAAATAAGAAATACAGGTAATGGGGAATAGAAATTCTTCTGGCCCTACAGGACAAAAGAGAAGATGGAGACAAGAGAAGGGAGGGATGATAGAAGAGAGGGCAGATTGGAGAGAGGGAAAATTAGATTGCTTGGTGTATTGGGGTGGAGGGAGGGGACAAAAAGGGGGAAAATTTGGAACCCAAAATTTTGTGAAAATGAATGTAAAAAGTTAAATTTAAAAAAAAGAAAAAGGGAAAAAAATTGGTAAAACCAATAGGCACATCTGAGGGGCCTTATTTTTCAACCACTTAATGAATCAGTCAACAATCATTTATTGAACAGTTGCTATGTGCCAGGCACTGTCCTATGCTGTCTTCACCTTCAAGTAGCTTTCCTTCAGTGTAGGAGAGGAAAGGGAGGAGAGACAGAGAATACATTATATGTAGAGCTAAGTAAATACAGGATGGGGTGAGGCATGAGCAACTAGAGGATGGGGAAAGGTCTCTTAAAGGAAGTAATCCTTGAGCTGAACTTGAAGGGAGGTAGGGACTCCAAGAGGTGGAGGAGGAAGGAGAGGCTTCTAGATATGGAAGACAGACTCATGCAAAACCACAGAGGGAGAGATAGAATTACTGTGTTCAGGGTAATAGCAAATAGGTCAGTTGGTCAAAGTAGAATGCTGAGTACATGAGGGGGAGTAACACATCTTTGGCTCCCAGCTTCCACCTTTCACTGTTTCTAAGCCTTCAGTCATCCTTGAAACAGGATTTGAGACTCCCTGATCTTACTTAACTTGTCTAGTCCCCCAAACCAACTACTGGGGGTTAGAAATCTGTTCTACCCAAGCCCTAACTACCTCTCCTCCTCCTCCTCCTCCTCCACCTCTTGCCACTGATACCACCTCTCTCTCTTGTTAAAATGACAATCAATGCTTTTTTAATTCTGCATAATATTTCTTTTTCCTTTTTGTTCCTCCTTTCTTTCCTTTTTTCTTTCTATCCCTTCTTTTTTCTTTCTCTCCTTTTAATTAAATTTGGTTTTCAGATCCATATTCTCTCCCTCTCACCTCTCCTCCCTGCATTGAGAAAGTAAAAACAGCAACACCCATCCTTACAAACATGTATAGTCAGGTAAAAAAATATTCCCACATTGGCCACATCCAGAAAAATATATCTCAGTCTGCCCTCCGAGTTTATCACCTCTTTGGCAAGAAGTAGTTCAATCATCTCTTTCTGGCTTGATCATAGTACTCAGTCTATCACTTTTTTGCATCATCCTCTCCAGTTCATATAAGGGTGGGTTTTTGAAGAATTCTTAAAGGAGGGGAAAAAATGTATGTATTCATCAGTAATATGACATGATAAGGGGGTCTAAATGAAATCTACCTAAATGCAGATTGAATTGCCTTGAAGTTTTTAGCCTTATCCTTAATTAAAGGTCTTCAGACTTAGCACAAGCTTATGCAATCCATACACCATGGTATCTGACTCCTCAGAACAACCTTTTCTTTCTCCCATCCTTCCTCTCTCTAGCCCCTGAATTTCGGGATTCATCCATCCGGGCATTCTGGAACCAACTCATTCATTCGTTCTAGAGTCACCAACCTCCTTCTCTGATGTTTCACCTCTAAAATATGACCACAACCCAACACCCAATCCGAACCAAGAAAACAAAAACGTGTAAATAAGACAGTGTGTTTCCTTCACTACAGGTCACCTGGAAGCTTTTAACACAACCCTTTGGAGGGATCTTCAGAGGGCATAAGGGTGTGTTCCCAGGAGTGGCCTGGGGTTGGGATGGATGGGAATTTGGGGAGGGCAAAGGAAGCAGGATCTTACCCTGTCTGCCTTTTTTCGCGTGGGAGGGGTAGTGGCTAAGTCCTAGAACTTGGATCCTCAGTCCTGGGCTAGCTGAGAAAGGGTGAGACAGTGTGTTCAGCAGGGAGGGAAGACTCACTCATGACCGAGTGATAGGAAAGTTTGGGATAAGATTTTAGGAAATCTAATTTTGTGACTGAGATTAGAGTTAGTGTGAAAGTCCTGAGCTGGGATGAGCTGGGGCAGAATGAACAATGGAAAGAATAAATTCATATTTCTGGCATCTTCTGGGGGATGGGAACTCACTTGGGCAGGTGTGGTTGTTGGTGAATTTAACTTTGGTCTCCGACATTTTCACAGACTTAAGGATCAAATTCTGATTGGACCCAAAAGCCATTTGACTTCCTACTTGCAGAGGATGTCCAAAAAATTTCAGCAAAACTTCACAAGCTGAAAAAACTTTTTTGAAGGAGGGTGACAAGTAGATAGATGGGGAGGGGGGAGGAGAGAGGTGGGGGGAAGGGAGTAATGGGGTGAGGGGAGGGGAGACTTTAAAATTTGAAGAATATGTAAAGTGTCCATCAAAAACATTTGACCTACAAAATAAATCAAGGAGAGATCATTTAAATCTTTAGACTCCCTAAAGACTATGACCAAAGAACTTAGATGTCACATTCCAGGAAATCAGAAAATATAATTACCCAGATATATTAGAACCAGAAGGTGAAAATCAAAAATCCACTGGTAACTTCCGGAAGAAAACCCCAAGTCAAAAACACCTAAAATCTTATACTCTAATCAGCCAGAAAAAAAATTTAAGTACTAAGAAACAATAGTCAGGATCACATAAGACTATACTGCACCTAGACAGAGGAAGAAATCCAAAAATAAAGAAGTAAAAGGCTCACAACAAGAGTAATTTAGCCTGCAAAACTGATAATAATTCTGCCAGACAGAAAACAGACTTTGCATAGAATATTGAACTTTTACTCATTCCTGGTGAAAAGACTTTTGCCTTCCTTTTCCCTCTCCTTTCCTCTCCCCTCCCATCCCCTTCCCCCTCCCTTGATCCCTCCTCCACTTATTGTGAAGTTAAAACTCTTCTTCTGGAGAAGAAATCTTTCACAGTAAATAGAGGGATGGTCTTGGAGTCAGGAAGGCCTGGGTTCAAACTTTGTCTCTAGATTTACCACTCGGGCTTCTCTTAACCCATCCCATTTCTTCATTGTATTCAGAATTTTCTTCTGTTTATTCATATCTCAGTTCTCGTATTTGGACCTCATAAAAAGTTCAATAATAAGTTCCAATTCCCCTCTGAAACTCTTGAATGGGGTAGATAGGCCATGTCTGATCCTGTCCACTCTGAAGTTCTTGATGAGGTAGCTGTATCCAGGACCCAAGCTATTCTGTAATCCCTGGCAGTGGTCTGTCTCCTGGCGCTGGCCTCTGCTCCATGTCTCATTTTCTTTGTGCAGTCTCCAAATGGGAGGAGGTTTCTTCCTTTGTCATACCTGTAACAGGTCCCAATTGAATGGTGGGAATCAATCCAGTCTCAGGCCTCCTGGAGGGTCCCCTAGCCTAAGCCTAGCTCAATCACTGTAATGCCTGTAATTCCCACAGGAGTGCTTCTGTCAGCCCACTTGGCATGCCTCTAGGCACATATGCTTTCCTTGGTCCTGTCTCTCTACTCATAATCTACAGCTAACTCTGTCCCTTGCTGTGAATCCAACTAGTCAAGGACAAGACCCTGCTGATTTCAAGCCCCCTTTAATGGAGCTTTGCTGGCTTCTGCCCTTCCACACACCCATCTGCCACCCTGGCTAAGCACATCCTGCTCAAAGAATCCTCGTGCTTCTGGCCACCTTCTCATTCAGTTGGATGGATCAGTTTCCTGATATTTCCTTTTGGTTTTCTTGATCATAGTTTCTTCTAATGCCCCCTTCTGTCCATTCTGGGGTGTTTGGGGAACTGTTTAGGAATTTTTATGTCACCATCTTAACTGCAAATTGAGCTTCCACTTCTCTGTCAAGAGAGATGCCTTGTACCAGTTTGGCTGGAGAAACTGATGGAGCAGGGTTTTGGTGGGATGAGAATTCAAGTCTGCGGGAGGAGACTTGGACCAAACAATCCGTTTAGAACGTGCCCTGCCCTGGGTCAGGGGTGCTTTGAGTCACAAGGTGGCAGAATGCTTAGTCATATGGCTTTACCCTCCTCCGAGATATACAAATATACCCTAATAGAATTACTGCATCCTGAGCAAGGTCTACAAAGCATACCCAGGGTGTGGACACAGTGTAGGAGAGAGGAAAGAGAACCAGGTGGAACTCACCACAGGAACTCATCCACTAGGTTCCTATTTTAACTAATTACTCATCCTAATAAGGTATTAAACTTTGATGTTTCTGTGCACACCCCAAAAAAAGTATCCTTTAAATTAGCTCCCTAGTGAAAAATGTTGGCCCTTCCTCTCCCTGCCCCCATCCTAATTATAATTCTATATATGCACACATGAACATACCTAGTTGTCATTTAGTCCCAATCTTTTGCTAACACTAGTTCACTTGTGGGTGCACATGTGTGCACGCACACACACTTTTCATGCAGTCTTACTCACACAGTAGCATAAGCACAGACCTGAATCTCCCCCACAATTTCCTTCCTCCCTCCCTCTCTCCCTATCTCTCCACTCTCCCCCCATAGGGTACCTTTTTGCAGGGGGTCAGACTTCTGCTTAAAAGCTCAAAATCTAGGGGGAAATGAGTGATTTTCTCCATTCCTGTCTTCTCCTCTCTCCTACTCATAGTCCCTGGGCGAGGACCAGGCCATAGCTGAACTGGAGCCATATCTCACTCACTGCCCCTGTCCTAGACCCCAAAGGGGTCTTTAAAGCCCAAGTAGCCAGCAGAGAGAGAGTGCATGGTTTCTTCTACTCTATTTGAACCTCTTCTGTGTGCTTAGCCTCAGACGGATAGGCTGAGGGAGAGACAAGAAAAGCAGACATGATTGCTCTGGGAAAGTGAAAGTCTAGAGGGGAAAAGACAAAGAAAATACCCGGAGATGTAATGATACAATACCAAAGAAGGGAAAGTTTAGGTGATTTCAGACCAGACACACGACATAGATCTCTATCTCTGTCTCTGTCTGTCTCTGTCTCTGTCTTGGAGTCCCATCCTCCTAAAGCTGTATGGAGAGAAGGCAGAGTACAGCACCACTCTATCCTCTCTCCTCCTCACCCCATCATCATCAGTACACAGGCACTCACTTCTCCCTTCCTCTCCTCCCCAACTCCCTTTCCCTCTTTTCATTTTTAACTCATCATCAATAACCTTGGGAGAAAGGCATTATTCTTTGCACTTGACGGATAAGAGAAAGAGACTCAGAATCGCAAATAGAACCTGTGACCAAGTTAGAATCAGAACTCAGATCTTTGGCTCTCAGCCTGGGACTACTTGCCTCCCCATCCCTACTCCTATTTAGAGAAAAGAGATTTCCTGGAGGACTCCACGCTGGATCCCATGGGGCCAGAACTTTATTTGGGGCCGGGCCCCACCCTAGGTAGAAGAAAGTACTGTGGGGATGTGCCAGCAACTAGTTCTCAACTAGCCCCACAGAGAGCATGTATTTCTCTCAAAGGACAGCAGTTGAGTAGGTAACACTTCCTCACAAACTCTGGACACTAAAAAATCTCCCCTTCGTGCTGCTGCGCCCTAACTCTGCATCTCATCTTCCATCTCCACGCCTTTGCATAAATTGTCTCCTGTGCCTACAATGGTCCTCCCATCTTCTCTTCCAGTTTGTGGGATTCTTAATCCAAGTTAAGCGGTCAGCTTGGGTGACACCTCCCATTCTCTGAAATTACATATACATATATATATGTATTTATAAAATTTGATAAGAATATAGATATAGATACACACATATACTTAGCTGTGTATGGGATATATCCTTTCAGTAGAATGTAAGGTCCTTGAGGGCAGAAAAGATTTCATTTTTATCTGTCCTCATATTTTAGCACATAGTAGGTTTATAATAAATTCTTCTTTAATTAAATGGAATCAATATATCTCAGTCAATGGGGGTGGGAGGGAAGAGAGGAGGGAAAGGGGCCAGGATTGCTAGAGGGAAATAGCCCTCCCTGGACCCCAGGGCTCTTTCTTTCCTACTTCACCCCTTACAATGAAAGAGAAAATGGATGCTCCTATGGATCATGGCCCTCCTCTCCCTTTCTTCTGCCTCCATCAGCTCTATACAGTGTGGGGATGCCATTCCCCATCCCAGTCAGAAAGGTATCCTGTTCACTTTTGTGCACTGAATGTAAGGGAGAACATTGATACCCTGAAGATTCTCCAGAGGCAGATGGCATAGGGTCTTGAAACCATGCTATCCAAGGATCAGCTGGAGATGCAGGCAGTGCTTAGAATGGAGGAAAGAAGACTTGGGGGATATAATAACTATCTTCCAGCATTTGAGGGGCTGTCAGATAGAAAAGGGATTGAATTTGTTTAGTTTGGCCCTAGAGGACAGATCTGAAAGAAATAGATGGAGGTGGCAGTGAGGCACTTTATAGGCATTATGTAGGAAAAAACAAAACCAACTTCCTGACAGTTAGAGCTGTCCAAAGGGGAACGGAATGCCTGAGCAGGTATAATGGTGGGTTCTCCTTCCCTACGCTGTGCCCCAGTCTCTGGACTGAAAACTCGTTCCCTGATGCCAAGTTTGGGGCCTGGGGAGGCCTTCTCATCACCTAACCCATCCCCTCCCCCTTCTCCCCTTCTTTCTTAGTGGAGGCCAGAGCCATCCCACCCCCACCCCCAGCCCCCTTCATCAGCCCCCTGTGGCACCAGCCTGTCTGAGCCGTGTCCCACCCTGGGGGCTTGGACACTGTTTGTTTTGGTGAAGGCAGGAGCGTAATTGGGGCTTTAAACACCCTCTTGGACACAGGGAGTGTAAACAAGCCGGGCCTTGAGGGACATAGCCAAGGAGTTGATGTGAAGACAGACAGCAAGAGCCAGGCCTGAGTTGCTGACTGGGAAAAAGAGCAGGGCAGGGCCACTGGGAGGGGTTTTCTCCGAGGGATTTGTGGAAAGAAGAGGGGGAAGGGGGCTGAGATTGGGAGTGAGCTGTGGAGCTGACACAGGGGAGAGAGGAGATTTGTTACTTGTAGGTTGGGATGGGAGAGGAGGTGGGAGAGGGAATGCTCCATGAAGAGGACTGGGGAGGGTCCCCAGGGGAAAACTAGGCCCTACGCTGAAGTGAGGGATGTCCCCTTCATCATAATGAGTTAGGAGTAGAAAGAAATAGGGATAGGGGAAATGGAAGCTGGATATAGATGATAAGGGATACAGGAATCCTCATTAATACTATTGTATAATGCAAAGGATATTGAACTGGGTAGGAGAGTTCTGATGCCTGCTAGCCATGTGGCCACAGATCAAACACTTAATTTCCCTGAACCTCAATTTTCTCATTTGTAAAATGGGGATATACTTGCACTACCTACTAAGGAAAGGGATTTGTAAACCTTAAATTGTTATCTAAACATGAATTACTGTTATGATTAATGGACAGTCTGTCATAATGGGTCAAGGGATGACCCTGGAGTCAGGAGAGCCTGGATTCAAGGCTATGGCTATGTGGCCATAGAGAAGTATTTAATTTGCTAGCACCCCCAAACAGTTCTCTAGAAGCTCTAATCTACAGATGAACCGATGAGCTGCCTGCAAATGAACTCTCAACACCTATGAAATCACTGGGCAGGATAAAAAAAATCTACAGTACTTTAGACTATTGTTGTGGAGCTGGGGACTGAGATCAGTTCAGCAATGACTTGAACAAGCCCCTACAGAACCTCCCAGGTCCTCTAGAGAATCCAATTAGAAAATATTATCCTCTCCTGTCCCAGGCTGCCATGAGGCTCTGTGCCTCATTTATCCTGATGATAAAAAATGAGGACTTCGTGAACCATCTCAATGGCAGAGAGACAGCAGAGCTCTCTCAAATGGGCTGTTGGATTCCCCCAGATAGATGGATAATGACTCTGATACAGGGCTCAATAATGTGATTTTTAGTACAGGCACTTTGTCCACCTGGGACAATCTTCCCCCATCACGCACACATTTTACTCCTTACCTGTAGATCCTAGGAAAGAAACCTATGTTACACAAACACCTCCTGGTAGACTCTTTACACATCTTGCTCAGGATGGTTTTGGGCAGAGCCTTGAACCGAAACCATTAGGCTAATCTATCTGAAAATCAGGGACCCATATAAGAGAGCTTTTCCTCCTGAAAGTTTCTACCATTAATCTCTTCTTTCTCTCAATTCCAAACTTGTGGAGATCCAATTCTTCTCGTGTGAGGAGCTCAGTACTGTGTGTTTGTATGAGTACGTGTCACATGCTTGAGAGGGTCAGATAACCCATCTTGTCAGTCTTCCTCCCAGGTCAAAGGAAACAGCAGTGGCCTGGGCATTCACCTTGTTGGCTAGGGTGGGTGGGGAAAGGAAGGGAAGGCATAACTTTGCATTAGGTCTGGGGAACAGATGGCTTTTCCAAAGGGAAAGTTGGTCATCCTGCCACCACCCCTATCAGTGACTTCACTGGTGACCCCACCCCCAACTCCACCTGGGAATAGAAACCCTGGCAGGTGGTGAATACCATATTTCCTCATGTAAAAGCTGTCCTCCCTCCTTCCCTTGCACTCACCTAGGCTTCATATCTGCCATCTGGTGGACACTTCTGTAACTACTCCACATGCTCATCTCCCTGCGATTGGCCACCGTTTCTATCCAGAAGGCGCCCATCAGGGTGCAGCGCATACACCAGTTAGTAAGGTAGTGTGGGGCCCTGGGGGGGAGGCAGGTCCCCAGCTGCCCCAGTGGACACACCCACATCCTGCTTCCTGGGCTGAAATGGCTCCGAAGAGCCAGGCCTGCAGTTGGGATTGGGGAGGAGGGAGGTTGGGGCATGTAGAGGGGGTGCTGGGGAGGGTAAAGGACTCAGTCTCCTGAATCCATAAGATTTCTTCCCCCTAATTGTTTGAGATGCCTTGACCCTCCTCTTCTCAAACTACAGTCCTTTCCAGGTGAGTCAAAGTCCTCTCTTTCGGGCTCAGTAAGTTCTAGAGTTGGTATTGATCTGGAGAGATAGTCAGATTTATCTTTTCGGCTTAGTCAGAAGTGCTCTGAAACAAGGGGTCTGTGCCTAGCTTCAGGAGTCATCCCCAGAGCCCCAGCCTCCACATCAGGCTCTCTTCTAACCTCGTTGCAGGTGTTCCAGTACTTCCTTACCAGGGGAACATTTACCTTCTAGCAAAGAAAACCAAAACCCCAAATCCAAAAAAACTCCATCACACAGCAACGAGCCAGCATCACCAGCCAAGCTAAGCTGCTCTGGGCTTCTCCTCAATTGACTCCCTGGCCTCCCTTCTTCCTGCGCACACACACACACACACACATGTACACACATATATACACACATGCACACATACATACACACAGATACACACACAGATACACACGCATACACACACACACACACAGAGTCTCTTGCTGCACTGTGCCGAACTATGCTACAGACAGATACAGGTTTTCATCATAGCTCCTCCGAGCTTCCCCAGCAACAGTGAATAATTCATGTACGAGGCTGAGGAGACAATAAATCAGCTGCAATGATTAACATGAGCTATTTTGTGTGTGAGAAAGATCTATCGCTGGCGCTTGCCAGGTTGCTGGTGATTAATGTAGCTGCATGCACTAGAACCTAGGCCTTTATATTCAATTATGGGACGAATGCATCCATGACCAGGGCTGACATGAAGCACAGAGATCGAGGAAGACTGCCACAGAAACTGAGTTGGAAGTCAAGGTGGCTGGCACAGGGGAGGAGGTTACACGGCTGGAGGTGGCAACAAGTGGCACTGGGCACCATCACTTCTGCCACCTTCTCTGAAACTGTGCAGGTTGGAGTTAGTCTCTCATTGGAATGGAGTGGTGCTGTCTGCAAAAATCCATGTTGGTGTGGTGGTGCTGAGAGGGCTATTGGTGTCACCCCCAAACCTTAGATATATGTCCTAGGCATTTGAAAGGAAGAAGGGAAGGAAAATCCTTCAGGAAAAGTACGATCCCAAATCTAGTAAGGTCAACTTCTTGAGTTTTCTGCCTCCAACATCACCCCTCCTAAGACAGAGGTAAGGACAGTCAGCCTGCCTGGAAGTATAGATGACCGGATCTGGGTTTGACCCACCCGAGCCTTAGAGGAAGTCCATCTTGAGCAGAAGGAGGGTTAGAATTATGAACCCTGGCTCCATACTCAAGGCAGGGAGAGGGAGGGCTGGAGAGGAGGGGGCTCCAGGGTTCCCTCCTCCCACCTGACCCCAGGAAGTCCTGGCAGCTGAGGCCCTGGGAGGGGGCCATCTCCCTGAATTCCCACACTCAGAGCCCCCCTCCCCCTGTCCATTCCAGCTGGCCCCTGTCAGGGCTGTGGGCGCCAAAGATCTGTGATGGGTTTGGGGTTAAGTGATTTCCCCCTACAACCTTGTCTGCTCTCTGTTCCTTCGTCTCTCCTCCTCCTCCTCTTCCTCCAAAGGCTTTTATTGAGTAAGCCCTCCCCCTTACTCTCTTCCCTCTCTTTTGACTTGAAGAGTTTGTACATCAAATATACATGGAGGGGGTGAGGAAAATGAGTGGGAACTTAGACTGGGTTAAAAACTGAGATGAAATTTATTCTCCGGGTGATATCCCACCTTCCCACACAACCATCTCCAACCTCTTCCCAGCCTTGATAGAGATGCCCAGAACCTAGGGTAAACTAGTCTTTCAGGCAAGACCCAAATTTTCCAGAGTAGGAAGGGGAACATTCAATGGGTTCTCATAGACAGAAATGAACCTTTAATTGAAGACATTCTTAGCACCTGAGAATGAGAGATCAAATGTTCCTCAGCGATGAAGACCATGAGGACTGAGTCTTGGGGAACTTCTCAGAGTTGGAATCAGAGGTACACATGAAGACAGGGTATCAAGTCCATGGGCACTCTGAAAATAAGTATTGAGCCACAAGGGATCAGAGAAGATTCAGGACCCCAGGAGGAATCAGAACAGTAGGGGCTTCAGAGGATAGTATCAAGTCACTAGGGACTGTCCAGGAGATATCAGGACAATGGTTACTGAGAAGGTGTCAACCAGTGGTTTCAAAAAGAAAACAACCTTAGCTTCCGCTTTTGGAAGGAAGATTCTTTAATTATTTCCACTAGGAGGCCAGAGAATTCCTACCTTGAGGAGGGGGATGAAAGTCTGAGAGAAAAGGAGGTGGGATGATGGGAAATCATTACCTTCTTAGGGTGGAGTAGAGAAGCAGCAGAGATGGGGACAGCGATTTTCCCCAAAGAGACATTCACTAGCTTCGAATGTGTTTGTCTCACATACAGAGCAGGGAGTGGTTCTGGAGCCTGGAGTCTGGTAGGCAGGGTCTCTCTAACCCTCCCATGCTCAGCCTCCCTAAACCATCCCTAATCCCCTATTTGCCGTGCTCATCCCCTGGGACTCCCCAGGACCCCATTAATGAGCCCTGCCCACCCCAGGACAAGCCCCAAATTAACCCTGTCTCTGACCCCGACAGTGACACCTGTAATTACTCCAACAGGAGGCTGTGAGATAGATGAAAACAGCCAGCCTGGTGGGAGCTCGGCTAGGCCTCAGGGGCCTAGAGCCTAATGCCCAGGAATGCTGTAAATGCTCATCCTGGCTCCAGGGCCCAGCAGCAAGGGCTCACCTTTAATGCCTTCACAAAACTTGCCAGGAGAGACTCCAAGAGGATTACCCAGAGCCTGGGGGGTGGGAGGCCCTCATCGGCAGGTGAGGCTAGGGGATCCTTCATCCCCAGGCCCACCCTTACCCTGAAGCAGCTCAGTCTGGTTCAATGCTCCCTGAGGAAGTTTTCAAGGCTGCTGGGAAGTGGGAGTTAGGCTCTCAGGGGAGGTTTAGGCTGCAGAGGATGAATAGGATTGCCCTACCCTAGGTGGGGTAGGGTGGCCGAAGGAGGGCAGTTCATAAGGGAGGGGCTGCATCATGCCTCTCTTGGTCCCAGCCCTGGTCCTGTGGCCCAGAATCCCTCACCTGAAGTTGGGACCCATTATCCCTTTTTCTCCTCACTCCTTTCCTCCCCAGGGGGAAGGTAGGTGTGTGGGGGGAAGAGTGAGGAAGTTTGGGAGGCTGGATTAGGAAAATCAGTTCCCTCAGAGTCCTCCACTCTGGAGATGGCGTTGGGGGGAGGCATCCTCCCCTTCACTTGTTTTGTTGTCCTGAGCATCTTGTCTCAGTAGCTCTTTCCGAATTAACCTCTGACCCCAGACTGTAACTCTTCCTCTCTTTTGACAAGTGTGTTTGCCCAACGATTTTCCCCCATCCTCTTCCCCAGGAAGGCAGCAGTTTTGATTTGGTTTGATCCAGGAACCACTGAAAGAATTCTTACTCTTGGGATTTAGTGTCTGAAAAGGCTAGTCCCAAAGCTAGACTGAGGGCTTAAAATATGGTTGCATCATATTTAGATTTCACTTGCTGAACTAGCAGCATTTTTTTAAGTGGCCCAATAGCTTATGCTATATTGAGGAGTGGAAGGACAATATAGGAAATAGAGCAGGTCACCAGCAATGGAGCTGAGAGGGATAATCTTGTGTTACTTCTCCCTTCTATTATAGGACCCAGTACAAAGAACTCCATTCTGTACTTCCCTCATCCCTAACACACATGCTTACAGCCAATGGGCTAGAGCCCCCTGCTGGAAGAAAACCCCTTCTGATGGCAAAGGTGTGGTGGCTCAAACCCAACCCTCCTGGGTGGGCACAGAGCTGCCAGCTTCCCCATCACCTGCTCCCACTCCTTCCTGCCAGCATTCACCCAGGCAGCCAGCCTCCTACCAACCCACCTCTCCCCCTCATGAGGTCCCCCTTAATTACACTTAATAGCAAAGATCATAAGAGCTCTATTAACTTTATTAAGGACACAATTAGCTGTTACTGCCCCCCCCACCCCAACAATCCCATTAAACATAATGAATCAGCCACTGCCCTTTGTTTCCCCTCTTGGATAGGGGAGAAAAATTCATCTTTGAAGTCCTGACGGCTGTCACAGGTTCATTGGACAGGAGACTGAAGTGCAAGGTGAGTAGCTTCCCTGAGCTAGATGCCGATTTCAGGAGGTAGGAGATTAATAGGTATGTTAGTGGCTGTGCTTAGGCCCAGGCCTACACATACACACACACACACACACAAACACACACTCACACAAATGCACTCACACAAACACACACACTCACATAAACGCACACACACTCACACAAACACACATACACACACACAAACATACACACTCACACAAACACACATATACACTCACACAAACACACATACACACAAACACATACACACTCACACAAACACACATACACACAAACACATACACACTCACACATACACACTCACACACAAACACACACACTCACACATACACACATACACACACAAACACACTCACACAAACACACATACACACTCACACACAAACACACACATACACAAACACACACACTTACACAAACACAGATATACTCACACACACAAACATACACACACTCACACAAACACACACACACATGCACTTACACAAAGACAAACATGTATACAGCCAAAAACATCCTCTGCTTGGAAACATAAGACACACATTCTCAGCAAAACAAATAAAACGATCATCTCTTTCCATGAAGTCAGAGAAAGCTTGATGTATGTATGTATATGGATGGAGATATATGTACTGTGCACCTGTCTGGGAGATGGCGGGGAGTGGTGCTCAGTAGGGAGATTCCTGGCTGGGGCCCTCAGTCCTCCAAAGGCTCAGCCATAGAATTGGGCTCCCTGCCTTCTCTGGTCTCAGCTAACATGCCAAGCTGTCCTTGATCCCCTAAGCTGCTCACTTCCTCCTTCCTCAAATAGCCTTGCATTTGTTTCTATAGAGCATCTCCTCAATAGAACTTAAACTCTCTGAGGGCAGTCTGTCTCATTTTTTGTCTTTGTAAACCTGGTGCCTTGCAGTAGGATGGGGGAGGGGCTGGATCGACACTTTCATGGGTACAGGATGTGTCTCAGAGGAGGGAACTTCCTCTATGAATGCAGGCCAGCACCTTTTCTGTAAGGTATAGTCGCAGAGTGTTGCCTAGGACACCTGAGTGTCCAGGGCCACTCAGCCAGTGAGCAGGACTTGAACTCAAGTCTTCCTGGTTCCAAGGTCATGTCTCTATCCCCTACACTACTGCTGCCTCACTGCTTTGCACACAGTAGGTTCTTAAATGTTTGGTGATTTGAATCATCTCCTTTTCTCCTGCCAGTACAATGAGACAAGGACGGATAGATAACAGCTTCCATTTTTACAAGATATAAGGTTCGTAAAACACTGTATGCACTTTATCTAACTTGGTCCTTAAACAGTTCTCTGAGGTAGGTACTATATACACACATACAGACATGCACACATGTGTGTGTGTGTTTTACAGAAAAAGAAACTGAGACTCTGTGATTAAGTGACTTATCCACACTCACACTTGACTAGTACTGGAGGCAGAATTAGAACCTAGGTCTATCCTGAGTCCAGGAGATGCTTCTCTAAAGGAAGGCAAGAATAAATGTCCTATTTTTACAAATGGGGAAACCAAGACATTCAATTCATAGGATCTTGGGTTTGTAGCTAGAAGGAGTCTCAGATCATTTAATCCCATCAATAAGAAAACTGAAACCCTTAAAGGTTAAGTGACTGGCCTTTGATGACAGGAGCAGCAGAGCTGAGATTTCATCCCCACTTTCCCTTGCTTCAGACCATCTCCTTCAATTTGAGGATCATTTATTAAGGGTCTACTATGTGCCAGGCACTTTGCTAGGTGTTAGGGATACAAAAACAAAACAGACCCTACCCTCAGTGGACTTACGTTCTATATGGAAACTGCCTTATGCAGCTCCCCTGTACCTTCCCATCTCACATTCCTCCCTTAGAGGACTCAAGGCCCCCAGCTCCCAGCTCCTGAATTGGGAGGTGAACAGAGGAAGAGGGAAGATGGTGGATATTATTTTGTGTGTCTTCAGTATACGGAGAAGAAAAATGACCTTGGACAAATGAATGATTTCCCTATCCTATGGCCCTGTTCTATTAATGCATCCAGAACTTTGGGACTCCAGGACCCAGGTTTTCCAGGCCTGAGTCACAGTATGAGAGGGAAACAGAGCCAATGCTTCTAGATATTCCCACTCCTACCCTTCCCCCCACCCCTGCACCCTTCCATAAAGCACAGGGACCAACACGTGCTTCTCTGGTCATGAAGGGAGGGATTCTGTCTCTGGGCATTTGGAACTATCCTTTCCTCCCCAGGCCATGGCCCCTGGATGGGGAGGAAATACTGTGACTGACAGCTCCAAAAATGTATGTGCCCTGAGCAGGAGGGCAAGGGGCCGGAGCCTCAGGAAGGGGGGGACCCTTTGAACCTTTGCCTGGAAACAGCTTTCTCATTCTCGTTGCCCTCGTTGCTGGGTTAGCCTGGAAGAAGCCACTTGAACATTTCCCAGGAATCTAGAGTCAGGAGAGCCCCTATATCCCAGTCCCTGAGCCACAGAAGTTCCTTCATTCCCAACTCCCTAATCAGAGTTTTAAGACCTTCCCATTCCCTGGGGTCCCTAGCTCCTGGTCTCTGCACACCCTGCTTTCCCACTCCCTAAGCACAGACTAGAGAAGGGGGTGGGGATCCTCCAAGATCTCCATCTGACTTAGGGCCCCACTCCCAAAACTCTATGCCTGCAGATGGGGAGAGGGGTAGATGTGTCAGGACCTCTCCCTTTCTCTAGGGATCATAATCAGGGAAGGGAACAGGCTATCCCAAACCCTAGGAGTTCCTCTCAGCAAATGAGGAGGGGGAATACTTAGGAACTATCCCAGAGCAAATCCCTTCTCCTGTCCTTTGTCTTTTACCTATGAACAGTAGTGTCTATGTCACACAGATCCTCTTGTCCCCACCGCCACACCCACCAAATATATAACACAAATGTGACCTTAGTACACCATTCCCCCCCAAGAAAAATCCCTTACTCTGGGTGACTGCTGGGATTTGACACACAGTGGGCATTGGATGGCTGGGGGTAGAGTCAGAGTGGGGATAGAGAGAGCTTATATGCCTGGAGTCCAACCCTAGGAGTGCTACCTGATCTTGGACCGATTGGTGTCAGGTATCATGTTAGGAAGGCATCTCCCAGTCCCACCTCACCTGCCCCCCAGGGCCCCATGCAGGAATTCTGCAATGACAGCTCCAGAAACCATCATAGAGATGTAACCTAAGTAACTGGGAAGTGAGAGTTAGGAATATGTAGGGGAAAATTTCTAGCTGAGGCTTCCCAGACTGTCTTGGGATGTCAGTTTCCAAAGATCTGCTGTCTCCTTGCTGCCATTGGTGACAGCCAGTATATCCTGGAGGTCTTTTCTCTCCTTTTCCCTTTCCTGTTGTCCAGAGGGAGGGAACTAAATCAGTGTGAAATATGTAGAAATGAGCTGGAGCTGAGAGAGGTGTCAGCCTCAAGGCAACAAGCCCCACTTCTCACACCCCCAACCCTCCACACACTTCTTTTTCTCCTTCTGCTATCCACTCCCTGCCTACAGGGATTGGGCTCTGGCCTGCCTTTCCACATGTCTATGCAGGGAGTAGCTTCCCCCCTTTTTCCCCCATTATCCCCAAGGTGTGGAGTGAGGCTGTCAAGCTGGGAGAGAGGAAGGGGGTGGGGGGAGGGAGGCCCTTATCTAGAAAAGTAAGTGTATCATGAAGGAAGGGGAAAAGTACTGTCTTTGGAATCAGAAGACCAAATCCTGGGTCTGTCATTATCTGTGGGACCTTGGACAAGTCGTACAAACAAACCTGAGGCTAACTACACTGTAAAAGAAAGGAGTTGTACTAGATGGTTTCTAAGGTCTCTTTCAGCACCAATTCCCACTCAGAACCGGGAGTCTGATGCTCAACTGGGTGTCCATGGAGCAGGCATGGTTGGGCACAGTCAGTGACCCCTCATTCAATTAGGTCGGAGGAGAGAAAAGCAGGGGGGTCATTCTGATGTAACTCCCTGCCCACCCCCTTCCAACAAGTCCTAAACTTAGAACTTTTGTCGCCTTCTATACAACCTCTGGCTTTAGGGTCAAGGTCAGTGCATGAGCAGTCATAGTGACCTTGGGCATTGTATGTCCCAGGGAACAAAACAGTAGTCATCAAAGTAGCTAGATAGTTCAGTGAAAAAGAATACGAGACCCGGAGTCAGAAAGGCCTGAGTTCAAGCATTGCTTCAGACACTTACTAGCTGTGTGACCCTGGGTAAGTCACATAATCTCTTTCTGCCTCAGTTTCCTAATTTATAAAATTGGGATTATAATAACACCTATTTCCCAGGGCTATTGTAAAGACAACATGAGATAACATGTGTAACAACGTGCTTTGCAAACCTTAAAGCACTATATAAGTATTACTGTTATTCTTTCAAACAAGCTCATGGGGCTTGACCTCCTTGCTGCCTTCCTAAGGGGCATAGTGGAGTTTCTGCCTCAGTTTCCTGTTTCTAAAATGAGGACAGAGGCTTCTCACCTGCTTCCTCTTACTGTGATTGTGGAGACAAGAGCTGGTATGACAAGATCTTGGAGCTCCCTCTGGTAGGAAAGACCCTGGATGAGCAAAACATCCCCTCATCCCATCCCTGTCATCGTTAACAGCAACAATTATTATTATTTGGAGAGACAGACTGGGGGCAGCCAGGGATGTGGTTGGTGTGAAAGAAATAAAAAAGTCCTCAGTACGTGCCGTCTTGCCAGGTTAATACTCCTGCCTGTCTGCCTGACAGCTGTAAGATTGATTACCCAGCCCTCCTGCTCTTTATAACTTGATCAGTCGAATTAATCTCTGGCTGTAGGCCCATCTGATGCCTGCATCACAAATTTAATTTGGAGATGAATCAGCTCCACTAGCGCTGCCCCCCTCCAATCTCTGTCCCTTACACCTCCCTCCTTCCCCTGAAGCCTTTTCCTCCTCCTCCTTTTCCTCTTCCTCCTCCATTCCTTCTTTTTTCCTCATCCCCCTGTCCTCCTCCTCCCCTGCTTCCTTCTCTTTCTCTTTCTTCTCCTCCATCTCAGTTTCTTTCCCCTCTGTTCTCTGTGTCCTCTTGGAAATCTTTTTAATCTATTTTTTCTGCTTCCTTTCTCCCATTCCTGTACTCAATATGTCTGGTCAACCTGCCTTTCAGAGTGGTCACTAAATACTCTTTAAAGTCTCAGTTCTGGGAACCAGAAAACCAACACTAGTCATCATATCCTCCATCTACCTCACCCCAAAATTGCAGGAATGTTACCTATACATCCAGCGCCAATCTAGAGACAGAGACAATGACAGGGAGGTAGATACTGGTCAACCAAATGATCAGTTATGATGCCAGAGGACTGATAACTCATGATAGAGAAATCATAGACTAACACGCAGAAAAAGAATTCACTTTTGGGCACGGCCAACGTGGAACATGTTTTGTTTGGCTGTGCTTATGTGCTACAGAGGTTCTTTCTTTTTTAGTGGGTAGGGAAAGATATAAGAAAGAAAAAAATGAATACTTAATAATTAAAAATTTTAATTTCAAAAGAGATATGGACAAAAAGACAGGATGTAAGGAAAACAGAATCAGAAGAATATAAATATGGGAGGGGGAAAATGATAGGAAGAGGGAAAAGAGGGGCGGAGAGAGGGAGAGAAAGGAAATGAGGAGAGAGAATGAAGAGAGAGAAAAAGAGACAGAGACAGAGAGAGAGACAGAGAGACTTAGCCGACAGTAAGTAAGACATATTAATGTACTAAAGACTTAATGAAGTTGGGGAGGGGGGTGGGGGGTGGAAAGTGCTGGCTTTATTAGTTTATGGCCGATTAATGGGGAGGCCATTATGGTGATGGAGATGGATTGCTGCTGTCAGCACCGGCCGGGCAGCCGCTCCCTTCCTTAAGGTGGTGGGTGCCGGGGCAGGATGAGCAGGGGCTTCATTAGAAGCCTCCCTCCACGTGGTCCAGGCTGGGGAGGGAGGTTTTTGTCAGGGGGTGGGGCGGTAAGGTCACAGCCAAGATGAGAATGGGCTGGGGGATTTGAAATCCCAAGGAAGTGTAAAGAAATCCCCCTGGATTTGTGATGAGAAGCAAAGGGGTGTTGGGGACAACTAGGAATACCCCTCCTTCTCTCTCTCTCTCTCTCTCTCTCTCTCTCTCTCTCTCTCTCTCTCTCTCTCTCTCTCTCTTCTCTCTCTCTCTCTCTCTCTCTCTCTCTCTCTCTCTTCTCTCTCTCTCTCTCTCTCTCTCTCTCACACACACACACACACACACACACACACACACACACACACACACACACACTTTAGGCTGAGAGCTAATAGGAGACTTCTCAAGAGACAGAAGAAAAGGAGGGCAAGGCAGGCCCCTTAATCGGGGAGGAGGTAATCTGAGCATAGGGGGAAAATCCCTCTCTATCCCCGGTCTCTGACTTGCCTCTATTATTCCTGTCCCCTAGAGGGGCAAAGCCCCTACCTCTTCACACACACTCACACACTCACACACACACACACACACGCACGCACGCACACACACAACAGACAGTTACTGTGTTTCTCTTAATCCGAGAATTCTCACAGTTCTCCACTGCTTGTGACCCTACTTCCTCAGGTGAACCAAGCAGTGAGGGGCGTCTGAATCTAGATTCACAATGATGACCATTGGGTCATCAGTAGAAATAAGACAAGAAGAAGGATCAGGTATTGGGGGGAAGGGTGATAGGTAGAATCACCCTCTTGTCCCTCGGGCATAGGCAATATGTGCCATAGGATTTGGTTAATCGGGACATCCGTTCCCCAGCAGCTGTATCTTAAAGACCTTCCAGATGATTGCCATCATTCAACCCCATGTCTCATCCCACAAAACTTCATAGAGAATGGCAGGGACTACTGTAGTAAGAAACCTTTAGCCTCACCCAGGCTTAAAAAAGGCATGTTAGCTTTTCTGGGTCTCCTGCCCAATCTGATTTCCTGGACCTTTTTCCTAATTTCTAAGCTAAGTGTGGTTGTGTATGTATGTGTGAAAATATCCGTACATGTTCACGTGGCTTGCCTATCATACCCCTCTCTTCTCCTCTCCTCTCTTCTTCTCTCTCCCTCTCCCTCCCCCACCTCTCTCTGTCTCTCTCTCTCTCTTTTCCTTTCCCTGTCTCTCGCTTCCCTCCTCTCTGTCTCTCTTTTTTGTCTCTCCCCTTCTCTCTTCTCTTTTCTTTTTCTCTCTCCTCCCTCTATTCCCTTCTTTATTTCTCCTCTCTTTTTTCTCTCTGTTTCTCTCTCTCCACCCTTATCTCTTCTCTCTTTTCTCTTCCCTTCTCTCCTCTCTGTCTTCTCTCTCTTTTCTCTCTATCTCTCTCTTCTCTGCCTCTGTCTCTGTCTGCCTCTGTTTTTGTGTATCTGTCTGTCTCTCTCTCCTCTCTCTTTTACTGTCCAGCTATCTATCTGTATGCATGTCTATGTTCACATCTATGTCACGGGATGTCTTAGTCACTTCAGGCATATCTGTGTCTCTCTGTCACTTTGTGTCTTGTGGCTGTTACTATGTGTATGGACAGACTGGCAGTTCCAGGGTCACTGCCTGGACACACTCCCCAAGCTGGGAAGGTACCTGCTCAGCTTAACTGGGAAATAAATACTCTGTTTCAAGAGTAATTTAATTATTGACTCTTGCGGATTAGTGGGTAATTAAATTCTGTAGCTCCCAAAGTAATTAATTGCTATGCAAATGGTAATGCCCTCTGCTTTGGAGAGGAGGATCCCGGCCTGGGTTTGCCCTGCAATTAGAGGCTAATAATTACCCTGTCAGTTCTCAGCTTCTGCCGGGTAATTACCTGGTGAAGCCCTGACTGGTCACTACGAGCCAATTCCCCTCACCTGCTGCTGTTACCAGAGCCCGGGGGGTTCCAGGACCCTGATGCCTGGCCAACCATGGAAGAAGTTCATAAGGATGGGCAATGATTAGGAATCCTCACATCCTTTTGCACCCTCTCCACTCCCCTCAGATCCTGGAGGAACACTACGCACGGGACATTCTAGCTGCAGAATCCTTGTTAGGAAAATAGATGATAGATAGACATACAGATAGATAGATAGATAGATAGATAGATAGATAGATAGATAGATAGATAGATAGATAGATAGATAGATAGATAGATAGAGCGAGCATTTATTAAGTGCCAGGCAGGGCAGCTAGGTGGTGCAATGGGTAGAGCACTGGGCCTGGAGTCAGGAAGACTCCTCTTCATGAGCTCAAATCTGGCCTCAGACTCTTCCTAGCTATGTGACCCTGGGCAAGTCATTTAACTCTGTTTGCATCAGTGTCCTTATCTGTTAAATGAGGTGGAGAAGGAAATGGCAAATCATGCCAGCCTCTTTACTAAGAAAACCCCAAATGGGGTCAACAAGAGTTGGACATGAATGAAAACATTCCAGACATTATGCTAAGTGCTCGGGATATAAATACAAGTAACCAAACAGTCATTGCCCCCAAGGAGCTTACAATTCCTTTTTTATATAATATTTTATTTTTTCCCCAGTTACCTGTAAAGACATTACAACAATTCTAATGGGGAAGCTGGGAGGTGGGGTACCTTGGTTTGCAACTGATGTCAGAGAAGTGAGGTGAAGACCTGGTTCGGTGCAAAATAGGTAATATAGTAGCTTGACATGATTTCAGGGTCAAGATCTTAGAATTCTGTGAGAACAAGGTGGGGATGGCGGTTAGACCCTATTGGATAGTATCTGTCCCAGGTCCCATTTCCCTTCCTTCTTGTTTTCTCAGGGATTATGGGCCCATGGAAACACGAGATGTCAGGCAGTTTAATTGGTGGCAGAGCCTGGGCTAGACACAGAATCTCCTGGCTCATAGTCAAGGGCTCTTAATATATCTCCCTAAATCTAAAGCCTAGATCACTTTGATAGAAAAAAGAGACCACCAATCCACTTTAAGTTATGTGATCTTATACTCTAAGGTGGTTCTGCAGAAACAGGACTAGACTCAGCATCTGAAGATATGGCACCAAGCTTGGAGAATGTCACTGACTTCATGAATTGCTTCTTTTCCCTGAGCCTCAGTTTTCTCATCTGTAAAAATGGAAGTAATAGTTGCTTCTCTCCCTACTTCACAAAAAACATTATTTAAAAGTTCTTTTTATAAACTATAAAGTGCTGAGATAGCATGTTATTACTTATCATCATCTTTGCCCAGAGGTGTCTACAGGAGAGACATTGGGTACTCATAGCCTCAAAGTATTCCCTGAGTTGAGGTCCAAGGTTGTCCATGGATTGGATGAGTTCACAAAGCCTTGAACAAGACTTTGACCAACAAGAGGTAGATAAAACCTATGTCCAGAGGAGTGGTTAAAGAGGGTGAACATACAGCTTTTCCCATATTACTGGTGGGAACTGAAGAAAGTTAGACTGAAAGAAACCTCTTGTAGAAGTGGATAGTGTGCTCAACTCAGAGATAAAAGCCCAGATTCCAGTCCTGCTTCTCATGACTACTGACTGTCTGACCCTGGACGAATTGCTTAACCTCTAAGTGTCTCAGGTAACTTGGAGATAATACATTGCACAATAGCTGCCAATCTGCATTGGTATAGGGAATTTCCTACATAAGCAAACCCTCTTTCCAGGCATAAAACACCATCATGAATAGAAAAGGAAATGGAGGAATCATGTTGGAGCAGCAAAGTCTGCAAAAGAGCTACACTAGTTTCCCTGAAATAGTAATGGCGGGGTGGGATTATGCGGGATAGTAATGGCGGGGTGGGATTAAAGATATCTCATGTTAGAGTTATTTGTATATATTCCAACTATCTCATATTAGACTAGAAATTTCTTGAAAGATGGAACCATTTGCCTTTTTTTCACTTTTTGATGTGACTAACACCATCCCTTGCCTTTGAGTTAGCTAGTTGTCACAATGGAGAAAGTGCTGGAGTTAGGAGGACCTGAGTTTATAATCCTGCCTCAGATACTTACTAGCTTTGTGACTCTGAGCAAGTCATTTAACTTCTCTTAGCCTCAGTTTTCTTATCTATAGAATAGGAAAATGGGAATAATAGTAGCAACTACCTTACTGTTGTTGTTAGGGGTATCAAATGAGAATATATATGCATATATATACATACATGTGTGCGTATGTAGTACTTTGCAAACCTTAAAGCACTATGTAAATACTAGCTACTATTATTACTTTACATTATATATTAAAGCCAATAATTTTTTGTTCAAAGTGTAAAGAAATAAAGAGAAAAAAGTATAAAATGTTGTAAATATTAAGAACTAGATAATATTAAGAACTAGATAAAGTCCTTCAAAACATTGGGTGGTTCAAACTTGTTCAAAAGAACAAAGGTCATACAGGATGAAAAATCATGAATGGGTTGCTATCTATGCCAGTAGAAGAAAGACACAAAAGAATGGGTTCACCAATCAGTAGAAGTATTAAAGAATCACTGACTAGTTCATATACCTGAGGACGTTATCAGTATTTGTGTGTTGTCCCCCCATTACACTGTGAGCACCTCAAGGGCAGGGAACTGTCTTTTGCCTTTCTTTGAATGCCCAGTGCTTAGTGCTTAGACTGTCACATAGTAGGCTTGATAAATGCTCTTTGACTGACTGATTGAGAAAGGTCTTCAAGTCAATGCTTTCCTAGTGGGAGATGTAATTCAGGATCTTAGTCTGAACCTGGGGAAGTAAGAAAAGTATTGCTATTTGAGTCAATTAATGCAGTCTGGAATCAAAGTGTGGAAAAGTGGGAACTTTGGGAGATATGCTCAGTAATGGGTATCATCCACATTAATTAACCTGTAGAAAGAATGCCTTTGATTTCTGTGCAGTTTCCTGTATCACAGAGGAACAAAATGATTAGTAATTAATAACATGTGGCAAGGTAACACTACGGCCCATGAAGAGTGCCCTGGGAAGAATACGAGAGAGTGATAGGAGGAGGTCATGCTGCTGGGTCTCTACTGGCCAAAGGGGGCCACTGTATGTCATAATACTGAGCTTGGCCTTCAGAGAGCAGATTATGTTCCACTGACCAGTTATAACCAAGGGTTCTACAGAGGAAAGCTCTAGCTCTGATTTTCATGATTTTGTGGCATTAGGTTTCCCATATCACAGCTAGGTGATACAGTAGATAGAGTGCTGAACCTAGAGTGAGGAAGACCTGAATTCAAATATGATCTCAGAAACTTAGTAGATGTGTGACCCTGGATGAGTCACTTGATCCCTGTCATTGTGTCCTCAACTGTAAAATGGAAATAATAATAGCACCTAACTCCCAGGGTTGTTGTGAGGATAAAATGACATAATCTTCATAAAGTGCTGTGCAAATCTTAAAGTGTTATGTAAATGCTATCTGTTACTATACACTTTTACCTTTTACTTTTTCCATAACATCATTGAGAGGCAGTATGGTGTCATGGGTAGAAAGCCAGCTTCGAAATCAAGAAGACTTGGCTTTAGTCCTTCCTCTGACAAGTGCAGCCTGTCTGACAAGTCATTTTTTAGCTAAATGAGGTAGAGGTTAATATGATACTTCTTTTTCAGAAGAGTAAACTAAGTCACAAAGTTTAAATACTTACCCAGGGTTACATAGCTAATAAGAACCTGAAGCTGAATTTGAACTCATATCTACCCAAATCCAGGTCTAACACTTTATTGACCATATACCACTTGACTTCTCAGTGCTTTAGGCAACTTTCTAAATTTAGAAAGTATCAATCTGCATTGATTGAGGGTATTCCCTTACCTGGAATTATTCTTTGAAAATCATTACAGTTTTGTTAAACCCTCACTAGGGCTGCAATCTGAAAGGATATTTAGGCACATGGGAGAGGGAAAGAAGCAATACCCTGATTATCCTAAGATTCATGGACTGTTTCAGCATGTAGTAAGACATGAAAAATGAGAAAGAGGCAAGTTGATGTGATCAAGCTGTGACTCTTGGACAAAGCTTTGTTCCCTGGAGGAAGAGCTGGAGAAAGGAGTCGTAGAATTGGATGTTTTAGACAATAGGAACTAGAAGAGGAACCTAGAATTGAATCAAAGAAAGGAAAAGGAACATGTGTAGCTTGCTCCTGGAGGAGCACCATGGTTGGCCACCATAGTCAACCCAAGCCAAGGACTAGGCTGGTAAGGGAGGGGAGTGAAATTAGTTACTACTTACCCAGTCAACTCCCATGGGAAGGATACAATTATTTTGTGATTAAATTCCTGTACTCCATAACTCAACAAGTGTAAAAGTTGTTGTATTTTTGCCTTTTCCCTTTCAATGATAGTAACTTCATTCTCTATCTCCAAGCAAGCTAAAGAGAAGGAAAAAGACATTCAAAGAAAGAATGAGGATAGGTGGCATTGAGTGGGGGACACAGAAGGATGGTTCCCCTAAATACTTCAGGCCAACAATACTTCAGGCAGTAGAAGATTGGGCAAAAGAGGAGAAAGAAACTCCCACCCCAAGGACTGAGCCTGAATGGCCTTTCTGTATGGAGTCCATTTTTTCATATGCTGACTTACTATTCTCCCATTCAAGTGAAAATGGAATAAGAGGTAGGACTTGGATGGCAAGAGAAGAATTAGAAATAAGTTTTTAAAAAATTAATAACTCAATCTCTGCAGGTAGTGGTTGGACTTTGATCAAACAAAGAGTATGAGAATCTCAGTCCCTTGCGGGGAGGGAGGGATATCAGGGGCTATCTTTAGGGACAAGAGAGACACTTTACTCCTTAAATCTGCTTAGACAGGATAATCCCTGGAGAACTCTAGGTCAGGGGTTGATGAGGAAAAGGCTTTTATCCATAGGTATCACCTCTCTATCCTTTTCTTGTAGTGGCAGAGGAAGTCAGCTGAGAGATAGGTATGGCCTCTGGGGGTCACTCTGTGTGAAGGAGGGTACAAGTATCCAACCTACCCCTAAGCTTAAAGTTTAGCTTTGAATCAGAATCTATTATTCTTAAACAAAGGAAATTCTTTCCTCTCTCTCCTCTTCCATCTCAGGTCTTGTACCTAGTAGCAACTGGGAAGAAAGGTAATGTGTGAGCTGGAAGTCAGGACTCTAAAACTCTATTCCCTGCTCACATTTACTTGTGAGTTGAGATAAGCCCACATCTTCCTTATTGGGGCAGCTAGGTGGTGCAGTGGATAGAGCACCAGTGCAGGAGTCAGGAAGACCTGAGTTCAAATCTCACCTCAGACACTTGATATTCACTAGCTGTGTGACCTTGGGCAAGTCACTTAACCACAATTGCCTCATCCTGGGTAATCTCAGTCATCCTGATAAATATCTGGTCACTAGATTCAGATGGCTCTAGAGGAAAAGTGAGGTTGGTGATGGGCACAGCCATCCCTCACTCAAAACAAAGTCATGTCATCCTTTCTCTGATGGCATGGTCTTCTTCGGCAGTGAAGGACGAACACACACACACATCTTCCTTATTCCTCAATTTCTTCCTTTGGGAGTGGGGCTAGGATAGCAGAGGAGATGCCAGTTGTTCCTTTCTGGAGAGTCCATGGGAAACTTCCAACTCTGGACTTCACGCCTCATTGGCCCCTAGTCAGCTTCCCAAGATAACATTTACAATTCTAGGGCCCTCCAAGAGACTTTGTCCTTAGCCCCAGGGTTTTCACCTTTTACTGCTTTCTAAACTTCCTTGATTACTAAACTTCCTTGATTACCTTACTTGAGGTATCACCTTTTTTTTTTTTTTGGATGGGTTCAATGAATACAAAGATATCTAATAACCCAATCCTAACTAAATGCCCCCCTTCTTTTCTGATTAGTATTATAATAATATGATCAGGTCTAATATCTGCTACCTTTCTCTGTACATCCCAGACCCCAAGATTGCCTTTTCTAAAGGAAAGGAAATATAAAAATTCAGAAATATCAGGGTAAGGTTATGTCTGATTCTTCATGACCCCATTTAGGATTTCTTGGCAAAGATACTGATGTGGTTTGCTGTTTTCTTCTCCAGTTTATTTTACAGATAAGGAAACTGAGGCAAACAGGGTTAAATGACTTGCCCAGGATTATATAGCTAGTAAGTAACTGAGGCCACATTTGAATTTAGGTGTTTCTGACTCCAGGCCTACTGCTCTATCCACTGCGCCACCTAATTGCCCCAGGGTAGAGTAATTAGGTAATTAGCAGTGCCTATAAAATAAATCTACCTAGTCCCAAACTAATAAACTCCCTAAACTATTTTATATACTCTTAGTGCTCCAGGTCAAACGTCAGGATTTTTTTTAGTCCATGGCTATCTGACAAACCCCAGAAGAAAATGATAACTTCTCTCAGAACACTCTGAGTCAATTTTCTCATTCACAAATCTAGAGCACATTGTCGTATTCTATAACCCCCAGCTCACTTTCAGCCAATCCAGAAGCTCCTGAGAGCATAATGGCTTCCTGGTGTTCACCAATTTCTTTTCATGGTTGTTCAGTTATTTAGTTATGTCTCATTCTTTGTGACCCGTGGACACGAGGCTCTTCTATCCTTCACCATCTTTTGAAGTGTATTTTGAAGTCTGTCCAGGCTCATGTTCATTGTTTTCATGATATTATCTATCCATCTCATCCTCTGTCATTCCCTTTTCCTTTTGCCTTCAATCTTTCCCAGCATCAGGGTCTTTTTCAATGAGTCCTGTCTTCTCATTATATGGCCAAAGTATTTAAGCTTCAGCTTTAGAATTTGACCTTCCAGTGAGCATGAATTAATTTATTTAGGTATCGACTGATGACTTCTTTGCTGTCCAAGGGATTCTCAAGTTCTCTCCAGCAACACAAATAGAAAGTGTTGATTCTGCAGCACAGTCATACATTGCTATTGGAAAAACTGTAGCTTTCACTATATTGACCTTTGTCAGCAAGGTGATGTCTCTGTTTTTTAGTATACTATCTCGATTTGCCATAGCTTTCTTTCCAAGGAGCAAGTATCTTTTCATTTCATGATTATAGTAGCCATCTGCAATGATCTTTAAGCCCAAAAATATAAAATGTAACACTGCTTCCATTTCTTCTATTTGCCAGGAAGTGATGGGACCAGTTTCCAAGATGTTAGTTATTTTTTATGTTAAACCTCAAGCCAGTTTTTATATTCTCCTCTTTCACCCTCATCAAGAGGCTTCTTAATTCCATTTTGTTTTCTGCTGTCTGTCAGGGTGGTATTATCTACATATCTGAGATTGTTGATATTTCTCCAGGTAATCCTAATTATAGCTTTTGATTCATCCAGCCTGGCAATTTGTATGACATACTCGGCATTTAAGTTAAATAAATAAGGGAACAATATGCAATCTTGCACTGTTTCTAATCTTAAACCAATCAGTTGTTCCATGTTTGGTTCTAATTGTTGCTTCTTGACTTGCACACAGGTTTCTCAGGAGATGAGTAAGATGATCTGGTGTTCCCATCCTTTTGAAGACTTGCGGAATTTTGTTGGGATCCACAAAGTAAAGGTTTAGTTGAGTCAATAGAGCAGAAGTAGATTTTGTTTTTCTTTTTGGAGCTCTGTTGCTTTCTCTTCATAATTCAGTGAATGTTGGCAATTTGGTCATTAGTTCCTCTGCCTCTTCCAAAACCAGCCTGCTCTTCTGGTAATTCTCAGTTCACATGTTGCTGAAGCCTAGCTTGCAGAATCTTAAGCATAACCTTGCTGGTGTGTGAAATGAATGCAATTATCCAATAATATGAACATTCCTTGACATCACCTTTCTTTATGATTGGGATGTAAACTATCTTTTTCAATTCAGCGGCCACTGTTGTGTTTTCCAAATTTGTTGGCTTATCGAGTGCAGAACTTTAACAGCATCATCTTTTAGGATTTTAAATAGCTCAACTGGAATTTCATCACCTCCTCTAGCCTTATTATTAGCAGTGCTTCCTAAGGCCCACTTGATTTCATTTTGCAGGATGCCTGACTCTAGATCAGTAACCAAACCATAGCGGTTACAAGTGATGTTAAGATCTTTCTTATATGGTTCTTTTATATATCTTGCCACCTCTTCTTAATCTCTTTTGCTTCTGTTAAATCTCTATCACTTTTGTCTTTTATCATGCCCATTTTCACATGAAACTTTTCCTTGAAATCTCTATTTTTTTGGAGAAATATATTGTCTTTCCCATTCTATTGTTTTCTTCCATTTCTTTAGTCTTCATTTAAGAAAACCTCCTTATCTCTTCTTGTTATTGTCTAGAATTCTGCATTCGGTTGCATATATCTTTTTTTCCCCTTTCCTTCTTTCCTCAGCTATTTGTAAAGCCTCACCAGACAGCCATTTTGCCTTCTTGCTCTTCTTTTTCTTTTGAATATTTTTTGTTGCTGCATTTATCCGACATTTAATTATTTAAATATTTTTATCACCTCCACTTCATATTCATAACAGATATTATTTGGGTCATACCTATATGATCAGATATTTTTCCCTACTTTCTTGTAGTTAAGCCTAAATTTTGCAAAAAGAAGTTCATGATCTGATTCACAGTCAGCTCGAGGTCTTGTTTTAACTGACAGTACTGCACCTTTGGCTGCAAAATATATAATCAATCTGATTTCTCTATTGACCATCTTATGATGTCCATGTATAGAGTTACCTTGTGCATTGTTGAAAAAGAATGTTTGTTATGACCAGTGAGTTACCTTGACAAATTCTATTAGTCTCTGACCTGCTTCATTTTGTACTCCAAGGCCAAACTTGTCTGTTATTCCAATTATCTTTTGATTTCCTACTTTAGCATTCTAATCCCCTATTAAGAATGTGACATACACAGCTAGTAAGTGTCTCAGGATGGATAGGTCCTCCTGACTCCAGGCCCAGAACTCTATCCACTGCGCCACCTAGCTGCCCAAGCTCCACCACTATTTCTCTAGAATAATCAGCAGTCTGACTCAATACCTCTTCCATCCTCTGCCCAACATGGGGGAGGCTATAAAAGATCTATCACCTAAGGTTTGTTCTCTTCACTTCAAAAGTCATAAAGGTTACTTCCTTTAAAAATTTCATAGACACAACCTTTTCCCTTACTTTCTAGGCTGAGGAAATCTGACTACTTCAAAGTCAAGGATGGACAAGAGTCTACTGACACACACAGGAAAATTACAGTGTCACAAAGAAGAATTCAATCAGTTCAGTCTTAATGCACACTTATTAAGTGTTTATCCCCAAAAAAGCATTGTGCAAATGCTCTGAAGTGACAAAGAAAAATCATCATATGGCATAATAGAGACATTGTGTGCAACAGAAAGAGAAAAAGGATGAGGATTCAAGTCTCAGTTTTGCCACTATGGTACCTGGTCACTTCCCCTGTTCTTGGGTTTCAGTTCCCTTATGTGTAAAATAGATGTATTGAATGCTCTAAAACTTTTCATCTCTAAGTCTTTGATCCTCAAGGAGCCAGGGGTGTGAGAGATATTTACCCATCTACCCAGATTGGGATCAGGTGAAACCTCTCACAGGAGGCATTCTCAAGGTTTAGGTTTTTAATTTTCTGTCTCTCCCCATAGTGCCTTGCACAGAGCTTTGCCCATAGTGAAAACAAACCAGGTGGAACTAGGTTTCTGGAAATTCTTGAAGTCTACAAGCCAGACGAGAAAGACTGGATTCTCCTTGAAATCTAGTACCAATCTCTTCTGGTTTTGACCCTGTTGGAGTGACAGCTCTTTAGAATCCACTCTGAGTTTCAGCCTATCTGCAATCTCCTGGTAATGAATATTCCCCCTAATGAACTGACAGAAATTGGATTAGGTTGGAATGTCCATGTGCTTAGACTTTGGCTGATTAAACCCCCATCTGTGCAGTGCCTGCTTGTGAACAGCTCGTTACAAATATTTTTTTTAAAAGGTGGTTGGGGTGGAGGTGTGGTGTGGGGAGGGGTGCAAAGAGGAGGGATTACACTTGCATCTGAGAGGGAGTCTTCATGAGGCTGATAGGAAATAGATCATTATCCCTAAATATCCAACACGATCCAGCAATCTAATACAGTTCTCTCTGAGTAGGGTCTAAGTCAAGGGAATTCTGAACCAGCTGACATACACCAGAAGGCCAATACCCAAGGCCACTGCACTCCACCTTTTCTTACAAAGTAGGGTTTTTCTTCCCTCAGATTAATCTCTAGGCTCAGATCCACTGACCCATGAAGAGGTCTGGCCTATAAGGATGGCATACAGCTTATGGAGTAGTCAAAATGGAAAGGAGACATGAAGGATGAAGGGGCAAGTTGACGATGAGAGAGGGTCAATCTTCTGGTTTTGGCCTTAGGCTAGGTAGCATGATGTACAGGTTCAGTTTGGGCAAGCTTTGGCCCCAATCCAAGGACTCTGACTCCTTCAATAAAACACTAAGTCCACTTTACAGACCTTTAACCTTTACTGTGGCCAACCTTCTTCAGGACCATGGATAGCATCGATTGTTAACACAGCTGACCCTTCTCCAACTCTATCTCCCTTCTCTTGGCTGTCCTGAATTAACCTAGGTCAGGAAGGTCTTTTGTACGCATGCACACACACGCACACCCTCAGGGAAATGCTATTCGTTGAGAACTGAAGCCTCCAAAGTCTGTTCTCTCTAGGCCTATGGATGCCCTTCCACTCTGAATTAACTTCAAAGATTTCTCTTCTCCCTTGACTTCTCTTCTTATGCTTGCTGTCCTCTTTTCTCTTTTCCTCTCTTTTTACATTTCCCCTCCAATTACTTCCTTTCCTGTTCTTCTTTTGCTCCCCTTTTCCATTTCCATAAACTTCACTCCTCTTGTTTCTCCTTTCTCCTTAAGTCTCACACCTTCCTCTTTGCGACTTTCTTTTCTCCCTTTTTCTCCTTTTTTCTTCTCTCCTCTACTGTCCTTTCTTTCTCTTCTTTAATAGACTCTTCTCACCCTTTATTTCCCATTCTCTCCTCTTCCTTTTCTCTCATTCTTTTCCTTTGTTTCCTCTTTCTTCGTTCCTACTTTCTCCTCCTTTCTTCCCTATCATTCATTTCCTCTCTTCCTCCTGTCTCTTATTTCTTCTTCTTCCCCTTTCTCCTTACCTCAGTGACTTTACTCTCTTCTTCCTCCTCTCTTACATATGTATCTCTTTAGGTTTTTTGGCTAATTTTACTAATTTTATTGGCGTTTTATATCATATTCACTACTTGAATACCATTGCTTCCATTTTATCAAAGAAAAAGGACTAACCAAGACCAACTGACAAGGACTGAGTCTGACAGTACATATGACATTTTCTGCTCAAAGTCTACTACTCTTTACTGAGAAGAGGGGAGCATGTTTCACCATTTGTCCTCTAGAACCAAGAGGTTCTAGAGTCATTGCATTTAATCTGAATTGAGATGCTCTTAATAATTTTCCCAGTTCTCCTTCCTTGGTTGTGTATCAGTCTATATAAGTTTCCCCACTTTTTTTCTGAATTCACCCCATTCATAATTTCTTTTCTTCACATTCCTCCACACCTTTTCATTAAATATTTGATTAATGCTTTTTATCTTAAAATCAATCACATTCCAGCCCCCCAAATTGAACCTCCTTTAAAAACAAGTAGAAACACACTTGTACACACACACACACATAACCTGATTAAGAAACTTTGCTGTCCAATACATACAATATTTTGTCCCAATGGTCCCCTGCCTTTATGATTCAGGTGAAGAGAAACATTTCCATTTTCTCTGCTCCAAGATTTTCACTGTTTTTTTCCCCACTACTCAGAGTTTTATTTCTTTTGTGGAATCTTTTCCTTTTACATTTTTGTAGTCAGCATGCATGTTGTTGCTTTCTTGATGCTTGTACCATTTTGTATCAGTTCATACAAATCTTCCTAAGTTTCTATGAGTTCCTCATATTTGTCATTTCTCACTGCACAGTACTAATCCCTACTTGTGCACATCTATAGCATTCTTGAAAATGAGGAACTAGGGCAAGTCTGGGAAGGATATGAACAAGGCCACAAAAGTTGGGAGATCTCTTTCTTCACACCGTTTTCTGAAACTTACCCCATGTGAGCAGTCATTACACACACACACACACACACACACACACACACACACACACACACACATACACACACATACACACACACACCTCATTCAAACCCAGTCACCCTTAGAAAAGGACTGGGTCAACTTTTTGGCTCTATTTCTTCACTCTAGGTGAACATTCTCTTCCCCCCTCCCAATTTGTCCCCCTACTTGTCCAGGCACATGTCCAGCTTTCATCCTTGAACCCTGGAAGTTTCGCCCTCTCTGTGCCTTCCTCCTATCAGGGGTCCAAGCTATTGGGGCATCTGCTGTATGCAAACTGGGGACCCATCTCTGGTTTCTTGAGAGGTGATGCTGCTTTGTCCACCTCCATCATTTTTTTCCTTTGCATTCTGGACTTGTAGTTTCATTGGTGTGGGAGAGTCCTAGTCCTAATGTGGAAACTCCCTTCACAGATGTATGTAAATGACTTAGGGAATTTTTCTACTCTTAGAAAATTTTCTGAGGGCACTGAGAGGTTAAAAAACATGCTAGCATATGTGAGAGGAAGGACTTGAACTCCAGTCATCCTGACTCCAAGGTCAGCCTTGTAGTCAATATCCTAATATTGTCTCACTCATAACTTTTTACTGTGCAATAATGTTCCATGACATGCATTCATGTGCCACGTTACATCCAGTCATTATTCAATCGATAAGAAGCCACTTTGTTTCCAAATTTTTGCTACCACAAAAAGCACAGTTATGAGTATGTTGGGGCCTTTCTTTCAATCTTTGACCTTCTTGGGATATATGCCCAGTAATGGAATTACTGGGTCAAAGGGCACAAATAGCTGAGTAACTTATTTTGAATAATTCCAATTTTTTTCAGAATAGTTGGACCATTTTCATAGCTTAACCAACAACATATTGGTGTGCCTGTCTTTGCACAGCCCCTCCAACATTGTCTGTTTCTATCTTTTATCTTCTTTGCCAATTTGACAGGTGTGAAGTGAAAGCTCAGAGTTGTTTTAATTTGCATTTCATTTATTATCCTTTCTCTTTTCTCATCTCCTTTTCCCTCTTCTCCTCTCTTAGCTTCCATTTTCCTTCTTGCTTCCTCTTTCCCTTTCTTTTCTCTGTTCCCCTCAGTCTCCTTCCTATTCTTTCCTCCACTGTTCCCTACCTCCTCCTTATTTCTCCCCTCCTTTTCCTTCCTTTCATTTCCTATAGCCTCTCTTTTCCTTTTCCTCAGGACCTCCTTGGGAAAGTAACAGCTGCTGGAAGAAGAACACCCTTCAGTGAACATCAGTGATTGTGGTGACTGAGTGTCCCAGCTTTCCTTACTAGTTAATCTAACTCTGGGAGAGTTGAGAAGCCTGGGAAAGGGAAAGAATAAATAACCAGCCAGAGGCATAAACAGATGTGCAGCTGTAAGCAGCTGGCACCTCCCTGCCAAATTACTATGGACGGAGGGACAGAGCACTGGCAGAGGTCCAGGCTGCCTCCTCCTCTGCTTGGAGTTTGGCCACCTCTACCCATCCAAGCTTGCTATTCACTTGGCAAGGATGGAGCAGTAGAAGGTGGAGTAATATTTATGCAGAGGAAAAGAAATGGGGAAAACTTCAGACACCAAAGAGCCTAGTACGTGTTTACTCTAAATGGTTCCCTTAGGGGGTAAGGGACATTGTGAAAATAATAGAGAACCTTCCTCCCTGAAGGTCTCCCCAGATCCTGAGGGATTAAACCTGGAAGAGTTCTATAATTCACATCTAATGTTTTCTGTTGCCCCTCCCTTTTCAAATCTCCCCCCAAATTAGAGTGTGTCCTTTTTGGCTCTGATCTGTACCTAATAAAGTGCCTGGGTAAGTCTCCAGAAGATGGGGACAAACATTCCTTTGTGGTGGTTTAGAAATCCCTATAGGAGAGAGAGAGAGAGAGAGAGAGAGAGAGAGAGAGAGAGAGAGAGAGAGAGAGAGAGACATACATACATACATAGGCACATAGACACATATGCAGAATAGACTAGTTCACCAGAAATGAGTTCCCTGAATATTTGATTTAACCAGTATTGTGATCAGAGGGATAGAGACAGATACAGCCTAGAGTATTAAAAATGGGGCAAGGAGAACTTTCAGGTCAATTTAAGGTAGAATGCTTCTTGCGTTGACTAGAATTGGGCAGGAATCTTTTAGTCCTACTAATCTTTGGAGTAACCACATTATCTTCTTTTGTAGGTGAACTGTATTTCTCAAATAAATGTCACTCATTATAAACCCTATATTGGTCTCTTGATACCAGTCAATTCCACATGGGTTTAGGCAGCCTGAACCAGTTTTCCCAAGAGTCTAATCTACTCCTCCTTCACAGCCTGATATACTGACTGTTGATTCACAACCTGCAGGGCTGGAATATTGGATGGTGGGAACAGGATGCATGAGATTGTGAAAGGCTTTTGATTTCCAGGGCAGAGTTAGCACTTTAGCCTGTAGGCAAAGGGAAGCCATTAGAGGGTCTTCAACAGATCTTGACATGGCCAGATCTATGTTTTAGGAAGATTAATCTGGCAGGCCTGATGGATTTGATGGAGGAGGGAATAGAAAGAGAGAAACTGCCTAGGAGGTTATTACAATAGTCTGATAAAAAGGCAATGAAGGCTTGAAATATATGGTGGCAGTATAGAACAGACAGGGGGATTTGAGTGGGACTGATAGTTGCTTTTAAAATTCTACAGGATGCTTCCAAAGTCTTCAGTGTAGTTAAAACTGCACTACGACTTTGGGAACACCCTGTATTTTGCCTTTTATCTGCAGGATAGTGTCTGGCACATAGTAAACACTTAATAAATATACTCTCTCTGCCTGCCTCTCTGTATCTCTCTATATCCTCTATCATCTCTCTGTGACAAATTATATCTATCCCTGTTTGTCTCTATCTATCTCTCTACCTATCTAGCTACTTCATAGGTATTTGTTGCTATACCTTCCTCTACCCAAATAAACTTTCCCTTTTAGTAAAAAAACAAGAACAAACAAAAAAATATTTGTAACTAAAACCAATTGGTTTATCCCATACACTGTGGAATATCCCATACACTGTCAGCTGTGGTCACTATGTCAGCTGACAGCATATATGATATTCTACATCTGTAGTCCCCTTGAGATGAGGCAGGTGCATTTCATCATTAGTTTTCTGGGACCGAGATTGGTCATTACAATTAATCAGTGTTTGACTTGCCTTTTTGAGTTTTCATTTACATAGGACTGATATTACAAAGGAAGAATCAACAAAACATAGCAGTTGATTGGAGTCTGGGGATGCGAGGAGAGTCAAAGATGATATCGAGGTTTAAATCCTGAGTGACTAGGAGGATGGTGGTACCATTAACAGAACTAGGGAAGTCAAAATAAAGAGGAGATTTTAGGGAAAGTGGAGCTGTTTTGGTGAGATGCAGTATATGTAGTTTAGTGATGTCTGTATCATCAGGGATAGATATGGATTTGGGAGTCATCTGCATAGAGGAGCTGTGGAATTGAAAATATCATCAAGGGAGAGAATGTAGAGAGAAGACTGAGCCAAGGGCAAAGCTTCTGAGGATCCCCATATTTAGGAAAAAGGAGGAAGGGGACCCAGCAAAGGAGACAGAAAAAGAGTCTTCAGAGAGGATTCTTCAACAAATGGATTGCCTGTGATTTATATGTTACCTTTATATATACACTCTGGGAGTCCTCATCCCAGCTCCCACATTTACTGGCAAGTCAGATCCCAGAGCAACATTAGCTGCATTCTCTGGGCTCTCAACTCTCATTCTCATTTGTAAATCTGGTACTTTACAAAGGTTTGCTAAATGTCCTCCTCTGAGGTCTAGGGGTAAAAGCTTATGTAATATTATTGGCTTGAGACCCCATTCTGATACGTTCTCTCCAACATCACCAGCGGTTAAAACTTCAATATCATTTAACTCAACATCAATTAGCTTTTTTGCTGTTTTTGTTACATTTTGAGTTCCAAGATGTCTCCCTTGATCCCTCCCAACATTTGATACAGATACATTTGTGGAACCATACAATATATACTTCCACACATTCTTTCTTCACATATCTTTCTCTGGAGGTAGATAACATTTTCCTTCATAAGTTCTTTGTAGTGGATTTGAATGATCATAATACTCAGAATAGCTTGGTAATTCAGTCACTCTGTGAACAATATTGCTGTTGCTGTATACATCATGCTCTTGGTTCCTATTTCACTGCGCATTATTTCATGCAAGTCTTTCTATTTCTTCTGTTCATCATTTCTTACCACACAGTAGTATTTCACCACAATCATATATAATCAATTAGTTTTTACGAAGAGATATTCATTAAAAAGATAGAGAAAGAATAGAAATATAAAACACATTCTCTCCACCAAAACAAAAGACACATTTTCCCCTATATGATTTTGGTTGGTCCATGGGGAAAATGGGCTCAATCTTTTTTTATATAATCAATTTATTTGGTTTCAGTTTTCAACAATCATTTCCATAAGTTTTACATTTTCTCCTCCTTCATCCCCAAGATGTAATGCAATCTTATATGGGTTCTACACATACATTCTTATTAAACACATTTTCACCTTAGTCATGTTGCATAAAAGAATTAAAACAAATTGGAGAAACCATGAGAAAAACCAAAACAAAGCAAAACATAACAAAAAGAGAAAATAGTCTGCTTCGTTCTGCATTCTAACTCTATAGTTTTTTCTCTGGATGTGGATGGCATTTTGCATCATGATCCCTTTGGAAATGTTTTAGGTCTTTGCATTGCCATGAAGAGGTAAGTTTATCAGATACAGTCTTCACATACTGTGACTCTTACTGTGTATAATATTCTCCTGTTCATTTCACTCAGCATCAGTTCATATAAATCTTTCCAGATTTTTCCAAAATCCGCCTGCTCATTCCTTAAAGCACAATAGTATTCCATTACATTCATATACCACAACTTGTTCAACCGTTCCCCAATTGATGGACTTGCCCTCAGTTTCCAGTTTTTGGTCATCACAAAAAGAGCTGCTATAAATATTTTTGTACATGTGTGTCCTTTTCCCATTTTTATGACCTCTTTGAGATAGTCGTATTGCTAGATCAAAGAGTATGCACATTTTGATAGCTCTTTGGCCATAGTTCCAAAGTGCTCCCCAGAATGGTTGGATCGGCTCACAGATACACCAACAGTGAATTAGCGTTCCAACTCTTAAATGGGCTCAGTCTTCAAGTGATTGCTATAAAGCATTTACTCTTACTGACATTGCTTTTAAATAGCATAGCTAATAGATGAAGTTACTCTCTTGCTTACAATGCAATCCACTACTGGGGTCAGTGGTCTTGTTGCCCAAAACCGTCATTGACTCCAGTTCCTGAAGTCTTTGTGCTCTCTTGACCTTTCGAAGCTCCTAATCCTAGTCCACTTCATCTCTAATACTCCTTTGCCTAAGGCAAGAAAGAATAGACATAACAAAGGCAGGAGCAATATTAGGGTCATATGCTCATGGTTCCATTGCCTTCTCATTTGAATACAGCCAGTTACACAGAAAAGACAACAAGATCAAATCATTGTAGCCTTTTAGATGTATGCTCAGTTCTGACTCAAACGCTAACCAAGATGCCTTTATTCACCATAAACATGCAAAGTAGATGAGAAACAGTCATGGAATATCTCCACATGAACTGAAGAATCCAGGCAGGACTGCACCAAGCCAACCCTGCTGACTATGCTCGTAAGGGCTGGGCTTCCATTGGTCAGTCCTCCATTACAGTGACAAAGAATTTTAATCTAACTTGTGACTCAAAAGGTTGAGTGTGATGCTATATCCATCCCACAGATGAGGAGACTAAAATTCAAAGCATGACAATGATGTCTACATGTTCCTCCCATATATGTTACCCAGTGTTGGGAATCACCTCCAGTTTAGGTATCCTGTTGTGTATCCTCTTTCTGCTTCTCCCTGACTTCTGAAAGGCCCTCTAGACATGCCAAGTCTCCCAGTGTTGTTTCAATGTGAAAAAAGACCATCAGAAATATCCAACTCCACTCAAACAGGCTTTTACTGAGATTGGGGATCAGGAAGGAACACAGATTGAGTCATCTCCAGTCATTCTGATGAATATCTGGTCACTGGATTCAAATGGCTCTGGAGGAGAAGTGAGGCTGGTAACCTGCACAGCCCTCCCTCACTCAAAACAAAATCAAATGCAAGTCATGTCATCATTTCTCTGATGGCATGGTCTTCTACAGCAAGGAAGGGCCAACATAATCCTGTGAGTAAACGCAGCTGGCTGAATGGGGACCCAGCCAGTTGGTAACTCATCTCCTCCTCTCCTGTCTGCCTCCTCCTCCCCTTCCTTCTCCTCCCCAAAGGAAGGTAAATTTGGATGGCCAAAAGATGCCCAGTTGACTTAAGTTTTATTGACTAGTTTCCTTCCCTTCCCTTCCCTTCCCTCTCCTCCCCTCCCCTCTCCTCCCCTCTCCTCCCCTTCCCTCCCCTTCCTTCTCTTCCCCTCCCCTTCCCTCCCCTCTTCTCTCCTCTCCTCTCCTTTCCTCTCCTCTCCTTTCCTCTCCTTCCTTTCCCCTTAAACCTACTACACTCTGAAGCTGGGATGTCAATGGACCCCTGCCTAAGGGCCCTTCTGGACCCTCCTGGTTTTAGACAGATTATCAACAGTAACTGTTGCTGTTTCCCTCCCAGCCTGATGTCTTTCTTTTTCTTGGCCTCGTTAATGGGATCATGCCCTGGTTACTACTTAAACAAACCTATTCAATGAATGGGCATTACCTCACCCTAAGTGACTACTTGCAAAGACCTTGGCCTAAAGGATCCAAGGTCTCTCAATGCTTCCTGGGTCATCTCCAGTCATCCTGATGAATACCTGGTCACTGGATTCTGATGGCTCTGGAGGAGAAGTGAGGCTGGTGACCTGCACAGCCCTCCCTCACTCAAAACAGAGTCATTTCTCTGATGGCATGGTCTTCTTCGGCAACGAAGGACGAACACAATCTGCCTTGTCTCTCCTCACCCTCTAGAAAATCCTGCTTCTGAGTTAGGGTTAGCTTTAGCTTCTGTATCTCTGACCCTTTGTTTCTTTGTCACTTTCTCAGAGTCCATGTGTCTCTCTCCCTTTTGTCTGTGCATCTGTCTGTTGTCTCCAGCTCTGTCTTTTTCTGAATCCTTCTCCCTTCTCCCAATTTATGTCAGTACACTTTTTTATTTTTTTTTAGTTTTCAACATTTATTCCCATAAGTTTTAAATGTTCTCCCCTTCTCTCCCCTTCCCCTCCCCAAGACAGCATGCAATACAATATAGACTCCATATAGACGTTCCTATTAAACATATTTTCACATTAGTCATGTTGTGTAGAAGAATTAGAATGAACGGGAGGAACCTTGAGAAACAAAACAAAACAAAACAAAAATAGTCTGCTTTCATCTGCATTCAGAGTCCACATTTCTTTCTCTGGATGTGGATGTCATTTTCTATCATGAATTTTTTGGAATTGTCACTTTTAATGTGATTTCTCATCTTATGTCCCAGTCAACTCCTATTGTAGCTGAAGACTCTCATGCTTGACCAGAAATACACAAACACACACAGATACATACACAAGAAACATATCACAGGCTCTCTCTCTCTCTCTCTCTGTCACACACACACACACACACACACACACATACACACACACACACACACACACACACACACACACACACACTCCACTAGCATTTCTCTCCTATTTCTTCAAAAACAGGTTCTTCTTCAATCTTTAGTCCCCAAAACCTGTGGGGTTGGTCAGGATTGTTCAGATCTGGACTTCACATTTTAGGAAAGATGTTAACAAACTGGCGTGTCCAGAAAAAGATCACCAGGTTGGTGAAAGGCCTTGAGATCTTTTCTTATGAGGATTAGCTGAAAGTATTGGAGTCCTTAAACTTAGGTTATGGTGTAATGGTACTTGTCTTCAAGTATTTGAAGGGTTAACATGGAAGAGATTAAACTTGTCTTGTTTGGCCCTCAGATGCAACCTCAGGAGAAGTGAATAGAAGTTTTGAAGACATAGCTTTCAGTTCCCTGTAAGAAAAAGCTTCACAATAATTAGAACTATCCAAAATGGTTTCCTTTCATGGAGATGGATCCTCCATCACCAGAAGTCTTAAATCAAAGGCTGGATGGCCATTTGCTGGAGTTGTAAAGGAGACTCATATTCAGGTATGGAATGGACTAGGTGATCAGTCTTTAACCTTGCCTTTGATTCTGTGAGTCTGTGAATTCTGGAGGCCCCTCTCCATGAAGGAAGAAGGTAACGTGTGTGCATGTGTGTGCGTGTGTGTGTTTATGCAGGTGATGCATATCTGTGCATAGGCACAGAACATGTACTGCAACCTGAACTGGGATTTAGAGCTAAAGAGCCAGTCTTTTACTAAGGACATCTCAAGGCCATGTCTTCTGATTTTCCTGGTTCTTCTAGAAACTTCAGTGATTCCCAGATCAGCCACTCCTTTTCCTGAGGGAGAGAACCATAGCCCCATGACTAGTTTTCTAGAAACTGCAGAAGTTTCTTCTCTGCCATAGTGGTAGTAGTTGTCTCCACGAGTGAAAGGGAAATCCAGTGGCTAGACACAGGTCATCTCCCTCAGGTACTTCCCAAAGTCTGAAAGGCCTCAGTCCAACTTTCAAGTCCAGGCTCTTCCTGTTCTGGAATATGATCCCCTTCCCTCCCCCAACTCAAAGTCTTCTTTTACTTGTAGCATTTATTCTCATTCTCATTATAAGTTCCAGGCTGTTCTTTTGGGAATATGACTCCTGCATATCCTTTGGATCCCTTGTTCTCTAGGAACTGGAGCCATTTAATCTTTTGTGGAAAGGCCACAGAAAAACTCCTGTTGATTCATTAACATTTTTAACAATTCATGTTTAAGGAATTACTTATAAATAGATCAGCTGAGTAGAATCATTTGAACACCACCCTCTCTCCCAAACACATACACGTGTGTGTGTGTGTGTGTGTGTGTGTGTCCAAAGGAACTTGCAATGGGAAAGCCATTCCCAGAGATGTGGCCAGACTCCTGAAGGAATCAAGGTTTGTGCAAGAGGTTAATTCATCTTGCTGACTCAGATTTCCTTTCCACTTTCCAGCCTCGTCCCAGGGAAGGGCAGAGGGTACAGAACGTTAGCAAATATATTAAGGCTATCTTTTCTCCATTCTGTTTCCTTTGTTTCTTTCTCTCTTCTGTCTCCTCTTCCTTTTCTCTCTTCTTTCCTTCCCTCCTCTTTCCTTAACCTTCCATTTCTCCTTTCCCCTATCTCCTCTATCTCCTTCAATTCTCTTCTCTATCCTCTCTCTCTCTACTCCTTTCTATTAACTTCTGCTTTCCTTTTTCTATTCTTGTCTCTCTCTCTCTCCACATGCTTCTCTCTCCCTCTCTGTCTTTTTCTTCTTTAGCTCTCCCTTCTCAGTCTTTCTCTCGTTAACTCTGCGTCTGGCTCTATCTCTGTGTGTCGTGCATATCCCCCTTTCCCTTTCCTTCTCCCTGTTTCTTTCTCCCTTTCCACTACTTTTCCTTCTCCCTCTTCCTCTCCCCTTTTCAGGCTTGCTGCAGCTTCGGCTTTGGTGGAGCTTAGGGATCGGACTGCAGAGGTTAATGATGGTTCCCCCCGCCCCCCATCCAAGATGTATCTGACTGTCAGAAGGGGTGACAGATGAAGACAAAATACAGGTACATCTCGGAGCCCGGCCCTGAACGTACCAGCCGTGCTGGGGAGTTGGGGGGTGGGGGGAAGAGGCGAGAGTCCACAGCATTAACCCCTCTGGCTCCAGGAACAGGATTCACGGGACGTTTAGTTCTCGGTTCTGGTGACAGCAGGAAATCACTGGCGCTGCCGTGTTTCCTCCATTCCTTTGTCATTGTTTACGAGTTCCAGAAACAAACACCTGGTTGGGGGTAGGCTCACAGAATCCACCTTACACAGTCCACCCCACCCTTCAGAAAAAGGTCAGATATGCAGGCAGGGAGAAGTTTAGTCAGGGATGATGGAGACTATCCTGCCATTACCTTGCGTACTTTTCCAAGGTGGAGGGAAGGGCTCAGATCAATGCTGGGGTATGGGAGATCTGAAATGCTTGGGGGCAGAGAGGTTGCAGAACCATTGACAAGTCAGCACTGGGGTATGATACAAAACAATGATTCGGAGTTAGAGGAATATGAGTTATTTACCTCCACTATTTATTAGCTGTAGTAGCTATGCGATTTTAGAAATGTCTCAATCTCTGGGCCTCAATTTCCTTATCCATGAAATGACTAGAATATATCCAAAGGTCCTTCCAGTTGTAAATCCTGTAATTCCAAACACTATCCCCTTCTTTCTTGCCAAACATATCTCTTCACCCACCTACTTTACCCACCCCACACAAATTTCCCTCTGTTCTTCCAACTTGTAAGAGTGTATCATGTCTAGATGTGTGTTTGTGAAAGTGACTATATATTCGTGTCAGATTGTGTATTTGTGAGTATGTGCATGTTGTGAGGGTGAGTATATGTGATCTGTGAATTTTGAGGAAATGTTTATAATGCTTATAAGAGTATGTTTGTAGGTATATCTTTTTGTGTATGTGTGTGTGAAGAAGAATGTGTCTGTGGCAGTGTGTGTCTCCATAGGTGTATGTTTGGTGGGGGGAAGGGAGGGAGGTGGGAGGGAGGGATGAGAATAGTTATATGGGAGACCTGTGGACAAGTCCTCCTTCCCTTTCCAGTCTCTCCCAGCCCCCTTCCACAACTAAAAAAAAGGGGGTGATGGTGGAAATAATTACTTTTCCCTTTTAAATGCTCTATGTTCAAACCAGAATGAAAACAGAGTGATTTAATAAAATTGTCTTTAAAAGGAAAAAGTGGAAAACAAATGGTGGCAGCACCACTACCCTTGGAAGTACCCAGGGAGGCACCCAGTCTTTCAAATTTAATTAAAACACCATCTAAAACTGCAGGATCTTTTAACATAATTTCCCATTCTTACAGGGAAACTATCCCTCAACTCACCTCCTTCCCTTCAACCACAGTCCGGTTCTCCTGTCTCATGCCTTCCCTTTTCCAGGCTTCCATCCTCCAGCTCAGTCCATAGACCCCACCTTTTCTAGATCTGGACCCTAATCCCTGGTTTATTCCTGAGTACTCAGCCCCTCTCTGGGCTCTCTGCCCACAAGACTCCTCATACTCAATCCCTCCTATATCAAAGCCCTGAAACTTACCAGGGCTGAGGAATTCATGGGGCCCCAGGCCCTGGACTATTTCCCACCCCCCACTCCCCTCCACACAAGGGGGTACCCCATCTCAGTTCTCTGTTCCTAGGATTGGAAGGCATCAAGGCATCCAGGAGGAGGGAGTAATGGAGGAGGCGATCTCAGTCCTAGTCCCAGTATTTCTGCTTTCTTTCCCTAGATCTACCTAAAAAGAGAGCTCTCAGTGATTTCTTCTGTACAGTGGGCTCACCTTTCTAGGACCTCTCTCAGAGTGGACTCAAATGTCATGGAAAAGGAGCCTGGCTTCTCTCCCTTCCCCCTCCCTTGCCCCAAGAAAAGCCCTCTCCTAGTCCCTGCTTTGGGGTCTGAAGGATGTTCTCTTCCTTTCCCACCTACCCCCCACCAGCTACTCTGAGCTTTATCTGTCTTCACTGACCCCCAGGCCCCACTGGCGGCTCAGGCTTTGCAAGGTCCTGATGGCTTCCGCTTGGACCTGTCTCTGTTCCCCATCAGCAGCCCCAGTGGAGCTCAGGCCCTTCAGCACCACAGATAAAGGAGATGAATGGAAAGTGGAGGAGGAGTAGCTTTCCCCCACCCCCATCTCAGTTCCTGATTCTGACATAGGAGTCCACAGAAAGGCTCTGGTCTGTACCCCAGGGTGGGGGCTAGAGGAAAAGTTATTTGAAAAATCAGTCACTGACCACTCCCTCTTCTTCCTCCAAAGGCCTTCCCCAGTATTGCTTTGCCCCAAAGCCTTTTTCACCCAGGATTGACCAAAGGGACTGAAATAAGCCCATATATTTTTTCAGGAAACTTCTAACTCTGGGTTCCAGTTCTCAGCTCCCTTAATGAGCCTAAATCTCCATCACTCCCACCACTGGAACCACTACTCCCCCCCACCTCACCAGTCAAAGTAAATTCATCTTCTCAGGAAAGAATCCAAGGCCCAATATTGTAAGATGCTTCCCCAGACAGGGAAAGAGAAAAGAGATGAGGGTAAAGGCGGGGAGTAAAGGTCTGAGGGTAGTATGACACGAAGACCTTGGAGCATGCAAGACACAGGAAATATGAGAAATCCAGGGTTAGAAGACACAATACATTGAGACATCGTGAGTATGTTAAACACATTGTACAGAGATGAGAAATGAGGGGGAGATATGGGCCATGATTTATTGATGTGACTTGAAGCCTTGTGACCTTGGTAGGACCAAAAAGTCATCCCCACAGAGACACACAATCGGGAGGGGGGGGAGACAGAGAGAGAGATGGAGAGAGAGACAGAAGGGGAAGGAAAAGGGGAGGGAGGAGAGAGAGAATGAGGAGGGGGAGAGGAGGGAGGGGGTGTCATAGAGATGGATGAAAGAGGGAGAAAGAAAAAGAGACAGCAACAAATAGGTAGAAAGAACATAGAAAGAAAGATAGAAATTTTGAGGGGGAAGGAAGGAAGGGAGGGAGGGAGAGAGGGAAGGAGGGAGGGAAGAAAGGAGGGAAAAAATTCAGGGGAGATTAGCTATCTAAGAGGTATCTTTACTGTACAGAGTTGGGGGAAAGGGGAAGGGAGGGGGCTACAAGACAGAGTTCAAGGACTTCTTTGCAGGATTCCCCAGCTCATCCTTTATGAGCGCTTCCTAACCAGGGGCTGTGGTAGAAATCACATAGACCAGCAACTTCATGGGACAGTGCGGCTGTGAGAGACAGCCCCACCCTGCCTCACCTGGGGCAGTGATTCATCTAAGTTTAGCTTAGCCCTGAAACATGGAGCTCCCCTTCTAGGCATATCTGGCTCAGCTGGGTCAAGAAACAATGCCATGCAGTCATTGGGGGTTCTAGGATGTTGGAGGGGGATGCAGGGAGATGGGGAGATAGGTAACTCTTCTATCCCATTACAACCCTTCCCCAGTTTCACATCTCTGCCTTTCCTCAAGCTGCATCCTTGTCCATGGTAGCATATCACTGACTCTTCTGGGCCCTGTAGACTCTTTCTAGAGCCCCCATCATTGCCCCCTTCCCAAAACCACCTTCCCAGCAGGACTAGCAAGCACAAAGTTCTATCACAGCCCTCTTAGTTTCCCTATCACTGATCCTCAGGGCCTCTTCACTGCCCCACTAAGACACCTATCCTTGGCCCTTTCCCAGGGTATTTGCAGGCCTGTTGATTATTGCTTTGGATTGATTCTCCTCTCCCTAACCTCATCTGACCATTCCTAAGAAAAGTACAGGGTTTGGTCAAAGTCCAGGAAACATAATCTTCAGACATCTGAGTCTTAGTCGGTATCTTTCCCTTTTAAAAACTCTAATCCTAACCTCTACCCCCATCCCCTGATTAGAGGGAGAACCAGACCACAGGTAGGAAGGAGAAGATATAGGAAAAGGGAGGGAATTTTCCCAGAATTCACCACCTCCTGCCTATCCCCCCAAGGCTTGATTATTCAGTACACTATATAGATGTTGGAGGTGGGGTGCAGGGAAGGAGAGATTCAATACAGAGAGTCCAGAAGTCTGGAATCCCTTCCATCCCCCAATAGGGAACATGCACCCATAAATTAACATATATATGAAGGGTTTAAGCATGCAGATCCATATAATATGTGCATCATATTTGTGTATAGTGGGTAAACCATGTGTACTAACAACATTTGGCCTATGCACTCTGCAGAACTATGATGTACACCCATATAGCTACGTACAGAGAATAAGCAATACAAGAGGCATGTACATAGAAAATGTTCCAGATAGGCCTATAATATACCACATAAATGCACATGTGCCTCCATGCATGTATGTGTGTGTAAATATATATATATGCACACACACACCCTTGCAATTACAGATGTGTTTATATGTATATGAATACATAATCTATAACACTTACAAATGCAAAAAGGTCCATTTATGAAGGTCCTCCTTGTACAGTCTGTGTGAGGTAGTAGATAGCCAACTGTTAACTGTTCAGTCATTTCTGACTCTTTGTGACCCCTATCTGGGGTTTTCTTGACAAAGATATTGGAATGGCTTGACATTTCCTTCTCCAGTTCATTTTACAGACAAACAGGGTTGAGTGACTTGCCCAGGGTCACACAGCTAGTAAGTGTCTGGGGTCAGATTTGAACTAAGAAAACTGGCACTCTGTCCCCTGAGCCACCTAGATGGATAGCCAGACCCATTTGGAATTTGGAATTGGAATTTACATTTAGAATTCTAATTCTGGGCTATATTGTGGCTCTGGGAAGGACCAGAGTTTACCTATCTGTTAAATGAACTAGTCTACAAGACCTCTGAGATCTCCTTTCAGTCCTAAATACAGAATTCTGTGTGGGCAGAGAGCATCGTTCATATGTGCACAAGTACATATCCTTACACGTCTTCATGCACTTAAACACATATAATACATTTATTCAAACTCCAGCCTAGGGTCCCAAAGGGCCTGATAACTTATTTTCCTTTGCCGGACTAAAAGTACTGCACAGATGCCTGGGTCCCAGTTTTCTGACCACCAGATGGAGCTCTTTCATCCCCTTAAGTGGCTCCGGTGTTCCTACCCCAAGGTCCCCATAGGAATTTCATGGCAGACCGAGCCGTAGTCACGCCACGGGCTCAGATGGTCTGGGGAAATGAGTTCGGTTCCTCCTTCGGTTTCATTCACACCTCCAATCGGATGTCCCCAGGATGGTTCCAGGGGCCCCTTTCTGATTTCTAAGCTGTACGCAGATGGGCCTCCATTCTGAGGGTTCCCCCAGCATCCCCAATATTGAGGTGTTCCTCAATCATTAATTAGTGTCTGAGTCCAGGAGTCTCCGGGCAGACAGGAGCTGTCAATTTCAGCAGTCGAGGATGGTCTCCAGTCATCTCCAGTCTCGAACACATCCAGAGCCAGGGGAACCGGGGGCTCCAGCAGTGGTTGTGGTAGAGAAAAGGGAAGGACTGGATTCTGGAGACGCAAGCCCTTTTTGTTAAGCCCCCCTCTCCCATTAAATCTTCCATCTCCAGAACTCCGCTTTGGTGCTGGAAGGAAAGCCCTTTAGTCTTTTCCAAAGCAAAATGCTTCTGAGCTTAGGACAGGCTAGTGGGGGCGCAGGGTGGGGTGGACCTGGGGTGGGGCTGAGGGAGGTTGGGGAAGACGTGGGACTGGGGCAGGGCACTGGGGCTGGGCAAAGGCCTGCCGGATCTCAGGCGAGCAGAGGAAAGTCTCGTACATCCCCTGGGAGCCCCTACTGACCCCAGGTCGCCTGGGGAAGGAGGCTTCTGGGCTAAGGGGGCTCCGATTCCGGGCAGAGAGCGCGGGACCCACCCCTGGGTCCCTCGGGGAAGCAAGGCCAGCGACTCGGCTCCTCGCCTCCCCCTCTCTTCCCCTGGGAGCAGCGGGAAATTATTTATTAAAACACCGCTCGTGCTCTCGTTTATTTGCCGTGAATAATCCTCGGCAACAGCGCGCGTTTATTAAACTCTTCCCGTCCCCGCGCCCCGCTTTGCTTTAATAATAAATCGCGTGTCACTTTCCAGCGACGTTATTAAAGCCCGCCCGCCGCCCCCAGCCGAGGCAGGCTTGGGGGGGCGTGGGAGGGCGGTGAGGGGAGGGGGGGAGGAAGAGGAAGAGGAGGAGGTGGAGAGGGAGGGGTGGAGGAGGGGGAAAGGGGGAGGAGGAGGAGGGAAAGGTGAGGAAGGAGGGGGAGGTGAGGGGGAGGAGGAGGAGGGGAGGTGGGAAGGGGAGGAGGGGGAGTGGGCATCAGCCTTCTCCCAGCCTCACTGATTGTAAGGCTGCAGTGCAGAGGGGGGAAGACTGAGGCCAGACACAGCTCCCAACACAGCTCAGAACCGGCTGGCCTGTCCACACGGAATACCAGTCCACCTAGGAGCAGGGTTCGGAGACGTAGGACCTCCCCAGAGGCTTTAACCTCGGAGGGATGCAGAGGAGGCGAGCAACCCTTTCCTGGTGGCGATCTTCGCACTCTGGAGATGAAAAAGAGGTCGCAAATGATCACCAGGTGGCGTCCTCGTCTCCTGGGACGCAGGAGTCGGGATCTCAGGATGGGGCAGAAATGTAGGATTTAGATTTTTTTTTTCTGGAGATTTACTCCAATTCCTCCTTTAACAAATAAGGAAACTGAGGTCTTGAAGGAAGAGACTTACCCAAGATAGGTTAGTTCCAGAGCCAGGTCTTCAGACCCTAAATATGAACGATCAATCACTTTATTAAGCGCCTATTATGTGTCAGGAGCTCTAGTAGGTGCTTTTTGACAACAAAAAAGGAAAAGCCCTTGTCCTCAAAGAATTTAGATTCTATAAACGAATCATATATACACATATAAGTAAGTTAAAAATACATATACCTGAATACAAGATTATTGGTCTAGCACTAGCAACCAGGGAATTCAAGAAAAGGCCATGTTTTGGTGATACTCGAGATGAGCTTTGAAGAAAGCCGGGGATTGGAAGAGGTTAAGGTGAGGAAGAGAGGCTGTTGGAAAGCACAGAGATGGGAAACTGAATTTCCACAGCAAGAAGGCCAGTTTGGCTTCTGTGAAAAGGAGTGATGTATATTAAGTCTGGAAAGACAGTCTAGAGACATTATGAAAGGCTTTAAATGCCAGAGGAATTTGTAGTTTATATTAAAGCTAATAAGAAGCAATTTGAGTTTTTTGAGGAGGGGAGTGACATAGTTTCAAACCTGTGCTTTAGAATTATCCCTTTGGCTGGTGGAGGAGAGGGGCAGATTGGAGAAGAGGGAAGCTTCACAAAGGGAGATCTATTTGGAGGGCATTATAATAATCCAGGAGAGAAGTGATGGGGGACCTGAACTAGGGTGGTGGTTATATAGGTAGAGAGATGAATTTGAGAGGTGGCATAGGGATGGCCTGGCAAGACTTGGCAACTGATTGGATGTATGAGTAAGGAAGGGAAATGAAGAGTCCAGTATGACTCTGGGATCGGGACCTTGGGAGATCGGGAGGATGGCTGTGTCTTCCAGAAATGGGGAAGATAGGAATAGAGGAGTGATGGGATGGGGGGTAGAAAAAGAATTCCGTTCAACACATATTGGGTTTGAGATGCTTTTAAGACATCCAGGTAGAAATGTCTAATAGGTAGTTAAGGATGCAGGATTGGCACTCAAGAGAGAGACTGGGGCCAGATGATAACTGAAGTCATAGGGGGTAATGAAGTCAGAGACAGAGCATAGAGAAGAGTGCTCAAGACAGGGTCTTGGGATACTCTCATAGTTTCAAGGGTAGTGGGAGCAGGACATGAATGATGGCTCAGCAAAGGAGATCAAGAAGGAGCAGTTGGATAGGTAGTAGAACCAAGAAATGTCATGAAACCTCATGAGGGAAAGAGTATCCAGGAGGAGAGAATGGTATATATGTGTGTGAGTGTGTGTGTGTGTATGTATACATACATATATATATGTATGTATATATATGAACATTTTTTCACTGCAATACTGTATAATGAATGCTCCAGGTCCCCTACAGATGATCTCTTCAGGCCCCAAGTATCATACCCATTTTCTTTAGGAGCACAGCACCTAATATTCAGGGGATACTCAATTAATAGTTGTGGAGTGAATGACACACTCTTTCCTTCCTACAGGGGAGGGGTGTTATACTGGTTTATATAGGGAGTAGGAGGAAGTGGGGGTGGGATAGTGACTAACTTGTATAACTCTTGAATTCTGGGAGAGCCAATGACAATTTTGCCTGTTTTTATCATTAGATCTATCTAGCCAGACATGCTCATGCCAAGACCTAGGTACCTCCAGGGCTCTAGGAATCAATAGCCAAAATTCATATCAGCCCCAGTTCTAGGCCAGGTCCTGCTGGGAAATCCCATCCCTTACTACCAGAAAAGGAGCCAGAGTGAAGGAATGTAGATGAGGACTGAGCCTCTATCTTAGGAAAGGGGTGTGATCATCCTGTTCTACTCCCTTCCCCTTTTCCTGGTCAGAGGTGAAGCAGAGTGGGGTCAGGATAACACCAACCCACTCTCCTGGACCCTACCCCATTGAGTACTAATAGTCAGTCTCAGGCTCCTAGCCAATTCCCTCCTGGATGCCTCTCAGGCATGGATCCCAGAGTCTCTGGTCTTTCCTATTTCTAGTCTCACCATCAGCTCTAGGGCCAAGTTCAATTCCAGTTCCAGCTGGGAAAGAGATTCAGAGATGAAGAAGATTCCTATAATTTGGGAATACTTTCCAGGTCATACCTCCCTCCAAAAACAGAAAAATCTATGGACAAAGAATGCATGTCCCAGTGTTATTTTTGATCTTGCCTAGTCTCTCATTAACAACAACTGGAGCTAGGGTGGGGCTGGGTGAGGAAGGGGTGGGCAGAATCAAGAGCTAGATCTCAGGAAGGCCACCGTTTGGGAACCAGAAAAGCCCACATTTCAAAAGGGATTGGAAGACTCCATTAAACCACAGAAGGAGGAACATCCAGAGAGAATCTCATCCAACTAACCTGGACCAAGCTGCAAAACACACACACACACACACACACACACACACACACACACACACGCGCGCGCGCGCGCGCTTTATCCTTGATTTAGATGCTTTGGGGAAACACCTCCTGGCAGGACCTGGGACCTGAATCTGTTCTCCAAGGTTTAGGGTGAGGAGGCAAGACACAAAGCAGTTATAAGGAACTCCCCTTAAAAGATCCAGGCTCAATAATTCCCTAAAGAACCCAATCCCTGCCCCCATTACCTCCTGGGAGGCCCTCTTGGGGTGGAAAAGTCATCTGGTCAGCATGTGTCTGAAGCTCCAGGCTAATTGCATCTCCTGGTGAGATGATATGAACAAATGTCTGTTTGTATGTATGCATTCGGTCTTAGGCATTTTGATATGGGACATTGTTCAACATTGAAAGGACGTTTATTAAACACCTCTTATGTACAAAGTATTGGCTTGGGTGCTGGAGATCAGATCGTAGAATTTTTTCCAAGGCTTCTTGGAAGCCTTGGAGATCACCTATCTATAGCATACATGTTTATATATACACACTCACCAATGTGTGTGTTTGTATTCCCCTTTGTGTTTGAGCATATTCACTGTATTCATTCAACAAATATTTGTTGAGCATCTTTTTTTTATGTATATGCAAGGCTAGGAACTGAACTGGAATACAAAGGTGGATAATACATCAGTTTCCTTGCCTGACCTTCAAGAGCTCACAATCTAGTAAAAAAAAGGTTAAGACATTTATACAAGTAAAAAAAAAAAGAGAGACCTATACAGACAATAGCAGAAACAACATGGAAACACTTAATAACTTATAAAATACAACTTGTTTGAGTATGATGGAAGACAATGGTTTCTGGTGAGATCAGAGGTTTCATGGGGGAGGAATCAGCTACAGAAGGAAAAGGAGCTGGATAGGAAAAGGTGTAGGAGTATGTTGGTAAGGAGGGGAGCATGTAAGGTCAAAGTAGTGAAGCCAGTCTGTGCTCTTGGGGTGTCAGGACGCTGACCAAAGTGGAGGCAGAGCAGCCCCAGCTCTCTCCCTTCACCCCAAGTTGAGCATGAAAGGGCTTCCTTGTGCTTTTGATCAAACCCTAGCAGTCTGCATAACTGCCCAGGATGGAGCTACGAGTCCCATTTCTGTCCTCACCTCCAACTCCAGGGCTAGGTTATCTCCAAGATTCCTGTAAGAGTCATAGTTACGTGTCTATGTGCCACCTCTACCTTCAAGTCTGTGTCTCCTGGGATCTAGGCCACTCCAGCAAAGGACCCAGAAGACCTCAGACTTTTTAGTTCACTGTCTGTTGAAGACCATTGTTCCTCCAGGATACCTCTTTATGGACTGGTGAACAGGAAAGGGATCAGTCACTAAAAGGACTTCTCCCTTAACCTTCACCCCAAGAGGTTGGCTACTGATGTCTCCAACTCAAGGAAATCTGGAGGAAGATGTCCTACACCTTCCCCAGCCTTCTATTGTGCAGATCATTTGGGAAGGAAAAGGCAATGGAACCATCATTGCTTTACATAGCTAAGTAACTGGTCCAGGAACCATTTGTGGAGCACTACTTTAGGGAGCCATAGTGAGGGCATTGAAGGTGGGCACAGGGTCTAGTAATAGTCATCCCCCTCTTCACTGTCAGCCTCCTCTTCAAGGGTTGGGCTCAAAGAATTAAGCAAGGGGATGGTTGTGTTGTTCAGCTGCTCTGCAAAAACAAAGGATGAAAGGAAAGTTCATTGTACACCAGTAAGAGAGAGAGGGAGTTGTTTTGTTTTGTTTTTCACAAATGCACCAGGGTAGGTGCCTAAATATATTCACAGAAATAGGCACACATTCATACTCAGGTATAGTTGGTGTTGTTTCCTGCCCCCCCCCCTCCCAGGGCCATTCCATTGTCAGCTTCAAGAAAACCCCAAAACTTCTCCTCCATGGCATCTCACACAATACATTTGGAACCACTGGGGGAAGCAATAAGGAGGGGCAAGAAGAGAAATGTTCCCCTTACCCAAGGTGAGCACTGTAAGGCTAGCTGGGGCTGTGGTCTGGCCCAAGGTATTTCGGGCAAGGCAGCGGTAAGTGCCCTCATCGCTCACTCGAACAGCCTGAATCTGCAACCAGCCAGTCACTTCGAACCTTTGTGGACCCCCCCTAAACTGGAGTAAGACAAGAAGTTGGTGGAGGATGCTCTCCCACCCCAGAGATCCTCTGTAGAGTCTGAGAGGCTCCCTCTACCCTTAAAGATGGTCTGTTACGGAGATGAGATCTGTTCCTTTTCCTTGCCCCACCCCCACTTCCTTCTGAGAGAAGGGGTCTGTTCTTCCCTCCTATAGAAATGGAATCTGTTTTTTGTCCTTTCCCCCAGAGATGGAATCTGTTCCTCACCCTTAAGCACAGAGATGGAGTCTTTCCCTTCCCATACACATTTCCATGAAGTCTATTTCCTATCTGTCTTGCACAGACCTGAAGTCTAGCCTTGCCTCCCCTTTCTAAAGAGATGGGATCTGTTCTTGCCTCACACACCACATCAAGGCCCCCACCTGCACAGAGATATGGGGATCATCTCCAGGTAGAAGTGCCTCTGTTCCATCCTTTCTCCACTCAATGGAGGCCATTGGATAAGCGAACACCTCACAGCCAAATATCACATCCTGCCCAGTCACATTCCACACGTCCCGAGGTGGGGACAGGATTTGAGGTTCTACAGGTGAAAATGAGGTCATGGGGATGCTCTAAGATCCTGTCTTCCTGACCCCCAACATACGAGTTGCAAACATACACACACACACACACACACACACACACACATACACACACACACACACACACACACACACACACACACACACCAGGGACTCTGGGATTCATTCTCCTTTCCCAGTGTGTCAGAGTCCACCTCCCTGTTACTTCTGCCTTCTACCTCCATTCACACCTGGCTGGGTTCCCACAGAGTTACTCAGATTCCCCTCCCCCACACCTTCTAGGTTTCCATGTGGCAAAGGGAAAACTTGACACCAGTGAGGCCCTGGGACAGGAAGCCAGAAGGGGAAAAGGAGGGGGGCCCCGGACCCCTGGGGTTTGTTTGCCAGTAGACTCACAGCCAAGTCTAACACTGAGCCCAGCCCCCCTCGGGAAGAGAAAGTCACTAAATCCTCCAAAGCAAGCCTAGAACTGGAATGGGTTTGGGGAAGGGGGAGTAGAGAGGGAAGCCAGAGGAGCATCCACACACACACACACCTTTTGCCAAACCCTAAGGTGTGGGGACAGCATAGAGCTCAGAATACAGTCTGGCAGCTAATTCTTTGCTGTCTGAAGTCTTCTCTTCTACTCCTGTTTTGCAGGCTTTAAATCTCAGGGTTTGGCACTGCCCTCCTGGATGAACCCCCACCCCCATTCCTTACCCACTGACTCCCAGGATACCAGAAACAATGGAGTTAAGTTGGCTCTGGTTACACTGAGTCCTCACTTTTCCCTCCCCCCATCCTCTGTCTTTGAGAGCATTTGAGGACACAGCTTGTTTGTCTGTACGTCTATCACGCCAAGAATACTCTTGCATAATTGGACATGGATCTTTCACTGCACCTAATACATACATAGTACTATGGACAGGCACCTGGCACCATCCACCTGAAAACAAAGTGGGGGAGGGGCAAGGTAAGCACCAGAGTACACATGCTGACGGTAGGAGAAAATTAAGGGGGAAAATTCACTGCTCTCTCCCAAAGGTGCTAAGGAAGGGAGAGGGGTCAGGGTTCAAGTAGAGAAGTAGATCCTGAGTTCTTGAAGCCTAGATTTAAAGGTTCCACTCTGGACTATGAGGAAGAGACTCAGAGACTGAAATAGGGAATATATTCCAGGGTAGGGAGTTAATGGGCTGGAATGGCTTCCAGGTACAGAGTGGGGGGTGGGGTGGAGAGGAGGTTCCATGGTAGAGAATTGAGGATGGTTCCCCATTCTGGATTTGAGAGGAGGATTTTGAGTTCTTTCTAGAATTAGAGGATAGAACTGAGATCAAGTGGGGGAGAGGAAACCCAGTAGGGTGAACCGTACCCGCCTCACAGGGTCCAGGGTGCATTACAGTGAGGTTGGCCTGTGGCCAGGCCCGGGCAGCCTCCTGGAAACTGCAGATCTGCGCATAGGTGCGCCCATCGGAACCGCAGAGCGGGCTTGTAGAGCGGCAGAGGCACTGGGGCTCGGGCACCTCTCCGCGCTGCAGGTCCCCGCCTGCGTCCAGCCGACACTCCAGGTGCTCCCCGCAGCGCCCATAGAAGTGGCCGTCTGGGTCTAGGTCACAGAGTTGACCCTCCAGGTTTCCACACTCCCAGCAGCAGTCGCAGGCGTCCAGGACACGCCCTGCCAAGCAGCCCCGCGGCGTAGGGCACTCCTCGGGCTGGCAGGGCCCACAGCCCTCTTCCTCATCCAGTAGCCGCTGCCAGCCTCGCCGCAGGTAGTCAGGGCTTGGGGGTGGGCGAGAGCTGGCGGGAGGCAGGGGCTGTAGGAGCAAGAGGACTGCCAGAGCCGGGGCCAGGACCACCGGCTGCCGAGACATCGTCAGAGGTCACTGGAGCCTGTCACTCAGCCCCCTGTGTCCCAGACATTACCCTTTCGGAAACTGTGGGAGAGAGAAGAGGGGGAGGGGGAGGGGAGGTCAGGGCCCAAATAGGAAATAGCCAGATTCTCCTAATTTTGTCTTCCCTGGCCCTCCTCTTTTCCTAGAAACCTAAACACTGTCCTTCCTCTGCCCCCATTCCCCAAATCTGCCCCATTCCATTCATCTCTCCAAACCTATTCTTGTCCCATCCACATCCTCCAAACTATACTTTTCTGATTCTAATGCATAACTTCTGCTTCCAAACGTTGTTTTTTCTTTGGCCTCCCTGTCTGCTTTTCCCTATCCTTTTCAACGATCTCATCTCCTCAAGATGTTCTTCCCCATTCCCTCAGCCTTCACAAATGACCGCTGAGTTAGGCCTCAGTGTCCCCTTCCCTGCAGTACAGACTCTCTCTCTCTCTCTCTCTCTCTCTCTCTCTCTCTCTCTCTCTCTCTCTCTCTCTCTCTCTCTCTCTGCAAACCTCGCTCCTAGGGACTCCGAGTTTTTGTAAACCACTGGCCCACGAGAAGTCGCTGGTCTCCTTCAAGGTCACATAAATCAAGGATCTCTGGTAGGGAGTTAGGGAGTGTACTCACCCACTTAAAAAGAGAGGAAACTGCTCAGTTTCTCTGACTCTTGCCTTTGGAGAGCGGGGAAGGGACGGGTAGGGGAATAATCCCCTGTCACTGCCATAAAGAAGACTGGACCAGATTTGGTGAGGGTAGAGGGGGAACTGAGTGGGAGAGAGCTACAGAGGATGGAGTTGCAATTGTGCCCCACAACTAACTCCGCCCCACTGTTCTCTTAGGTTCCCTCCCCCTGCCCCCTACCCCTGGCCCGCTCACCTTGTTTTTGGTCCCCAGTGAACAGCTGCAGCTCTAGGCAGGGAGCTAGGGGATTGGCGACTGAGGCTGTGAGGATGCTCGAACCGTCTGAACAAACAGCGCTATCTGTTAGGCTCCCAGACCCAACTCGGTTCTGGGCCCCAGACTCTCTGAAGAAACCCTGAGGACAGCAATTCTGAGAGCAGCTCCTCCGCCCCCTCTCTCCGCCCTCCCGACGTAGCCCCTTCTCGGCGCCCAACCTCCCCCTCCCCCCCACACTAAGGCCTCCTGTTCGCAGCAGCCCAGACCCAGCTGGTCACCCCCCCACCTCCCGCCCCTAGCCTCAAACGGCCCAAGGTTACAGTGAGTGAGCCAAGGCGTTGTAACCCGACACCCTATGGCCTGGAGAGATGGATGGGAGTCGGGGAGGGAGGCCAAAAGCTGGACATTGTTTTCCCGGGATGGGGGTGGGGGTAGTTGGGGGGGGTTGGGAATTGAGAGACTACGGAACTGAAAGACAAGATAACCTAACGGTTAGAAGACACGAGACTGGGAAACTGAGAGAATGAGACGATTGAAGAGACTAGAGGCTCTGTGCGACTATAGGATGGGGGTGCCAAAATACTCGGGCTGAGGATCTGGGAGAACGGAAGATGGAGCTGGGAGGTTGGGAGACAAGAGGTCTTTAAGACTGAGGCTGTGATATTGGAAGGCTGGGAGAAACAGAAAGGTTGGGACAGAGAGGAACTAGAGAAGACTGGAAGACTGGGCGTTGGGGTAGACTGAGGAACCGGAATACTGGGGAAGGGAAAAGTGGGGTTTGGATGAGACCAAGATTGGGGGCCTAAGAGGTTTCTAATGGAAGACTAGGGGACTAGGGAAGCCAGAGGTTTCTAATGGAAGACAAGGGGACTAGGGAAGCTCTGCTGAATGCTCCTGCCTCCTGACCACAGGCTAGGCACGTCTGAGTCAGATTCCCCACAACAGTAGTGGGACAGGAGCCCAGGTGCTACATGCGTTGATCTGTCACTTTTCCAGTCTCTGCGAGACTGTGAGTTCCATAAAGATCGCATCTTCGTCTTCTGTGCCTCTCCCATAGGTTGTGCTAACCCAGGACTGAATCAATGTTTTTAAACCTCCATCCCCATTTCCATTCCCATCCCCGTCCCCATTCCATTCTTCTTTTCCCTATCCATGGGAAAAAGCCAGAAATTGATAAATCCAGAAGGCACATCTGCCTCTAACATATCTGGTCTGCTTCTCCCCACCCCTCCCAGTCTCTTCTTCCTCTTCACATCCAGTCAGGCTACCTGGCAGGTGCGGTGGCCCCAGCAATCTCTGCCTCAAGGGGATTAAAATCGAGTTGTATAAACCAGGGCGGGGGAGGGAAGAACTGGCTGGTCCCCAGCTGTACGTCACTTCAGCTCCTGATTACAGGCTGCTGGGCTGATGAGGGTGGGGACCCTGTCACAACCACAGCCAGCGCCACCGTGGCGCCGAGGGCTGGGGCTGGCGGGTGTATGAAGAAAACTGGAAACACATGAAAGTGGGGAGCAGAGGGGAAGATATATTCAGCTAAGGAGAAGCCGCAACCCCGGAGTTTCAATTCTTATGAAGTTCTAGTACAAGAGCTGTTTAGTATAGATTAGGTTCCGCCTCCTGTAGAAGGGGGAGGGGAAGGGAGAAGAGAGGGTGAGGGAAAGAGAATGTGAGCTGGGGACAGCGATGGTCTCTGAGGGTGGAAGGAAGACGTTGACTTTGTTGCTCGAATATCACGCCTTTGGGAATACTGAAAATACACAGCACTGGAGTGGCCTCTCCACAAACCGTTCTGTCCTACCATCATGCATGCTAAGTGCTCTTCGAAGATACAGAGCATAAAGAATCATCGAACTGGTATGCAGTGGGGTTCGAATTATATTGGGGATGTCACAACTCCTCGCCTCAGTTTACTCATCTATAGAGGTCATTGATATCCCTTTCACTACTGTTTAACTCACCTAAGTTTGAAACCTCAAGCCATCCTCAATGCTTCACTCTCTCTAACCCCAACATCCAATCACATGTCAAGTCTCCAGTGATTCTATTTCAACAAGATGTCTTGCATTCAATTGCTCTCCACTCATATCCACCCTATTCCAGGCCCTTATTACCTCGTAACTGAACGCTTGCAAATAGTCTCAGAATTGGTCTCCCAAGCATACAGTTTCTCCCCTCTCCAGTCCATCTTCCACAGAGTCAAATATTTCTTTTTAAAATATTTTGCTTTTCCCAATTACACTTGAGGACAATTTTAACATTTTTAAAAAATGAGTTCCAAATTTTCTTCCTCTCTCACCTCCCCCTTCCCTGAGATAGCATAAATTATTATTTCTAGAGCACAAGTCTGAGCATGTCATTCTAGCTCAAGAAGCCTCACTGACTCCCTATTGCCCCAGGACAAGATAGATATAGACGTCACTGCCTGACACACACCCTTCCCAATCACATTCCAGTCTACCTTTCCAGATTTCACAATCGTGCTACATTGCTCTGGCCAAATTGGCCTAAAACACATATGCTCCCCCTAAATTACATTCTTTGACTCTGTTTCATATAGATACACTCTCTTTTCACCTCTTTAGAAGATGACCTACTAACATCCCTTTCAAAACGCAGTTCAGGGACTCCTTTCTATAGAAAGCCTTTCCTGACCCTCTCTTCCCTGGCTTGTGTTTTTCTCTACTACCATCCCCTAAAATTATCTTACATTTTCTCTGGAGATATTCTATAGGGAGAGGCCGCATGAAGAAGTGGATAAATAGGGCTGGCCTTGGAGTCAGGAAAACTTTGGTCGGAGTCCTTCTTCTGACAACATCCGGCCTGTGTGACACCAGGAGAGTACGTCACTTAACCTCTCAGCGCCCTAAGCATTCGAAAACTATAAATTGCCGACCAGATGCTAACCTGCATTGGCCAAGTTTTCTCACTAAACCGGTAAAATCACAGCTGAATGATCTGTGTACATGCCTCCCTCCCTCCTTCCCTCCCCATTCCCTTGCCGTCCCGCAGCCAGAAGGAAGCTACTTGAAACTACGGGCTGTCTCTTTTTCGTCTCTATATACCCCCGCGCCTTTGCCTGTGCTTAGTAGACGATTGCTTAGTAGTAATATTCGTTGAGTTGAACCTAATGGAATTGAACTGCCTCGCTGGGCGATTTTGTGACGAAAGCCCTAAGCTAACCCTAAAGCTCCATAGAAATAGTTATTTATATAGTTCCCTGGGCTGACCGGCTTCTCTGGTGGCGGGGTATACAGAAATTCCAGATGTGGAGAGGGGCGAGGTAGTGCTGGTGCTCAGCACCGCAGGGGGTGGGACTGGAAAACTAGAGGCGGAGCTGCGAGGGGCACTGAGGATCTCGCAAAATAGCTGCCTAGTAGGAACTCCAAGGGGGCGGGACCGAGGAAGCCCGCCGGTTTTGAAAACGTAGATGTGAAGAGTGTCCAGAATTCCTCAGCGAGAATAGCCTCGACTGATGTACCACTGCGGGCCTATGAACTACCGATGCCCCCGGGGGGTTGGGGGGAGGGGGCGGCGGAGTGGGTCAAGGACCCGGTGGCCTAAGCCTCCGAAGACTGGGACCAGAAACCATCCAAGGATCAGGAAACGTCAAGGAGATGAAGAGGAAAACCTGATTTACATCGTCCGTGTGGAGAAGGAGGATTGCCTAGGGAACTGAGAGAAGGTGCGTCAGGGATGTTACCTGGGGGACAGAGGCGGAGTTCACGCGTAAACTAATCAGCACTTAGGACCTCTGGAGTGAGACTGGAAATACAGTTTAAAAACCAATAATCGAACAGAAAAACCCTGTTAACTTTCGTAAAAGCTGGATCAGCAACGCCTTAGTCTGAGGATGCAGAAGGCCTTGGTACTGAAGCAGATCCAGCGATCGCTTTGCGGACCTCTGGTTGTCGAGGAGGACCTTGCACACTGTGGGGCTCTGTTGTTAGTTTTGTTATAAGTTGTTAGTTTGCTTTGCTTGCGATGATTCTGAGAAAAGCCAACGACTAAAGTTTGGCAATAGAAGGAGGAAGCTGTTGGATTTGGGTTCAAATCCTTACTGTGTCTCTTGTTGGGTGTGTGACCTTGGACAAGTCATTTCCCCTCTTTGGGCCCAGTTTCCTTAACTGTAAAACTAGAAATTTAGAATTGGTGTGCTCTAAGGTCCCTGACAGCTTTCAAAGTTCTGTGATTACTAAGGCTTACTAGTCAGTGGCCAGTAAACTCTGTTAAGTGTCTACCATGTGGCAGGCACTGTGGTAAACAGGAGTTCCTGACCATTTCATCCTCTATTTTGGCAGTGACCGGGATCTTAAAATGAACCCTAAGAGGATAAGAGAAAATCTGATAAAGTTAGACTTTCTTTCTGTAGTATAACCCCCTACATATACACACACACAAACCAACCCAGACATGAAGTTTAAGGGTCCCAAAGCGTAGCTGACTACTATCCTCAGTGCTTTAGGGTTAAGTTTAGGGTTTCTAGACTACTGTGAAAAGTCCCCATCCATGCATTTCCCACTAATAATCAGCCAGTCTAATTTAATTAGGTTTTTAGACAAAGTATTTATTTACTAAGGAGGTATGGCAAGAACACTTGGTATAAAATATTTCCTACACACACATAAATTCTCAGGCACACACTTCTACAAATATACACAGGATGTGTGGAGAGAGTGGGCTTAAAATTAGAGTGCAGTGGTAATTAGATAGAAAATACATATAAAAAACAAGTAACACAACTCTTCCATTGGAAATACTTTTCTCCATTAAGTTCTCATGATATCCCCTTTGCATATAGCTCTCTTTTAAGCAAGCTGCTCAGCTGGGCTCCCAAGATCTATGCCTCTTTAGAATTAATAGCCAGCATTCTTCTCCACTGTAAGGGGTCATGTAGTTTTCTGGGGCCTAAAATGTAACCTCTGGATCTCTCAAATTCACCAGGCTTCTGGACACTTCCATCTTATCATTGCTGCTGCGTTATCGAAGAAGAAAATGCTAGACAGATGACCATGTGCTCAGAGCCACAACTGGCACCACTGCCTATCCCCTTACCTGGCTCATGGAGGCAAACTGAAAGAGATTGATAAGGGGGCAATTCATCTCCTACTCAATTATGGCTCAACAATCAATCCTTGAATCATGAAGTCTTTAAGCTTCAAAGCCCATTAGAAGACTTTGTCAACAAGACAAAACAGGACAATGATAAATGTTGGAGGTGTGGGAAAACCGGAACTCTAATGCATTGTTGGTGGAGTTGTAAACTGATCCAACCATTCTGGAGAACAATTTAGAACTATGCCCAAAGGGCTATAAAACTGTACATACCCTTTGATCCAGCAATACCACTACTAGGTCTGCATCCCAAAGAGATCATAAAAAAGGGAAAAGGGCCAACATGTACAAAAATATTTATGGCAGTTCTTTTTATGGTGGCAAAGAATTGGAAGTTGAGAGGATGACCATTAATTGGGGAATGACTGAACAAGTTGTGGTATATGAACGTAATGGAATACTATTATTCCATAAGAAATGATGAACAAGCAGACTTCAGAAAAATCTGGAAAGACTTTCATGAACTGATGCTGAGTGAAGTGAGCAGAACAGGAGAGCATTGTACACAGTAACAGCAACACTGTTCAATGACTGACTTTGTTAGACTTAGCTCTTCTGAGCACTTCTCATTATCTATCTGCCCCTTAAAAGTGGTTCTTCCCTAAGGTTCTCTCCTACACTTTCTATCGTCCCTTTACCTTTTCTCCCTTCGTGACCTTGGTCAAGCCCACAGATTCAATGATCTCTTTGTAGATAATTTCCAAATCTTTATCTTCACACTCAGTCCCTCTTCAGAACTCCAATTTCTTATTTCCAAATGCCTACTAGAGCCTTCCACCTGAATGCCCCGCTGGGACCTCAAATCCAACATGTCTACAACTTACCTTATCATCTTCTCCATGCTAGCCCCTTCCCCTTGTTTTCTCTTTTGATCAATGGTACCACAATCCTCCCAGTCACCCAAGTTCAAAATATTGTCGTTATCGTTCATTCTTCTGTACCTTTCGCCATACACACACACACATACACACATACACACACACATACACACATACACACACATACACACATACACGGACACACACATACACACACATACACAC